>QXTE01000090.1:656018-735172 GCA_003942145.1 Platysternon megacephalum
CGCCTGGAGAACCATAGAGAAATACCCCTTCCGATTAACGTACTCGGATGCTAGGTGGGGTGGTGCCAGAATAGGAATATGCGTCCCATCTATCGCCCCTCCACAGTTAGGGAAACCCATTTGTGCAAAGCCATCCACAATGTCCTGCACGTTACCCGGAGTCACGGTTCTTCTGAGCAGGATGCGATTAATGGCCCTGCAAACTTGCATCAGCACAATTCCAACGGTCAACTTTCCCACTCCAAACTGGTTTGCGACTGATCAGTAGCTGTCTGGAGTTGCCAGCTTCCAGATTGCAATAGCCACCCGCTTCTCCACTGGCAGGGCAGCTCTCAATCTTGTGTCCTTGTGCCGCAGGGTGGGGGCGAGCTCCTCACACAGTCCCATGAAAGTGGCTTTTCTCATCTGAAAGTTCTGCAGCCACTGCTCGTCATCCCAGACTTGCATGACGATGTGATCCCACCACTCAGTGCTTGTTTCCCGAGCCCAGAAGCGGCATTCCACGGTGCTGAGCATGTCCGTGAATGCCACAAGCAATTTTGTGTCATACGCGTTACGTGACTCGCTATCATCGTCGGACTCCTCACTGTCACTTTGGATCCTAAGGAATAGCTCGACTGCTAAACGTGATGCGCTGGCGAGACTCATCATCATACTCCTCAGCAGTTCAGGCTCCATTTCCCGCAGACCGAAATGGAACACACAGATTGTGCTGCACAGAAACCGTTGAAAGATGGCGCCAAATGTGGATGGAAACACAGGGATTGCTGGGATGTGAAGCGATGCATCACGGGGCGTTGGGACCGGGCCCAGAATGCCCCACACCCCTCGCCCCCTTCCCACAAGCCACGGCACCAGAATGGGAAGAGGTGCTCTGTGGGATAGCTGTCCATAATGCACCGCTCCCAATGCCACTGCAAGTGCTGCAAATNTGCACCTTTCCGGGCCAGCCTGTGTTAATGTCAATGAAACGCCCACAGTGATCCACAAGCGCCTGGAGAACCATAGAGAAATACCCCTTCCGATTAACGTACTCGGATGCTAGGTGGGGTGGTGCCAGAATAGGAATATGCGTCCCATCTATCGCCCCTCCACAGTTAGGGAAACCCATTTGTGCAAAGCCATCCACAATGTCCTGCATGTTACCCGGAGTCACGGTTCTCTGAGCAGGATGCAATTAATGGCCCTGCAAACTTGCATCAGCACGATTCCAACAGTCGACTTTCCCACTCCAAACTGGTTTGCGACCGATCGGTAGCTGTCTGGAGTTGCCAGCTTCCAGATTGCAATAGCCACCCGCTTCTCCACTGGCAGGGCAGCTCTCAATCTCGTGTCCTTGCGCCGCAGGGTGGGGGCGAGCTCCTCACACAGTCCCATGAAAGTGGCTTTTCTCATTCGAAAGTTCTGCAGCCACTGCTCGTCATCCCAGACTTGCATGACGATGTGATCCCACCACTCAGTGCTTGTTTCCCGAGCCCAGAAGCGGCGTTCCACGGTGCTGAGCATGTCCGTGAATGCCACAAGCAATTTCGTGTCATACGCGTTACATGACTCACTATCATCGTCGGACTCCTCACTGTCACTTTGGATCCTAAGGAATAGCTCGACTGCTAAACGTGACGCGCTGGCGAGACTCGTCATCATACTCCTCAGCAGTTCGGGCTCCATTTCCCGCAGACCGAAACGGAACACACAGATCACGCTGCACAGAAACCGTTGAAAGATGGCGCCAAATGTGGACGGAAACACAGGGATTGCTGGGATGTGAAGTGATGCATCACGGGGCGTTGGGACAGGGCTCAGAATGCCCCGCACCCCCTACCCCCTTCCCACAAGCCACGGCGCCAGAATGGGAAGAGGTGCTCTGTGGGATAGCTGCCCATAATGCACCGCTCCCAATGCCACTGCAAGTGCTGCAAATGTGGCCACGACAGTGCCCTGGCAGCTGTCAGTGTGGACAGACTGCAGCGCTTTCCCTATTTAGCTGTACGAAGGCAGGTTTAACTCACAGCGCTGTATATCTGCAAGTGTAGCCAAGACCTCTGTTCTACGGGTATGGGAGCTCTCCCAGTGCTGTAATAAAACCACCTCTGCCAGGGGAATAGCTACCAGCGCTGTAGCACTATCTACGCTGCCACTTACAGCACTGAACATTTCTTCACTCAGGGGTGTGAGAAAACACACCTCTGAGCGAAGAAAGTGTCAGCGCTGGAAGTGGCAGTGTAGACAAGGCCTATACGTATTCCGGTTTTGTGCACGTCTGCCCCATGCGCTCGAGCTCAGAATCTTTTGGCCAGCAGTGGCCATTGGTCTGCGCCTGCGCTCTGCATACCCTCGTTCCCCACCCCCAGTTAAGGACATAAAGTGAGGAGCAAGGTCGACCAACCCTCAGTTCCTTTGCTAGTCTAGAGTCCAGATAGTATTAGATTCCATAGTGGCAGGGAAGGAGGGTGGGTCATGTGTGCTGAGCTTGTGTTTGTCAGTCTGGTTGGTTGGTTGGTTGTTTGAAGGACCGTGTGCTGTGGCTGTGAGCTTCAAAGGAAGGTCTGAAAGGTAGAAGCCTCTGGTAATTGGCTGAGCCTTAATCAGTGGGCGGGGCATTCACTCAGGCCAGGGCTTTATAAAGCCGCGCACAAGCGACCAGGGAGCTTTGCGAACAGGGGCTGCTAACAGGGAGTTTCGCAAGGGAGTTTAGAAGGGGAGTGGGAAGGGAGTGGGAGCCCCTCGCCGGCCGTAACCCCTTCCCCGTGGCCCCCCCCTAGAACCTATAAACCGAACCACATTCCAAAACCCCTTCCTGTAAACCACCCTTCCACTAACTAGGAGACAATGCAGGCAGAAGCCCAGCAGCAGAGTGGGGGCTATCCAGTTTATTGCACTGAGTGTTGCATGTATGATTACCTGCCCCGTGGGCGGGTGGCGTATGTGTGCATTCGGTGCAAGGAGCTCCTGGCCCTCAGAGACCATGTACGGGCTTTGGAGGCCAGGGTGGCGGAACTGGAGGAGCTGAGAGAGGCAGAGAGGTATGTTGATGAGGCTTTCCGGGACATTGTAGAATTGTCCCACCTCCGCTCAGACAGCTCCTGTGCTGTTGAGGAGGAAGAACGGCCCAGGGAAGTAGAGCAGTCAATGGGAGCAGAGGGAAACCTTCCCGTAGTTGGGACCCTCCTTCCAGATGGTGCTGGGGTTGCCTCTCGCACTGAGGTTGCCTCTCCGGGGGAGGGAACTCCAGTTTCTAGGAAAAGGCAGGTGTTAGTAATGGGAGATTCGATTATTAGAAATGTAGATAGCTGGGTCTGTGATGACCGGGAGAACCGTATGGTGACTTGCCTGCCTGGTGCGAAGGTTGCGGATCTCTCGAGGCATCTAGATAGACTTATGTGTAGTGCTGGGGAGGAGCCGGTGGTCGTGGTACATGTAGGTACCAATGACATAGGGAAGGGTAGGAGAGATGTCCTGGAAGCCAAATTTAGGCTGCTAGGGAAGAGACTGAAATCCAGGACCTCTATGGTGGCATTTTCAGAAATGCTCCCAGTTCCACGCGCAGGGCCAGGGAGGCAGGCAGAGCTTCAGAGTCTCAATGCGTGGATGAGACGATGGTGTAGAGAGGAGGGGTTCACGTTCATTAGGAACTGGGGAAACTTCTGGGATGGGGGGAGCCTATACAGGAGAGATGGGCTCCACCTAAACCAAAGTGGAACCAGACTGCTGGCACTAAACATTAAAAAGGTTGTAGAGCAGTTTTTAAACTAGGAGATGGGGGAAAGCCGACTGCTGCAGAGGAGCGTGTGGATCGGACACAGACTTCTCTTAGGGGAGAGTCTGATGATAGAGAATCTCCAGGTTATAGTCAGGAGCAGAGGACTGAAAAGTATAATGTAAGGGCCGGATCAGATGATAAACAGTCACATAAAAAAGAATCTGGCACATCAGAAGAAGGCAGGCTAGTAAACAGGGACAAGTTTTTAAAGTGCTTGTACACAAATGCCAGAAGTCTAAATAATAAGATGGGTGAACTAGAGTGCCTTGTGATAAAGGAGGATATAGATATAATAGGCATCACAGAAACCTGGTGGACTGAGAGCAATCAATGGGACACAATCATTCCGGGGTACAAAATATATCGGAAGGACAGAACAGGCCGTGCAGGGGGAGGAGTGGCACTATATGTGAAAGAAAGTGTAGATTCAAATGAAGTAAAAATCTTAAGCGAATCCACATGTTCCATAGAGTCTCTATGGATAGAAATTTCATGCTCTAGTAAAAATATAACATTAGGGATCTATTATCGACCACCTGACCAGGACAGTAATAGTGATGATGAAATGCTAAGGGAAATTAGAGAGGCTATCAAAATTAAGAACCCAATAATAGTGGGGGATTTCAATTATCCCCATATTGACTGGGAACATTTCACTTCAGGACGAAATGCAGAGATAAAATTTCTCGATACTTTAAATGACTGCTTCATGGAGCAGCTGGTACGGGAACCCACAAGGGGAGAGGCAACTCTAGATTTAATCCTGAGTGGAGCGCAGGAGCTGGTCCAAGAGGTAACTATAGCAGGACCGCTTGGAAATAGTGACCATAATACAATAGCATTCAACATCCCTGTGGTGGGAAGAACACCTCAACTGCCCAACACTGTGGCATTTAATTTCAAAAGGGGGAACTATACAAAAATGAGGGGGTTAGTTAGACAAAAGTTAAAAGGTACAGTGACTAAAGTGAAATCCCTGCAAGTTGCATGGGCCCTTTTTAAAGACACCATAATAGAGGCCCAACTTCAATGTATACCCCAAATTAAGAAAAACAGTAAAAGAACTAAAAAAGAGCCACCGTGGCTTAACAACCATGTAAAAGAAGCAGTGAGAGATAAAAAGACTTCCTTTAAAAAGTGGAAGTCAAATCCTAGTGAGGCAAATAGAAAGGAGCACAAACACTGCCAACTTAAGTGCAAGAGTGTAATAAGAAAAGCCAAAGAGGAGTTTGAAGAACGGCTAGCCAAAAACTCCAAAGGTAATAACAAAATGTTTTTTAAGTACATCAGAAGCAGGAAGCCTGCTAAACAACCAGTGGGGCCCCTTGATGATCAAAATACAAAAGGAGCGCTTAAAGATGATAAAGTCATTGCGGAGAAACTAAATGGATTCTTTGCTTCAGTCTTCACGGCTGAGGATGTTAGGGAGATTCCCCAACCTGAGCTGGCTTTTGTAGGTGACAAATCTGAGGAACTGTCACAGATTGAAGTGTCACTAGAGGAGGTTTTGGAATTAATTGATAAACTCAACATTAACAAGTCACCGGGACCAGATGGCATTCACCCAAGAGTTCTGAAAGAACTCAAATGTGAAGTTGCGGAACTATTAACTAAGGTTTGTAACCTGTCCTTTAAATCGGCTTCTGTACCCAATGACTGGAAGTTAGCTAATGTAACGCCAATATTTAAAAAGGGCTCTAGAGGTGATCCCGGCAATTACAGACCTGTAAGTCTAACGTCGGTACCGGGCAAATTAGTCGAAACAATAGTTAAGAATAAAATTGTCAGACACATAGAAAAACATAAACTGTTGAGCAATAGTCAACATGGTTTCTGTAAAGGGAAATCGTGTCTTACTAATCTATTAGAGTTCTTTGAAGGGGTCAACAAACATGTGGACAAGGGGGATCCAGTGGACATAGTGTACTTAGATTTCCAGAAAGCCTTTGACAAGGTCCCTCACCAAAGGCTCTTACGTAAATTAAGCTGTCATGGGATAAAAGGGAAGGTCCTTTCATGGATTGAGAACTGGTTAAAAGACAGGGAACAAAGGGTAGGAATTAATGGTAAATTCTCAGAATGGAGAGGGGTAACTAGTGGTGTTCCCCAAGGGTCAGTCCTCGGACCAATCCTATTCAACTTATTCATAAATGATCTGGAGAAAGGGGTAAACAGTGAGGTGGCAAAGTTTGCAGATGATACTAAACTGCTCAAGATAGTTAAGACCAAAGCAGACTGTGAAGAACTTCAAAAAGATCTCACAAAACTAAGTGATTGGGCAACAAAATGGCAAATGAAATTTAATGTGGATAAATGTAAAGTAATGCACATTGGAAAAAATAACCCCAACTATACATACAATATGATGGGGGCTAATTTAGCTACAACGAATCAGGAAAAAGATCTTGGAGTCATCGTGGATAGTTCTCTGAAGATGTCCACGCAGTGTGCAGAGGCGGTCAAAAAAGCAAACAGGATGTTAGGAATCATTAAAAAGGGGATAGAGAATAAGACTGAGAATATATTATTGCCCTTATATAAATCGATGGTACGCCCACATCTCGAATACTGTGTACAGATGTGGTCTCCTCATCTCAAAAAAGATATACTGGCACTAGAAAAGGTTCAGAAAAGGGCAACTAAAATGATTAGGGGTTTGGAACGGGTCCCATATGAGGAGAGATTAAAGAGGCTAGGACTCTTCAGCTTGGAAAAGAGGAGACTAAGGGGGGATATGATAGAGGTATATAAAATCATGAGTGATGTGGAGAAAGTGGATAAGGAAAAGTTATTTACTTATTCCCATAATACAAGAACTAGGGGTCACCAAATGAAATTAATAGGCAGCAGGTTTAAAACAAATAAAAGGAAGTTCTTCTTCACGCAGCGCACAGTCAACTTGTGGAACTCCTTACCTGAGGAGGTTGTGAAGGCTAGGACTATAACAGCGTTTAAAAGAGAACTGGATAAATTCATGGTGGTTAAGTCCATTAATGGCTATTAGCCAGGATGGGTAAGGAATGGTGTCCCTAGCCTCTGTTTGTCAGAGAGTGGAGATGGATGGCAGGAGAGAGATCACTTGATCATTGCCTGTTAGGTTCACTCCCTCTGGGGCACCTGGCATTGGCCACTGTCGATAGACAGGATACTGGGCTAGATGGACCTTTGGTCTGACCCGGTACGGCCGTTCTTATGAATACAATTAGACANGATCACTTGATCATTGCCTGTTAGGTTCACTCCCTCTGGGGCACCTGGCATTGGCCACTGTCGGTAGACAGGATACTGGGCTAGGAGGACCTTTGGTCTGACCCAGTACGGCCGTTCTTATGAATACAATTAGACATGTCTTGAAGAACTCCAGTTATTGTACAGGTAAGTAACTTCTTCCTTCTTTGAGTGCTTGTCCATGTGTTTCCATTTCTGGTGATTCACAAGTAACCTGACAAAAGGAGGCAGGTGGTAGGAATCTAACTAACTAGACTTCAGCACAGCCCTGCCAAATCTGGCATCAGAATGAGATGCCTCTACTACCAAATAACATCTAGTAAAAGTATGAGAGGTGTTCCATTTAACTGCCTTATACATCTCAATTATAGGGACACTTCTGAAAGAAGATGTGGAAGCTGCCTACACTCTGGTGGAATGAGCCCTAACCTGACCAGTAATCCTTGACTAGCTATTCTGTAGCAAAATGTAATACAATCTGAGTCCCAGTTAGATAATCTTTGGGTTGAAATCCCTTGATCTTTGGATTCTTCACCAAAAGCAATGAAGAGCCTTGAGGAGACTCTAAATGGCTTTGTTTCATGCAAGTAGGACAGGTCCTAAAGATGGCTAAAGAGTGGAGTGCAGCCTCCTCTGTGGAGGAATGCAGCTTAGGGGAATATACTGCTCCATGTAGAATATACATGAAAATCTCAAACAACTTTTGGTAGAAATGTATGATGTGGTCCAAGTGTGTGACCATATCCTTATGAAAAGTGGTGTATGGAGGTTGCACTACAAAGGCCTGTACCCTATGGGCTGAAGTGATTGCTACTAGAAAAGATGTCTTCATAGATAGAGATAATAACAAGCAAGTAGTTAACCCCTTGAGGACAGTGTTTAGGTCCCAAGGAGGGGGAAGATCTTGTATTAGTGAAAATAGGTGCAGAAGTGTTGAGTGGGGATAGTCAAAGTGAGACCTAGTAAACTCCTGTGGTACTAAACTAACTCTAGATGGCACAGGGGAGCCAGGTTTCCTGGCATGTTGTACTTTCCATGGTAACCAGTATGGCCATGAGTGGGAACCGTACAGATAATTAGCAGGTGGCCAGGGCATGTGGTTCCAAACCAAGGGGCCCTGTCTGAAGTCCCTATGCTTACTAGGACTCCTATGCCTGGAATCCCTATCTGAGAAATAGGGGTCATAGTGTTGTGAGCTAGGATAGTATGTGGGAGAGTCCCCTGCACTATGATCTGAGGCAGAGGAGGAGTATGAAACTTCTTTCTCCTGGAGGGTGGGAAAAATTATCTGCTGGGAATCTGAGGGCTCTGGAATCATGGAACCTGGTCAGTGCTGAGTCAGAGTTTAGGGCCTGAAGGAACCTCCTGTATCTCATAGGCCACCCACATAACCCAAAACCCGTATCCTAAACCCAACAACCGAAAATAGACCAAATATTACAGTTCGCGGCTATGAGAAACTGTTATGTGCCACACAGAGNTCTATCACTGAGAACAGTCTAGATCCATCCTCTTTGGAACCCCCTTTCAGGTAGTTGAAAGCAGCTATCAAATCGCCCCTCATTCTTCTCTTCTGCAGACTAAACAATCCCAGTTCCCTCAGCCTCTCCTCGTAAGTCATGTGCTCCAGCCCCCTAATCATTTTTGTTGCCCTCCGCTGGACTCTCTCCAATTTATCCACATCCTTCTTGTAGTGTGGGGCCCAAAACTGGACACAGTACTCCAAATGAGGCCTCACCAGTGCTGAGTAGAGGGGAATGATCACATCCCTCGATCTGCTGGAAATGCCCCTACTTATACAACCCAAAATGCCATTAGCCTTCTTGGCAACAAGGGCACACTGTTGACTCATATTCAGCTTTTCGTCCACCGTAACCCCTAGGTCCTTTTCTGCAGAACTGCTGCCCAGCCATTCGGTCCCTAGTCTATAGCAGTGCATGGGATTCTTTCGTCCTAAATGCAGGACTCTGCACTTGTCCTTGTTGAACCTCATCATATTTCTTTTGGCCCAATCCTCTAATTTGTCTAGGGTTAATTAAGTTAATTAAGTGGTATCCAGATAATCCTGGCAAGTGGCCAGCACCTCACACTGATGAGGAAGGTGAAAAAACCCCAAAGTCACTGCCAATCTCACCTGGGGGAAAATGCCTTCTTGACTTCACATATGGGAATCAGTCAAATCCTGAGCATGTGAGCAAGAACCAGCCAGCCAAGCACCTGAGAGAGAATGCTCAGCACCACCTGAGCAACTGCTCTCCCTATCCAGTGTCCCAGCTCCAGCCGCGGCCATCTCTGATGTTTCAGAGGAAGCAGACACAAACAAACAAAAACAGAATACATTGGGATGGAGGGGAATCCCTTCCTGACCCCTGCAGGTGGCTGGCTGAAGCCTTGAAGCATGATCTTTTAGGAACACAAGACATAAACCAGAAGTGAGTCCCAGGACTGCTGAGCCTTGCCCTCTACCATCACAAACAACCCTGTCATACAATTTCACTCATAAATTTGTCCACTTCTGTTTTAAAACGAATTTAGTTCTTTGCAATCACAACTCCTCTTGAAAGGCTGTTCTAGAACCTCACCCCTCTGATGGTTAGAAATCTTCTGATTTCTAGCCTGAATTAGTTCATGGCCAGTTTGTACTGATTTGATCTTGTGCCAACATTACCCTTTAGTAAATAGCTCTTCAAGCTCCCTGGTGCTTTCATCCCAATGTAGAGAGCAATCATCTCCCCTCTCAGCTGCCTTTTTGCTAGGCTCAACACACCAAGCTCTTCCAATCTCCTCTCATAAGATAGGCCCTCCATTCCCCTGAACTTTCTAGTAGCTTTCTCTGCACCTGTTCCATCTTGAATTAATCCTTCTTGAACATGTACCAGAAATGTACACAGTATTCCAAATTAGGTCTTACCAGTGCCTGTACAGAGTGACATTAATACTTCTCTCTCTACTGGAAATGTGTCGCCGAATACATCCTAGGATCGCATTTGCCTTTTTCACAGCCACATCACATTGGCGGTTCATATTCATCCTGTGATCAACCCACATACCCAGGTCTCTCTCCTCTGTTGCTTCCAACTGATGAGCTCCCATGTTGTAGCAGAAATTCTTCTTATTAGAACTAGGTGCCTGACTTTACACTTTCTGCTATTGAATTTCATCCCATTTCTGTTACTCCTGTCTTCAAGATCATCCAGATCTTCCTGTATAATATTCCGATCTTTCTCTGTATTGATGATGCCCCCTGCCTTTGTATCATCAGCAAATTTCATTAGCACACTCCTACTGTTTGTGCCAAGGTCATTCATAAAAATATTTAAATAAGATTGGTCCCAAGACTGATCCTTGAGGAACTCCACTAGTAACCTTCCTCCAGTCAGATAGTTCACCTTTGAGCAGAACCTGTTGCCTTCTCCCTTTTAGCCAGTTCCTTGTCCAATTTACAGTGCTTATACTAATCGCTATCTTCTCTAATTTAACTCATAATTTCCCATGTGGAACCATGTCAAATGCTTTGTTGATGTCCAAGTATAGTAGATTTACTGCACTTCTCTTATCTAAACAAATCAGTTATTTTCTCAAAGAAGGAAATCAGGTTAGTCTGGCATGATTTACCTTTGGAAAACCCATATTGTCAGGGCCGGCTTTAAGCCGATTCACCCGATTCCCCGGAATCGGGCCCCGCGCCTTAGAGGGACCCGCTCCGGGGGTCTTCGGCAGTGGGGGGTCCTACGGTGCCACGGAAGACCCGGACTGCGCCGGGTATTGGAATCGGACCCCGCGGGTCATAAAGCCGGCCCTGCATATTGTATTACATCCCCTTTACTGTTTACCTCCATTAATGTAATTATTTCCTTCACAATTGTTCTAGGAAGTTTGGTACAGAAGCTGACACTACCAATGCAGTTATTTTCACAGAAGAAGATGAGAGAATCAGGCGGAGCTAAGACAGTTAAATCCACCACTGCGGTAAATCTTGGTACCAGTAGTAAGAGGTTCAAGACAATGGATGGCACTAGAAATGTTGGCACAGGTACAGAAAATTCCATGATTGGTTACCACAAGAGTATGACCATATTGGGGACTGCATCCAAAGTCAGAGTGAACATTAGGCGGTACCGTAGTTTTACTAACAGGGAGTGCCAGTGCGACATGGATCACCCCTGAGCTGTTCTTTCAAAGTAGAGAGAGGGGATTTATCCCTTGCTGTCTTAGACCGTCTTTGGAATGGAGACCCACATATGTGCTCCTTAGGGGAGGGGTGCTGTGACCTACCCTTTTCAGACACAGAGAAAGACTTTACAGACACAGCAGCAGGGGATTGCCTCAAAGCACTAAAGGGTGATGCAAAAATAGTGCCTGCTGCGATGCTTTTAGAAGAGGAATTTGTAGAACTCATCTGGTCTTGTTTTCCTGGGTCAGAGGCAGAACTCATGGACCTGTATTATATAAACATTTTAAGCAATCATCTGTCACTTTCAGGGGCTGCTTGGAGAATGAGTATCCATCATTAAGAGGAATTGCAGCCTCACATGATGAATAATGCTTAAAACCAAGGGATTTCTGGTCAGCCATAAGACTGAATTCCTCATACCAGGTGAACAAAATAGAAACAAGGTAAAAAAAAGTCACCCAGCTAAGACTTATAAAAAAAACCTGTCCTAGGGCAGCTATATACAAAAACCTTAACTGGATTGTAAGTGCAAGAGACAGAAACACTGCGCGACATTGTGTCTTTCAGCCACGGGTAGTAAGAAGGAACTGAGGGTCAGTTGGCCTCGCTCTGACCTTTCTGCCGTTGGGTAGGTGGGGGCATGGGGGCATGGAAGGAGGTATGGGCAGGGTGGAGGTATGGAACACAAGACACTGCTGGCCAGAGGATTCTCATCGTGAGCGCAGGTGCACCACAAATGGAATACTACAGACAAGAACCAGTGTTACTACCTCACACCATGACTAATCACTACTTTAGCAAGTAGAGTTTACTCAGTGAGGAAGAGGGAATAGTTCTCATACATTTTACCTGCTTCTTAGTAACCTCCTCTGCTGTTTTCTGATCCTCTCACTGCCTAAATCCAACCTGCTTCTCATTCCCCTGTTGCCTCCTCAGGTCAAACAGCCCCTCCCAAACTGTCTAATTCAAATTCATTCCTCCATCACTGTCCAAAATGTCATGACCAGCTGGTTCCTCACTTGGGACTAGCCCCTTGCACAGTTATAATTTAAAATCATCAGTCACCCCTGCTGAACCTGTCAAATCCAGTCCTTCCCAACCGTCACTCCCCCTCAAGCCTGCTCTGTTCAAACCAGTGGTCTCTCCCCATGTCAGTCTGTCCACACTCCATCCTAGCCTACCCCCTTCATACTCTTAACCCCCACTCCAGTCACCCCTCCTAGCATGCCCAATTCAAACTGACATTCCCAACTGTCACTTCTCCCTCCATATCAACTGCTATTCCCAACAACCGTTACACCCGAGTGCCACTGCCACCCCATTCCAATGGCCATTCCCAACAACTCACTCCCCACCCAATCCCACCTGCCATGTCCAGTTGCTGCTCCTAACCTGCCCCATTCCAACTGCCAGTCCCTAACCCCATCTGCCAGTCCCAACTGTCATCCCCTCATCCCAACTGTCACTCCCCGTCCAGATCAAACTGATAGTCCCAACTGTCATCCTGTAAGCGGGCGCAGACTCACCCCTGCGGCGCCTCCTGCTGGTCGTCTCGGGAATTAGCTCTTCCAGCATCCTGGAACGCCCCCTGCAGGCTGGTGATCCGCCTGCCACTGGCCCGTGTCCCTCCCAGGACCCCGGTGCCCCTTTCAGTCTCAGGGTCTCCCCCTCCCAGGGGAACCCCCCCCCACTATCCCCACCTTGCCTCAGTCGTGGGCTACTGCCAGTCACCAACTAGCCCCCGCGCCCTGGGGCAGACTGCAGTGTCAGCCACTCATCATAGGCCAGGTTGGGTTTGGACCTGCTGCCTTGGCCTACCCCTGGGCTGCCCTCTGCAACCCCCAGTACCTCTTGGCCTAATGCTAGGCCGCAGCCTGGGGCTTTCCAGGCTGGAGCCCCCCAGCTCCTCTGCCTTTCCCCAGCCCTGCTCCACTCAGGTACCTGCTAATCCTGCAGCAGTCAGGCCCTTCTCCCTCTATAGACAGAGGAAGACTGTGTCCTTGCTCCTGGCTCCCAGCCTTTATAGGGCCAGCTGGGCCCTGATTAGGGTGTGGCCCAGCTGCGGCTGCTTCCCCAATCAGCCTAGCAGCTTTTAGAGCTGCAGCCCTTGCCAGGGCTGTTTTTAAGCCCTTCCAGGCAGGAGCGGGTGTCCACCCTGCTACACACCCACTCACCCCATCTGCCAATCCCAACTGTCATCCCCTTCATCCCAACTGCCAATCCCAACTGTCATCCCCTAACCCCATCTGTCAATCCCAACTATCACTTCCCTCATCCCAACTGCCAATCCCAACTGTCATCCCCTAATCCCATCTGTCAATCCCAACTGTCATTCCCCTCACCCATCAGACAATCCCAACTGTCACCCCCCTTATTCCAATGGCCAGTCCCGACTGTCGCTCCCCTAACCCCATCTGTCAATCCCAACTGTCACCACCCTCATCCCAACTGCCAATCCCAACTGTCACTCCCCATCCAGATCAAACTGCCAGTCCCAACTGTCACCACCCTCATCCCAGCTGCCAATCCCAACTGTCACTCCCCATCCAGATCAAACTGCCAGTCCCAACTGTCACCACCCTCATCCCAACTGCCAGTCACAACTGTCACCACCCTCATCCCAACTGCCAATCCCAACTGTCACGCCCCTCCCT
The DNA here is from genome assembly GCA_003942145.1 of Platysternon megacephalum. Classification (NCBI taxonomy): domain Eukaryota; kingdom Metazoa; phylum Chordata; order Testudines; family Platysternidae; genus Platysternon; species Platysternon megacephalum. The sequence continues at coordinate 669,835 of QXTE01000090.1, forward strand.
GTTCAAACTGCCAATCCCAACCCCAAATTGCCCAGTTCTATCTGCAACTCCCAATCTCTCTCCTCCCAATCTGCTTCTTGCAATCTCCATTCTCCAGCCTGCCTGCTTCCAATTGGCCACTTCAGACTTCCTGTATCCCAACTGCCACAGAACTTTCTTGTTTCAACAGCCCACCCCGTGCCCTTGCTAAAGGGGTATCACCCAAAACAGCCTGCTGGCTAGGCCACTCCATGTGCACCTGTTCCACATGCTTTCTGCCCTCTGGATTTTGCAAAGGGCCCCAAGATGTTAGCTAGCGTGGAACTTTTGGCTGCTCTCCAAATGACAGTATCCCACTGGAGCTGATCAATGTGCTGTCAGCTAGCCTGGCCTTCCTTCACTGTGCCCTTGTGTGACGTTATGAGTGTAATATAATATCTCATGACAGGGCCAGAAAGAGTTAATCAACTCACAGAATAACCTGACCTAGGGATGAACCTTAAAAACTGGTTAGAAAGATAGGTAAATAAATAAAGCTTTAAAACGCAAGTCTGCATTGTTAGAGATCTCAAGGGTAAATGTTTGCTCAGGTCTTGTGGTGTCAGCAAACAAGGCTTGTCTATTGCTATAACTTTAATTCAAAGATCAAAAAGTAGTATTAACATTTATGATACTTGAGTGAAATAGTATTATTGTCTATATGTCTCTTTAAAGGTTGTAGTAACCTGTAGCTGAACTGTTTAATGGATAAATTACCCTGTGCTAATTGCCATGATGTTTAGAGGAAGGAGAATTAAGCCTGTTGTTTTCTCAGGCCAAAAGGCTGCTGAAAATGTATAAGAACCCTGGGACATGATCATACATCATCTCAGATCTGCTTTGGTTTCAAGAGGGGGGAACCTTAAGCCATAAGGATTGAGATCCCCAGTCTTTGACTGGAGCCACCCTGAATATGGACATTGGACTATAACCTATGGACTATTTCTAAAAGGACTTTTGGCAACTACAAGCTCACCTCTGCTATGTATCTAAACCTCAAGAATTGAATTCAAGTCTGTCTGTGTATTGATCTTTTAACCAACACTCTCTCTCTTTTCTTTTTTAATAAATTTTAGCTTAGTTAATAAGAATTGACTATAGCGTGTATTTTGGGTAAGATCTAAGTTATAATTGAACCTGGGTATGTGGTTGATCCTTTGGGATTGGAAGAACCTTTTCTTTTATATGATGAGATAAGATTCTCAATAATCATCATCATATCTGACAGGTGTGTCTGGACGGAGGCCTGAGGCTGGGTACTTTAAGGGAACTGCGTTGTTTGGACTTCTGAGTAACCTGTATGGTAATATAGAAGTTGTTTTGTGCTGGCTTGGAAAATCTAAGTATTGGAATATCCGCCAGCGTTTGGGGTTTGTCTGCCCCGTTTTGTTTGCAGTTCACCCTGATTGAGTGACCTCAGCTGGCTCCAACAGGCAGCACCGTCACACCTTGCCTTGGGGAACAAGAGTCCAGGAAGGCAAACCCCAGGGGATATTTCAGTTTGGTTCCTTGGGGGGTTTGGTTATACAAGGTGCAGTTTAGTGGGGCTGTACTGCATGGACCTGACTGGACTTTCATCAGGTTGGATTCACAGCATCTGAGAATTGCTGAGACAGAATGGGGAGGAACTGATTCCAAACTAAGCTGTCACTTGTATGTGGTACCAGTACCTAGGGAATTCAGCAGTGTACTGGTTAAATCAGTACACTGAACACTCATCTGTGTTACCTAGTACCTTGGCTGAAGGACCAAACTTCGAGCAGTTTGTTTCTGTATTTTTATTAGAGCTACTTTCTACATTTGCGTCTTTGATAAAAGCTCTCATGGAAGCCTCATGTGCCTCAAGCAATGATTCAGAGAGGAGGTAGTTTGGTATATAAGGGAGGACATTCCAGATGTTGAAAGCAACCTGGAGCAAGGAGATTAGAGGTCAATGGGGAAAGGATACTAATGGAGCATGTAGGAGAAAAATCATGGTGAAGCATAGACAGCAGTAAGGGGGAGCAAGAGGAAACAAGATCAAAGATGTACATGTGAGCTGAGTCATACAGAGCCTTGAAGATGAAGACAAGAATCCAAACTTGATATGGAAGGTGAGAGAAATGCCTCAAGCAGAAAGTGAAACATCCTCGCATTGGTAGGTAACCTCACTCACTTCTCTTCTGGTGGCATCACGTATCATTAACCTCTTTTGCCTTTTGCTAGACCCAGTGCAAAATTCAGAAGAAACCATCCCTTGCCCCAAGGAGGACACAATGTAAACTGAAGGACAACACAGAACATACTGGGACACCGAGAGGAAAGGTCTGTCTTGGAGCATTTGGTTCTGTGTATCCACAGTTTTGGTTTTGGTGGTGGGAGGAAAAGATGGTGGATTTGTTCTCCTATGGTGGCTGTAATTGGAACCTCACTCTAAGCACAGTCAATCCTTCACCCTGCTCTAGGATGAATCTTGGCTGTTTTGACCACTCCACTGAATCATCTTCTGCTCTGGCTCTTTGGGGAATGTGATAGTGAAGAGGGGAAGTTTATGGTGTGACTTGAAGATGGTGAGGCGAGGACACTTCCTTGGGTTTCTTTAGTAGATTGCCAGAGTCCTGAGAACTCCCTCCTGTTCCTTCAGTCTATATGTGGGTTTGCACAAATGCAGAGTGCTACACTCCAATAGCTGCTATGGAGGGTCCCACAAGGAGAGATGGTCTAGGTGTGTCAGACTGTGTATTGTATAGGCTGTTGGAGCACAGACAATATGCTGTCTCTCCAGCTCCTTTCACTCAGGCCTTGTGTAAATTAAGGTTTTAACCACTAATATAACTAGAGTTGGTCTGAAACCAGAATTTCCATTCATAGAATCATAGAATCATAGAATCTCAGGGTTGGAAGGGACCTCAGGAGGTCATCTAGTCCAACCCCCTGCTCAAAGCAGGACCAAACCCAACTAAATCAGCCCAGCCAGGGCTTTGTCAAGCCTGACCTTAAAAACCTCTAAGGAAGGAGATTCCACTACCTCCCTAGGTAACCCATTCCAGTTCTTCACCACCCTACTAGTGAAAAAGTTTTTCCTAATGTCCAACCTAAACCTCCCCCTCTGCAACTTGAGACCATTACTCCTTGTTCTGTCATCTTCTATCACTGAGAACAGTCTAGATCCATCCTCTTTGGAACCCCCTTTCAGGTAGTTGAAAGCAGCTATCAAATCGCCCCTCATTCTTCTCTTCTGCAGACTAAACAATCCCAGTTCCCTCAGCCTCTCCTCGTAAGTCATGTGCTCCAGCCCCCTAATCATTTTTGTTGCCCTCCGCTGGACTCTCTCCAATTTATCCACATCCTTCTTGTAGTGTGGGGCCCAAAACTGGACACAGTACTCCAAATGAGGCCTCACCAGTGCTGAGTAGAGGGGAATGATCACATCCCTCGATCTGCTGGAAATGCCCCTACTTATACAACCCAAAATGCCATTAGCCTTCTTGGCAACAAGGGCACACTGTTGACTCATATTCAGCTTTTCGTCCACCGTAACCCCTAGGTCCTTTTCTGCAGAACTGCTGCCCAGCCATTCGGTCCCTAGTCTATAGCAGTGCATGGGATTCTTTCGTCCTAAATGCAGGACTCTGCACTTGTCCTTGTTGAACCTCATCATATTTCTTTTGGCCCAATCCTCTAATTTGTCTATTCCACGGGATATTCCAAAGAAGGTTTTGTTCCAAATCCGCCCGAGAGGTCAAAATTTCACAATTTCCTGTAGAACAAAAATTGTGCCTCCTCTGAAATGTTTAATTTCAATAACGTCAATTCATTTTGTTTAGACTTTTATATTACAATATTAAATATATCAATATAAAGTAAAAATGTTTCATTTCAACTTTCTTGTTTTGATTCATTTTCTATTATAGTTGAAATTAAAAGGTCAAAAAAAGTTTTTACTTTATCAAATGAAAAAAATTATTTAAACTAAACAAGAAAGTTGAAATGACTCATTCTGACTTTTTCCTGACCAAAATTTCATTAAAATTGACATGTTCCTAAAAAATGTTTAGATTACAATGAAAATGCATTTCCTGACAGAAAATTGTTCAACCAACTCTAATTGCCCTGATGGGACTATGCCACTGCAAAACTTTAATGTAGAGAAGGCCTTAGATTCATAGATTTTAAAGCCAGAAGATTCCACTTGTGATCATCTAGTCTGACTTTGTGCACAACAAAGGCCAGAGAATCTCATCCATTGAGGAATCTGCATCAGACCCATAACTTCTGGTTGATGTATAGCATAATTTTTAAAAAGAGATATCTAGACTTCATTTGAAAACTTCAGGAGAGGGAGAATCCACCACATCCCTAGCTAAGTTGTTCCAATGGTTAATTACCCTCCCTATTAAAATTCTGCACCTTATTTCTAGTCTGAGTTTGTCTAACTTCAACTTCCAACCATTGGATCTCACTATGCTGTTGTCTATGAGATTCTCCTACTTCAAATCTGTCCTCAAAATTCTCCTTTTCCATGAGGCCTACAAAAAACATGACATTGGTTAGGCCCCTGGTGTGCTGAGACCACTGCCTGTCATACTGACCAATCCTGTCTCGTTTCCTTGTACTCCCTCCCGCCCCCCATCTGTCTGTATCCATCTTTAGTCTCCTGTCATATACTTGAATTGTAAGATAGTTGGGTCAGGGACCATTTCTTTGTTCTGTGTTTGTACAGTGCCTCACACCATGGAGTCCTGGTTCATGACTAGGGATCCTAGGCAGTATGGTAATGTAAATAAATAATAATAATTATAGTAATTTAGAAATTAGTTGGATTTCAACTATCCCCATATTGACTGGGTACATGTCACCTGAAAATGGGATGGAGAGATAAAATTTCCTAAACACCATTAATGACTGATTCTTGGAGCAGCTAGTCCTGGAACCCACAAGGGAAGAGGTAATTATTGATTTAATCCTAAATGGGGCACAGGAATTGGTCCAAGGGGTGAATATAGCTGAACTGCTCGGTAATAGCAACCATAATGTAATGAAATTTAATATCCTTGTAGAGAAACCCATCACAGTAGCATTTAACTTCAAAAAGGGGAACTACACAAAAAATAAAGAAGCTATTTAAACAGAAATTAAAAGGAATAGTTACAAAACTGGGGGGAGGGATAGCTCAGTGGTTTGAGCATTGGCCTGCTAAACCCAGGGTTGTGAGTTCAATCCTTGAGGGGGCCACTTAGGGATCTGGGGCAAAATTGGTCCTGCTAGTGAAGGCAGGGGGCTGGACTCAGTGACCCTTCGGGGTCCCTTCCAGCTCTATGAGATAGGTATATCTCCTTATATTATTTATTTTTATTATAAGACTGCATGGAAACTTTTTAAAAACACCATAATAAAGGCTCAAACTAAATGTACACCCCAAATAAAACAAATAAAAAAACAGTAAGAGGAACAAAAAAATGGCACCATGACTAAATAATAGAGTAAAAGATGTAGTTAGAGACAAAACGGCACCTTTTAAAAACTGGAAGTCAAATCCTCCTGAGGAAAAGAGGATAGGAACATAAACTCTGGCAAGTCATGTGTAAAAGTATAATTAGGCAGGCCAAAAAATAATTTGAAGAACAGCTAGCAAAAGACACATAAACTAACAGCAAATTTTTTTTTAAGTACCTCAGAAGCAGGAAACCTGCCAAATTAATCAGTGGGGCCACTGAATGATTATGGTGCTAAAGTAGCACTCAAAGAAAATAAGACCATTGCAGAAAAGATAAATGAATTATTTGCATTGGTCTTCACTGCAGATGGTGTGAGGGAAATTCCCACACTTGAGCCCATTCTTTCTAGCTGGCAAATCTGAGAAACTGTCCCAGACTGAGGTGTCAGTAGAGGAGGTTTTGGAACAACTTGATAAATTAAACAGTAATAAGTCACCAGGACCAGATGGGATTCACCCAAGAGTTTTGAAGCAACTCAAATATGAAATGTCAGAACAATTAACTGGGGTATGTACAGTAGCGGCGCCAGCTTTTTCGCCGCCCTAGGCGGCGGAAGGTCCCACCCCCAAAATTACACCGACGACCGGGGCGCCGGCGCCCCCCAAATGTTTGTGCCCTAGGTGACCGCCTAGGTCGCCTAATGGGTTGCGCCGGTCCTGGGTATGTAACTTATCGCTGAAGTCACCCTCTGTACCAGATGAATGGAAGATAGCTAATGTAAGGCCAGTTTTAAAAAAAGGCTCCAGTAGTAATCCTGGCAATTACAGGCCAGTGAGCCTAACTTTAGTACCAGGAAAACTGGTTGATACTACAGTAAAGAACAGAATTACCTGGCATATATATCAACAAACTATGTTGGGGAAGACTCAATACAGCTTTTGTAAAGGAAAATCATGCCTCATAATCTATTAGAATTCTTTGAGGGGGTCAACAAATATGTGGCCAAGGGTGATCCAGTGGATATAGTGTACTTGGACCTTCAGAAAGCCTTTGACAAGGTTCCTTACCAAAGGCTCTTAAGCAAATTAAGCAGACGTGATAAGAAGGAAGGTCCTCTCATTGATCGGTGACAGGTTAAAAGATAGGAAACAAAGGGTAAGAATAAATGGTCAGTTTTCACAGTGGAGAGAGGTAAATAGCAAGGTTCCCCAAGGATCTGAATCGGGATCTGTACTGTATAACATATTCATAGAAGATCTGGAAAAGGGGGTAAACAATGAGATGGCAAAATTTGCAGGTGATACAAAATTACTCAAGATAGTCCAAAGCTGACTGCAAATATTTACAAAGGGATCTCACAAAACTGGGTGACTGGGCAGCAAAATGGGAGATGAAATTTATTGTTGATAAATGCAAAGAAATGCACATTGGAAAACAATCCCAACTATACATCCAAAATGATGCAATCTGAATTAGCTGTTACCACTCAAGAAAAGATCTTGGGGTCATTGTGGATAGTTCTCTGAAAACATCCACTCAATGTGCAGCGGCAGTCAAAAAAGCTAACAATATTAGGAACCCTTAGGAAAGAGATAGGTAAGACAGAAAATATCATAATGCTACTATAGAAATCCATGGCATGCTCACACTGTGAATACTGCGTGCAGTTCTGATGGCCCCATCTCAAAAAAGATATATTAGAAATGGAAAAAGTACAGAGAAGGGCAACAAAAGTAATTAGGGGATGGAACAGCTTCCATATGCGGAGAACTTAAAAAGACTGGGACTGTTCAGCTTAGAAAAGAGATAACTAAGGGGTGGCGGGGTAGGGTATGATAGAGGTCTATAAAATCATGACTGGTGTGGAGAAAGTGAATAAGGAAGTGTTATTTACTCCTTCACATAACACAAGAACCAGGGGTCATTGAATGAAATTAATAGGTAGGAGGGTTAGAACAAACATAAGGAAGTATTTCTTCACACAATGCACAATCAACCTGTGGAACTCCTTGCCAGGGGATGTTGTGAAGGCCAAAAGTATAACAGGGTTCAAAAAAGAATTAGATAAATTCATGGAGGACAGGTCCACCTAAGTACTTACAGACTGCTGTTGTGCTGAGCACCAGTGGTAGCTTCTTTGTGAGTTTCTTGGTGCAGTGTCTACACTGGCATGTTACGACGCTGAAACTTGCAGCGCTCAGGGGGGTGTTTTTTCACACCCCTGAGCGAGAAAGTTGCAGCGCTGTAAAGTGCCAGGGTAGACAAGCCCCAAGATAGAGAGAGTTGCAGTCCAGCCAGGATGACGAAGGCGTGACCCACCACGGCCAGTACAGAGGGGTGGGGGGATTTCAGAGGAACCCACTAGCACTAGGTAGAACTCCCCAGCACAGAATTCGAACTGTCTTTGGGTGGGGTCACAATTTGAGATGAAACTTTAGCATTGCTCCTTTCTCCCCAGTTGGTGCGATTTCCCATTGCTGCTGCCCTCCTTCCCTGTTTCACGCGTTCTAGTGGCTCCCCTTTGATGCTAATTGGTTGCAGGCCACATTAGTGGAGACTAGCGGTTCCCCAGCTCATCTGCTGGTTGCTCTCCCACTGCCCGGACTGCTGAAGGAAACTCTTTGATGTTAATGAGACACAGACGATTTCACTTAGCACCAAGGAGCACCCGGCATCTTAAAGGTAAGAATTTCCAGGCGGATTGTCCAGCGAGTCACTCCAAAATCTGCTTTGCCCCAGGAATGGAAAATGCACAGAAAGGCTCTAGCAGCAGGAACCTGCATTCTCTTACGCTCAGCATTAGGACGTGGGGCCCCTGAGATGCCAGAGGTGGGAAAAATCCAGAGTGAAATCCTGGCCCCATTGAAGTCAATGGGAGTTTTGCTGTTGACTTCAGTGGAGCCAGGATTTCACCCAGCTGGGAATTGCCTACCTCTGTGGTGCACCTGCTGGGCTGAGTCAGGGGCAGTAAGAACAGACGGCCTGCGAGTTGCAAATCTGCAGGAGTCTGATTGCAGGTCTCATGCAGTCTGTGCACACAGTACGGGTCCATTCCGAAAAGTGACTCTGAAAATGGCACCTTCTTAATGAGCACATCAACGTGTAGCAGCATCAGAGCTGCTGGCTCTAGGGGAGTGAGTGATTTTACTCCTCTGAGCCATGCAGAACCAACACTGGACTCTTCCTTCATGTGTAGCACCAATTAACTAAGTTCCGCTTAGCTGAACCTGTGCAAACTCACAGATACCAAAGAGTCTACCCCAGAGTAGCTGAGCCTTTATTAGTGGTGATGGCGTGTGAGATGGAAAGAATGCTCAGTCAAACATTTCACCATCTCTGTGCACTCAGACAACCCTTGTATTTGCTCCTCTAGCTGGGAAGGTCTGGGCCCCTGCTCCCTTGTCACTCTGGAGCCGGAGAGGAGTGGGGAGGAAGTAATCTCTCCCGTAGCCATTTAAAAAGCCATTTAGTGCTTCCAAAATTAAGTGCTGAGCTTAAAGAGAGGTGCATTAGCCTTTGAGCGAATGAGTAAATAACCTAATTCTCTGGAGATCCTCAGGGCAAGTTCTTGTTATCTATAAAGGAAGTTACTGGCAAAACAGACCAGAGAGTGGGTCACAGATTCATGAGTTACAAGGCAGAGTGGGTCACAGATTCATCAATTACAAGGCGAAAAGGGACCATTGTGATCATCTAGTCTGACCTCCTGGATAACACAGGCCAGAGAACTGTCCCCAAAATAATTCCTGTTTGAACCAGAGCAGCACTTTTAGAAAAAAACATCCCATCTTGATTAGATGGATACTCCACCACAGCCTGTGGTAAGTTGTTTTAATGATTAAGTGCACTCACTGTTAAAAATGTGCGCCTTATTTCCAGTCTCAATGTGTGTAGCTTCAACTTCCAGCCGTTGGCTCTTGTTAGATCTTTCTCTTTTAGACTGGAGAGCCCTCTGTCAAAGCTGTGTTCCCTGTTTAGATACTTTTAGACTGTGATCAAGTCACCCCTTAAGCTTCCTTGATTAAACGAAACAGATTGAGCTCCTTGAGTCTATCATTCTAAGGCAGATTTTCCAAGCCTTTAATCATTCCTGTGGCTCTTCTCTGAATCCTCTCCAATTTATCAACATCCGTCTTGAAGTGTGGACACCAGAACTGAACACAGGATTCCAGCAGCAGTCGCACCAGTGCCAAATACTGAAGTAACATAACCTTCCCATTCCTACTTGATAGTCCAATGTATACATCTCAGGATCGCATTAGCCCCTTTTGGCCACAGCATCCACTGGGAGTTCATTTTCATCTGATTATCCACCACCACTCCCGAGTCTTTTTCAGACTCGCTGCTTCCCAGGATAGAGTCCCCCATCATGTAAGTATGGCCAACGCTCTTTGTTCCTAGATGTGTACATTTACATTTAGCTGCATTAAAACACATATTGTTTGCTTGCGGCCAACTAACCAAGTAATCCAGCTCTCTCTGTATCAGTGACCCATCCTCTTCATTATTTACCACTCCCCCCAGTTTTTGTGTCATCTGCAAACTTTATCAGTGATGACGTGTTTTCTTCCAGGCCATTGATAAAAATGTTAATAGCATAGGGCCAAGAACTGATCCCTGGGGGACCCCACTGGAAGCACACCCACTTGCTGATGTCACCCCCATTTACTATTACATTTTGAGACCTGCCAGTCAGCCAATGTTTAATTTAATGTGTGCCATGTTAATGTTGTATTCTTCTAGTTTCTTAATCAAGAGCTCCTGTCAGGGAAATCTGACAAATTATGCTGAAGGTTTGACAATTTTTTGTCTTCGAGGAACTTCCTTGTAATGTACTGCCCTTGTTCTGAGAAATGGCAGTGATGTGCCACGTTGCCTGTCCCTTTGTGGCCAGGGCAGGACTGTTCCCTGCAGTGCATTCCAGACTCTGGAGGTGAAAGGCTGCGGTCAGAGAGGTGCTGTTTGTAGCTACTTTTCCAGCAGCCAAGTGGCCTGTGTACATTTGAGGAGCCTCAATGTGAGGGATTCCCACAAATCTGCGGAGTCGTTGGCGTGTTTTCATGGAAGAGAGCCTCTCGGCCTCATTGCTCAGGATCTGTTCACAGCCTGTGCCTCAGGAGAGTGGCAGTTGAAGTGGAAGCCTGTGCCTGCCCTGGCTGAAGAAGCAGAGGCTGGGAATATTTCTTCCTAGGCAGAAAAAGTGCTGAACTCCCAGTCTCTGCTGTTCATATTGTTACCTGGAAGGATGGGTGTGAAGCCCACACCTGACACTGGCATAATCCCCCACCGGATAGCCACAGCTGGGGCCCAGTGGGTGGTTGTGCTGGGAGGAGAAACTGATGATAGAGCCAGATATTTTCTTTGATGCAATCTTATTTATGTGCAGAGATTGTACATAAAGCCTGTTCTCTGAACACAGCAGGGATCAAACATCAGGAGACAGTTTATTTGCCAGCTGTTCCAAGCCTGCCTTTCCAGACAACACTCAGTGCCCAAAAAGCTTTCACTCAGCGCCACATTACCAGGACTTCCATTACCCTTAGCTTGGATTTTTGGCTGCTTCAGTCCCTTGCTGCCCCTTCTGTCCCTCACACACAGGTACACATACCCTGCGAAAAACCCTCTGCCCATGTACTTCCAATTCCTACACAGACTCCAATGCGCTCTTGTTCGGGCAGCGCCATGTGCCTGTGCTTAGGGCGAAGACCACTCTTCTGTCATAAAGCAGCCTAACCACCTCTTACCACTCTCTGAAACGAAGGGCAGCAGTCACATGCTCCAGTTCCCACAACACAGGGTAAGGCTGCCCTCATGCCAGGCCACTCTCCATGACTGTGGCCTAGCCAGCAGGACCCAATCCAAGAAGTGCTGGCTGCAGGGCTTATAACTGTGATGAGGAAGCAGCCTGCATGCAGGATTGTGCCATCTAACCTGCGTGGAATGAACAGAGCCAACCAGACTACACTGGACCAGGCTGTGGGATAGATGATGCACTGGGGGCACACCCACACTACACCGTCACTGGGATGTGGGGGTCAGAGACACACCGGGGGCACACCCACACTACACTGTCACTGGGATGTGGGGGTCAGAGACCCACTGGGGGCACACCCACACTACACCGTCACTGGGCCGTGGGGGTCAGAGACACCGGGGGCACACCCACACCGTCACTGGTGGTGGACATATCAATGTGGTGCTGGCGATGTCCTAGGCACACATCAACGCTGCACGTTCACTGGGCCGTGGAGCTGGCAGTGTAGCAGGGGCACACTCGTGCTACACAGCCACCAGGGCGGAGTCACTCGAGGATCTTCTCTCCTGTCAGCCCAGCCCAGGAGGGTGACCCGGCTGCAAAGGGCTGATTGTGTCCCAGGCGCTCACTGGCCCACCCTGCATCCATACCAGCGCTGCCTGCAACTGGGGGGGGTGCACACCCCATGGTGCATTGTGCCATAGCAAACTGCTCTTGCTTGGCATGGCATGAGAATGTGGCCCGACAGTGGGCAGAAAGGGTATAAGCCCAGACACGTGCGGGGGCTCTTGGCATTCCTGTTCTTGCCCCTCACGTCAGGTGCACTGCTAGCCTTGCATAGGTCAGGAACTTCCTCAGTGCTGGCCTCTGGCCAGCTGGTGGCAGGCTGAGACGGTGGCTTCTGGCGGGTGTTCGGAGCACCGTATTGGAGCAATGTGCAAGGACTGGTACCAGGCGCTGTGTGCAAATAGGGACCAGGATGCCAAGCCCCCTAGCCACAGTGGTAGGTGATGTCCAGCCAAGGGATTGCGAATGGGTAGATGGCATGATCAGTCACATGCTGGGGATTGTGGGCGGCATTGTAGTACTCGTGGCCGTGAACCGTTGTGCATCGCTAACCTGCTCGAGCACTGCCCCAAGTAACACCTGATGTGGGGCGGAGTGGGGGAGTTAGCAGAGCCAAGCCAGCCTGAACTCAGGTTAAATCTCTCGTGAAGAGACATAAGAACGGCCAGACTGGGTCAGACCAAAGGTCCATCTAGCCCAGTATCCTGTCTGCCGACAGTGGCCAGTGCCAGGTGCCCCAGAGGGAATGAACAGAACAGGGAATCATCAAGTGATCCATCCCCTGTCGCCCATTCTCAGCTTCTGGCAAACAGAGGCTAGGGACACCATCCCTGCCCATCCTGGCTAATAGCCATTGATGGACCTATTCTCCATGAACTGATCTAGTTCTATTTTGAACCCTGTTATAGTCTTGACCTTCACAACATCCCCTGGCAAGGAGTTCCACAGATTGACTGTGCGTTGTGGGAAGAAATACTTCCTTTTGTTTGTTTTAAACCTGCTGCCTATTAGTTTAATTTGGTGACCCCTAGTTCTTGTGTTATGAGGAGGAGTAAATAACACTTCCTTATTTACTTTCTCCACATCAGTCATGATTTTATAGACCTCAGTCATATCCCCCCTTAGTTGTCTCTTTTCCAAGCCGAAAAGTCCCAGACTTATTAATCCCTCATCATATGGAAGCTGTTCCATACCCCTAATCATGTTTGTTGTCCTTTTCTGAACATTTTCCAATTCCAATATATCTTTTTGATATGGGACAACCACATTTGCCCGCACTATTCAAGATGTGGGCATACCATGGATTTATATAGAGGCAATATGTCTTATCTATCCCTTTCCTAATGATTCCCAATATTCTGTTCGCATTTTGACTGCTGCTGCACATTGAGTGGATGTTTTCAGAGAACTATCCACAATGACTCCAAGATCTCTTTCTTGACTGGTCACAGCTAACAGCATCATTTTATAACAGGTGACAGCATCATTTTATATGCATGGTTGGGATTATGGTTTCCAATGTGCATTACTTTGCATTTATCAACATTGAATTTCATCTGCCATTTTATTGCCCAGTCGCCCATAGATTCATAGATTCTAGGCCTGGAAGGGACCTCGAGAGGTCGAGTCCAGTCCCCTGCCCAGATTGGTGAGATCTCTTTGTAATTCTTTGCAGTCTGCCTGGGACTTCAGTACTATCTTGAGTAGTTTTGTGTCATCTGCAAATGTTGCCACCTTGCTGGTTACCCCTTTTTCCAGATCATTTATGAATATGTTGAATAGGACTGGTCCCAGTACAGACCCCTGGGGGACACCACTATTTACCTCTCTCCATTCTGAAAACTGACCATTTATTCCTACCCTTTATTTCCTATCTTTTAACCAGTCACTGATCCATGAGAGGACCATCCCTCTTATCCCATGACAGCTTACTTTGCTTAAAACTCTTTAGTGAGGGACCTTGCAAAGGCTTTCTGAAAATCTAAGTACACTATGTCCACTGGATCCCCCTTGTCCACATGCTTGTTGACCCCCTCAAAGAATTCTAGTATGTAGGTGAGGCATGATTTCCCTTTACTAAAACCATGTTAAAAGAACAGGAGTACTTCCCCAACAAATCGTTTTCATTGTAACGATGCTGGTTCTGGTGGGACCCAACTGAGAGCCAATTCAGGACAAATTGCTCAGAGCAGGGCAGTTACAGCCCAAGGCTGGGGTTCCTTTGCACACCCAGGCAAACCAAACCAGCCAAACAGAGAAGACTTTGGTCTCACCCCACTGGCTAACCACAAGTCACACAAGCAATTCCCTTAGACACTCCAGTTTCCCAGTATCACCACCAGTGCCACTCATTATGGGGATGAATGGTTATGAAAACCAATACCCCAGTAAAAGAAAAAAAGGTTCTCTCGATCCCAAAGGACCAAGCCCCAGACCCAGGTCAATATACAAATTAGATCTTACCCGCAAATCATGCTGTTGCCAATCCTTTAGAATCTAAAGGTTTATTCATAAAAGGAAAAAGACAGAGATGAGAACTAGAATTGGTTAAATGGAATCAATTACATACACTAATGGCAAAGTTCTTGGTTCAGGCTTGTAGCAGTGATAGAATAAACTGCAGGTTCAAATCAAGTCTCTGGAGTACATCCCCCGCTGGGATGGGTCATCAGTCCTTTGTGTAGAGCTTCCGTTTGTAACAAAGTCCCTCCAGAGGTAAGAAGCAGGATTGAAGACAAGATGGAGGAGCTGCAGCCACTTTTTATAGGTTTCAGAGTAGCAGCCGTGTTAGTCTGTATCCGCAAAAAGAACAGGAGTACTTGTGGCACCTTAGAGACTAACAAATTTATTTGAGCATAAGCTTTTGTGGGCTACAGCCCACTTCATCTCTTGCCATGTGGTCTCTACTTTCTTTGTCCCAAAGACAACCTCAGAGTTCTGTCCATGGGCAGGTCCCTGCACACTTTGCTGAGTCACAAGGTGTATCTGCCGTCTCTCAATGGGTCAGTTGTGTCGCTGATGGGCCTTAGTGGGCCATCCAGCAGGCTACTGACACCAACTTGTCTGGGGTGTCACCCAGAAGCACAGCACAAGTTTCAACTACAGACAGTCTAGAGCCAATACTTATAACTTTAAATACAAAAATGATACATGCATACAGATAGCGTAATCATAACCAGCAAACCATAACCTTGTCTTAGACACCTCATTTCATAGAATCATAGAATCTCAGGGTTGGAAGGGACCTCAGGAGGTATCTAGTCCAACCCCCTGCTCAAAGCAGGACCTAATCCCAACTAAATCATCCCCTTTAATCATTTGACCCCCTTTATAAAAGATTTGGTGCCACTACAGGACCGTGGTTGCAACAATGATCTATACGGTCCCAGTTCATGTTCATCTATGTGTCTGACAATTCTGTTCTTTACTACATTTTCAACCAGTTTGCCAGGTACTGAAGTCAGGCTTACCTGCCTGTAATTGCCGGGATCCCTTCTGGAGCCCTTTTTGAAAATTGGCATCACATTAGGTATCCTCCAGTCATCTGATACAGAAGCTGATTTAAATGATAGGTTACAGACGACAGTTAGTAGTTCTGCAATTTTACATCTGAGTTCCTTCAGAACTCTTTGGTGATTATCATCTGGTCCTGGTGACTTATTACTGTTTAGTTTATCAATTTGTTCCAAAACCTCCTCTAATGACACCTCAATCTGGGACAGTTCCTCAGATTTGTCATCTAAAAAGAATGGCTCAGATTTGGGAATCTCCCTCATATCCTCAGCCATGAAGACGATGCAAAGAATTAATTTAGTTTCTCCACAATGGCCTTATCGTCTTTGAGTGCTCCTTTAGCATCTCAATTGTCCAGTGGCCCCACTGGTTGTTTAGCAGCTTCCCTTCTGATGTACTTCTTTGGCTAACTGTTCTTCAAATTCTTTTTTTATACTTTACTTGCCAGAGTTTATGCTCCTTTCTATTTTCCTCACTAGGATTTAACTTCCACTTTTTAAAGGATGCCTTTTTGCCTCTCACTGCTTCTTTTACTTTGTTGTTTAGCCACGGTGGCTCTTTTTTGGTTCTCTTACTATGTTTTTTAATTTGGGGTGTACATTTAAGTTTTATTATGGTGTCTTTAAAAAGTTTCCATGCAGCTTGCAGGGATTTCACTTTTTGTGCTGTACCTTTTAACTTCTGTGTAACTAACCTCCTCATTTTTGTGTAGTTCCCCTTTCTGAAATTAAATGCGACAGTGTTGGGCTGCTGTGGTGTTTTCCCTGCCACAGGGATGTTAATTTAATTATATTATGGTCACTATTACCAAGCAATCCAGCTATATTCACCTCTGGGACCTGATCCTGTGCTCCACTTAGGACTAAATCAAGCATTGCCTCTTCTCTTGTGGGTTCCAGGACTAGCTGCTCCAAGAAGCAGTCATTTAAGGTGTCAAGAAACTTTATCTCTGCATCCCATCCTGAGGTGACATGTACCCACTCAATATGGGGATAGCTGAAATCCCCCATTATTATTGAGGTTTTTATTTTTATAGCCTCTCTAATCTCCCTGAGCATTTCAGTCACTATCACATCCTGGCCAGGTGGTCGGTAATATATCCCTACTGCTACAGTCTGATTATCCAAGCCTGGAATTACTATCCATCNTAGCAGCTTCCCTTCTGATGTACTTCTTTGGCTAACTGTTCTTCAAATTCTTTTTTTACACTTCACTTGCCAGAGTTTATGCTCCTTTCTATTTTCCTCACTAGGATTTAACTTCCACTTTTTAAAGTCCCATTGATTATCCTCATTCTACCAAGTTTCTGTGATGCCTGTTATATCAATCTCCTCATTTAATACGAGACACTCTAGTTCACCCATATTATTTAGACTTCTAGCATTTGTATATCAGCACTTTAAAAAATTGTCACTTTTTAGCTGTCTGCCATTACGTGATGGAATTGAATGGGACTTTTTCATGTGACTGTTTCTCATCAGATCCTACCCATATTTTATCAGCTTCCATCCTCTCCTCCTTACTAGACATAGAGAATCTCCATTCATAGATCCTGCCCTCAATCTGGAAGAATGATCCCAACTAGGGATCGTTTCCCTCTGCTCCAGTTGGATGTTCTCCTTCCTGAGCCTTTCATCCTCCTCAACAGCACCGAGGCTGTCAGACTGGGGGTGGGACCGTTCTCCTGTGTCCCAGAAAGTCTCCTCTATGCACCTCTGTCTCCCTTAGCTCCTCCACTTCAGCCACTCCGGTCTCCAGTGTCTGTACACGGGCTCTGAGGGCCAGGAGCTCCTTGCACCGAGTACACACATACGCCCCCCGCCCACAGGGCAGGTGATCAGACATGCACTGGGTAGCCCCACTCTGTTGCTGGACTCTGCCTGCGTTCTCTTTCCACTCCTGCCGCTGGTTCCTTTGTTGAGGTTTTGTTTATCGGGGGGTGTTTATTGCCTTAAGTTTAAAGAGTATTAAGTGTATCTAGCCCCCCACTCCTCCTCCAAACTCCCTCGGAAAGTCCCCTGTTCGCTAGCTCCTCTGGTCACTTAGGGATGTGCTTTTTAAAGCCCTGGTCTCCGAGTAGCCCCGCCGCCGGTTAAGGGTTGATGGGGGCTAAAGGCCTTAGGGCTCAAAGCCTGTTAAGAAGCTCTCAGCCTTGCCTAACAGGCCGCTAGGCTCAGCACCCGGCCCCCAAACGAACAGAGCACACTACATACTTCAGTCAAGCAGCAAGCCCACCACAAACACACGCGACAGACGCCAAACTCACCCCAAGGGTCACCTAGTCGCCCCTCCTTCACCCAGACAACTCCCTCGCAAAAGTCCTGTTCGTCTGGCAGGTGCCCCTGCCTCAGGCTCGAGCCAATGGCCTAGTGCAGTGCTAGGGCCAGGACTGCAGGAGGTGCTGGACTCGGGTTAAAGCATAAAACCGAGGGCCTGATGCCTTGTGGTCATTAGAGCTCCCATGGGGTGGTGTGTCCTCCCCTCTGCACTGTGTGGGATCTTTCACTTCCTGGCCTAGACTGGTAGATCGCACTGCTGGGGATGGTTCAAGAGCCACTTGTTCCACCCCAGAGCTGGCTGCCCAGATTGCGAACTGCTTGGAGGTAGGAGGCACTAGAAAGACACACCGTGCTAACACAGACTGTCAGACGAGCCAGGTGTGACCACGTGGCAATTTTCTGAAATAGTTTTAGGAATCCTGTGTGTGCCTCAGTTTCCCCTATATTTCATATGGCAACCCAGAGTGGGGAAAGGACAGTTTGCTCTCAGGGCAGGCTGGAGACCTGGGTATGAATGACACCTCGCTGTCTGAACCTGAACAGGTCGCTTAAAAGGGGCAGCCACAGCCGACCCCATATCAGAGAGGACAACGGAAAACCCATTCACCAGGCCATTGACAACAAGCAACCAACACCCCAGCGGAAGATGGATTTCCTCACTTCTCAGCAGGGCACAGGGCACAGACCCCCCAGCTGAGAACAGAGGGCAGGGAGGTGTGAGGTGGGGGAATGTGAGTTGGCTGCTGGNCCCCCCCCCCCCCCCCCCGCTCCAAAGCTGGGGTCATGGCACCGCCTCCGTGACACTGGGGTAGGAGATTGACGCCAGGTCTGTGAGCTGCTCGGTCTCCTTGGGAACGAGCCAGGGGAGCAAAGCAGGAGAGGAGAGGAGAGCTTTCGCCAGCCAGGAGTGGGCCAGTGCCCTCACTGCATGGCTGCCAGACAAAGGCCCCAAGAAAACAGGCTGGGAAATGGGGCTCAGAAAGCGAGCCTGCCCTGGGACCAGGCCGGAACCAAGGGGGCAGGCCTGGGGGATCACACCTAACCTACCCACACACCTCCTGGGGGTGCTGAAGGGCAGCGGCCCAGCCCTCCATCCATCAGCTGCACCGAGCCGTTCCCAGCCGCCCTTCGGCCCGGGCCAGTAGAGATGGCAGGAAAAGCCACGCCTGGCACAGGTCGAGAGTCCCTGCACCCTGGGTCCAGCCTGCGGGATGCTGAGAGGCCCCAGGTCACATGGGCAAAGAGACCCAACCCGTCACCACCACTGCGCTCCCGTGCACCCGCCCCCATAGCATCCCAGCCTGCAGCATGAAACAGGCCACCCCCCCGCACCGCGATGGCACGTTCCCAAAGCTGGCCAGGGCACCCAGACACCTCCGATCCGGTTTCTCAGCCGACGGCCTGAAGCTCCCCTCCCTTCCCTTGGTTTTTAAGCAGTTCCAAGCTCCTCTGCTTGCACAGCGGCAGCCCCGTGCTGAGCCTTCAGGCGCAACCCCCGTGTCTCGGGCAGGGGGCTGCAGTGCTAACGGCACCGTCAGTAACCCTTCCCCTGCTGAGTGCGATGCCAAGCTGCAGAGCCCTGCTGGCCCTTCTTGCCCCAGTCTGGCACCGGGCACTGCCCGGCCAGGGAGAGCCCCTGCCCTGCAGAGCTGTCAGACTGGAGAGACAAAGGGAGCGAGCTGGTGCCTTACCCCTGCCCCCACTTGTGCCCTTTGCCATCCATGCCCCAGAGCCCCTCGGGGCCGTGAGAGTGACTGAGGGGCAGTGCGCACAGGGGGAGCTGCCAGCGGCCCCCAGGCCAGGACGCGATGTGCCTCTGTAGGCAGCCGGCTGCCCGAGAGCTGCAGGGTCCAATCCCCCGCGGTGTGGACAGGGACGGGCGGGGGCTAGGGAACTGGCCTCCAGCAGGGCGGAGGGATGCAGGGTCAGTTCCCTAGCCCCCGCGGTGTGGACAGGGACGGGCGGGGGCTAGGGAACTGGCCTCCAGCAGGGCGGAGGGATGCAGGGCCAGCCCCGCCGGCTGATTCTGCATTTCACGGAGGGGCCCGTGGCTGTACCCAGCGGGTGGACAGGACTCTGCAGCCCACAGCGGGGGAAGGGGGGGCTCGCCCTCCAGCCAAGGCCCATCTGTGAACAGCCCAAGCCCTGCCCGCTGCCATGCTGGCCCGTGACCCCCACGAACCCTGCTCCCCAGGCAGCTGGGCGGGAAATTCAGCGCCAAGGGCTCCCACCGCAGCGCTCGCTGCACAAGGCTCAGCCCTGGCAGCCAGGCCCGGCTCCTGTCCGGCCTGTGCACAGCGCTGGAGCGCTCGGTGCATGCAGTGCCACCCTGTGGTGCACATCGGAACTGCAGCTCGCCCAAGGCGCCCCTTCAGCAGCAGCAAGCGAAAGGGGGGGTTCCTGGCCACCATGGCTCTTTGCTCTGCCCACGGCCTACTGGAGAATTGCTGGTATTAACTCACAGGCACCCCTGGGCGGGCGGGCAGCTCCCCAGGCAAGGGAGCCGCGTGCATGCCCTGCCCGGTATGCCTAGGGCACCCACGTTATGAACGGCCTGGCACAGGCCGAGCCCAGCCACATGCTGTGTGCCATCCCCTTGCTGGACAGAGTGCACCAGCTCCAGCAGAGACGGGGCCCCACCAGCCTCCAGGCCCAGAGCTAGGGGCAGGGGCACGCGGACTGGTCCCCACCAGGACCATCTCCACCTCCCAGGTGTTGCAGAAACCCCACCCCTTCCTGGAGGCAAAACTGCTCAGCCACACCCCTGACCTCGGCTCCTTCAGCGCCACCCCACAGGTCGGCCTCCTCCCGCCCCACCTCTGAGCCAGTGGCCCTGCCTTGGCCCTCCCAATCCACTCTGCCCAGCTGCCTGCTCCGTACTCATGGAGCCGGCTGGGGCCCAGGGCAGTAACTGGCACTAGACAGGAGTCGGCTAGCCATGCTCCCCTCTTCCCGGAGCCATCCCAGCCCCGCTGGTCCTCAGCTCCCCACGCCCGCCCTGGGGTCGGGGTACACAGGGGCTGCGCCCTGGCTTGTCAGGCACCAAACCCGCGAGTGCTAAAGCCAGGGACAGACAAGAGCCAGGTTCTAGCCCTGCCCGCCCGGCTGCAGAACCAGTGACCCCACCTCCGTGGCTGCTGCAGAGCGCTCGGGGGCCTGCTCCGGCTGTCAGGGCACAGCAGGGTTAGAGGGACCCTAGCGCAGGAATCTCTCTGGCCTGAGCCCTGCAGGCCACCTGGGACGATGAACTGTCCTTTCTCCCCTTGTGACATGGGCCCAGGCCTGGCCCCGCCCGCCCCCAGTCTCTGGGGGTTCAGAGCCACGTCCCTGCCGGTTACAGGGTTCTCTCCCTGCTCTTGCTCTGGGGAAGCGCCCAGCAGAACTGGCCGAGATGACGCCAGGACAGTGACTGCAGAGGCGCATGCCCCTCGGGAGTCAGCCCCGGGACGCAGGTCGGTCATGCTGGGGGAGGAGCACGATGCCGTGTCCCCGTACCCCCCAGCAACCTGGCCTGGCGCAGAGAGAAGGCAAGTTCCCCGCGTTGAACTGTCCCACAGAGGAGGTCAGACACACAGCTCCGGCCTGACTCTACCAGCGTCAGACCCTCCAGCTCACACGCCTGCCACTCCCCCAGGGAGGCCAAGGGGTGGGACGTCCCTGGGCCGGGCACCGGCTCCCCAGCTCTCCCCTGGCACTTGCAGGCTCAGCTGGGGCTGGCCACGCTGGATCCCAGCTGGGTACTGCTGCCCGGTGCCAGGAGCTGCCCAGAGACTCACTCCCAAGGCCCATCTCAGCACAGCCGCCCTCACCCAAGTGCCACGAGGTGGCGCCAGGCCCGAGCAGCCGAAGGAGGGAGACACGCCAGGACTGGGTTGGACCCGGGTTTATTAACCGGAGTGACTGGGCTGGGGCAGCCCCTCAGTTAACAGAGACAATTCATCCGCCTTAAATATTTGTTATAAAAACAAATGGTTTAAAAAAATCTGGTTTGACACTTTTTTTTGTCTTTTTCGTTTCTCTGTGAAGCCCTGCTCGGCTGCAGCCAGATCGGGGCGCCGGCTGGCACCTCCCGCGGCACCGGGCAGAGCCGCCACGAGCCCAGCGCTACCTCCGCAGGTTGCGCTGCGCCTGCTTCAATAAGGTGTCGAAGTCGAGGGAGTCGAACTTGCTCTTGATGGGGGCAGGGTCGAAATCTTCCCGGTTGGAATCTGGAGGACACAAGGCTGCAGTGAGCGGCGAGGCGCTGGGGCGGTAAGGCACCGCGAGGGGGATCGCCCCCACTCCACGGAGGTGAACCCCCCCCCAGGCAGTGCCAGACCTGGGACTGCCGCCCCCCTGCTCAGAGCTCTCGGCGGGCCCGGGGGACCCCAGGGGAAGGGGAGAGCTCTGCTGCCGTGGGGCTCCCAGGGTGGCCCAGGCCCCGGCAACGTCTCGGGCTCCCCGACTCACCCAGGTCCGCGTAGTTCCTCCGGCAGAACTGGCGGCGCCCCCCGAAGCACAGGTCGAAGGGCTGCTCGTCCGGGCGCCGCAGCTTGTGGCCGCTCTCGATGGCGGCGAAGGCCTCCTTGGCGTAGCGGTAGGTGACGAAGCCGTAGTTGTCCCTGGGGGGGAGAGGAAGAGCCGGTGACTCACCGTGTCCCCTCCCACGGGGCCTGGCGACTGGCAGAGGCTTCCCAAGGCTGAGGCGCATGGGCCCGGCCATGCCCACCTGGGCAGGGGCACAGCCTGCTCTGGGCAAGGACGGGGTGCCAGGAGCTACCCTGCCATTCCCTAGGGAGCCCCAGCAATCCCCCTCCCCAGGGCAGGGCCCGGCCTCACCCCTCAGCCCGGAAGTGGAGGGTGCACTCCTCGATGGCCCCGAACACGGAGAAGCGGTGCCGGAGCTCTGCCCGCGTCATCCTGCTGGGGAGCTTCCCGATGAAGACGACTCTCCTCTCCTCCTGCAGGGAGCACGGCGCAATGCAGTGAGCTGGGCGCAGGGCCAGAGTTCGGCACACGCTCACCCCAAAAACCCGCCATTACACCCCGGCTGCTGGCCGGTGCCACTTCCTGCCCAGCTCGGAGCCGATGGGGCCCTAAGGCGGGGACCCTGCCCCCAGCTCAGCAAGTCGGGGTGGGGCAGGGCCCTGCCGCGCCCCCACTCCAGAGCGCGGGTGAGCAGCATTCACGCCTGGCAAGCTCCCAGCCAGAGGGGCTCCGAGCCCCCTGGGGAAGCAGGGGGACGGGACAGACACTCATACAGGGCGTCCGTCCCCTTTCTCTGCCCGGGGGGGCTCAGCTCTAGGCCCTGGTGTGGGAGGGGCCGGCCCTGCAGGGAGCAGAGACCTGGTCNCCAGCCCCCCCGCGTGGTGCACACCCTCACTCACTATTGCACGCTCCTTGTGGAGGACTCTCTGGTGCTGGCAGTGATCCGGAGGGTCGCAGGAATCGTATCTGGCAGGGCACAATCAGAGCTGTTGGGAGCTGGGAGAGCCAGGACACCAGCCCCCCCCCCTCGACAGGCCCCCGGAGCTGTTCCTGGCTTTGTGGCTGGCGCCCGGGGGAGGCCACAGGCTTGCCAAGGGCCTTGGGCATGTGCCCTCAAGCCCAGTGTGAGGCCACGGCCACCCCTGGCTCTGGTGGCCACGCCCGGGCGCACACCGCTGCACACCAGGCCGACGGAGCCCGGGGGGGGTGTCGCAGGCTGTGGAGAGCCCCAGGCCAGTCCCTCACGCTCCCTATCGAACGGGAGATGGGCCGGACGCTCCCCAGCCCCAAAAGACAGGGCTGGGGAGCCGAGGGAGGCTGCTGCTTCCCCGGGTGGGGGGTGGGGGGGCAGGCACGGGACCCTCCCAGACTGGAGACACCCGGAGCATCTCGGGCCAGCAGAGAGGGGGCGGGGGGGGCACCACTGTTACAGTCGCTGCCCCAGATGTGCAGGGTAGGCAGCGGGGTGGGGAGGGACCAGCGAGTCCCCGGCGTGTCCTTACCTTCTCCTGCGGTTACTCCTCCTGCGGGGGGACGGGGAGCGGGAGCGGCTGCAGGAAGCCGAGGAGGATCTGGACGAGTAGGACGAGGAGGACGACGACGACGACCTCCCCCGGGACCGGCCACATGACCCGCAGCTAGAGCGGGAGGAGGAGTGGGAGCTACGGGAGCGCCTTGAGCGATACCTGGCGAACAAGCACATCACCCCGTGAGCCCCGGCGCCTCCCACCACCGGTGGGCCCCCAACCCCTCCCCGCCTGCCCCAGCCTGGGGCTTCCTCCCATCCCCAGAGCAGCGAGGTGCTCTCCAGACCCCCACGCACAGGACACTCAGCGCTGCCCAGGCCGCTCCCGGGGACAGCTTCCCGCCCAAGCCGGCCTCCTGAACCTCATGGGTACGAGGAAAGCCTTCAAAACGTGACCCTGGCAGGACAGCACCTGCCTGAGTCTGCAGAGAGCCTGAGCCAACGGCCGTGTTCATTACGGGACGGCATTGCCTCTGAACCCTAACGAGCCGCTCGTGGCCTGGCCCGCACTAGCCGTCGCTTGTGGCTGATGGGGAGGCAGCGATGGGTGCAGCTGAACGGTTTGGCTGCCAGGGTTTGGCACCAGCCCCGGATCTGCCTGCAGGGCTAGCCGGGCAGCACGGCTCCCCAGGACGGGGAAGGGAGCCGGGCGGGCGGCCCGGGACACGGGTGGGCGAAGGTGGGACGGCTCCGCTTGCTGGTTGCCTGGGGAGCAGACAGACACCCGAGTCCGCTGCCCGAGTCCACGCTCAGCGGTTCCTCTGCCTGCAGCGGGACCAGGCTGGGCCCTCTCGGGGAACGAAGGGGCTGATCTGACCCCAGCCCCTGTCCGGGCTGGCCGAGGGGAGCGAAGCACAGCGGGTGAGGGGCAGGAGAGGCACAGACCCTCTCGAAGAGCCTGCGGCCCTGCTGCTGACGGGCGCATGGGGAGGGCAGCTGGGTGTGCTCATGGGGCGGAGGCTCGGGCGGGGGCAGGGAGTGGTTCCCTACGATTGATGGTGGCGGGGGAGCCCAGCACCATCCAGGGCCTCTTGCCCTGGCGAGGACAGTCTCTCTGGGGCTGCGTGTCAGCCCGGCCGCTAGCCAGGGGCTGCAACCAAGACCGAGCGCTCGGGCCTGGCGGGGGGCAGCTCACAGCGCCGTGGCGCACGCTGGCCCGGCTGTATGGAGAGGAGAGGCCCCCCCCCCCCCCCCCCCCCCCGGGCCCCCCCTGGCCCGGGTGGGTGGGGGGGGGGGGCCCCCCCCCCCCCCCATTCCCGGGCTGCACAGCGGGACGTGGGGCCCAGGAGCTCCCCACCGCCTGGCAGAGTGCCAGCAGGGCACAAGGACAATGGGATTGAGGGGAGCGCCTGCAGCCATGGCAGGGCTGCTCCAGCCATTTCAGACTGGGCTTGGCGCTGGGGGGAGCTGAGGTGATCGTGCCCTGGCTAGAGAGACCGGGCAGCCCCCCCAACACCCCTGCTGCTCAGTCACAGCCCCCTGCTTGCTCTGCGACGCCCAGCTCTGGAGGGCAGCGCCAGGCCCCCGGGCGTATTCGCAGGGAAGGAGACGGGAGGCAGAGCTGTTCGGTGCCTCCCACGCAGCTCCAGGCCCCTCTGGCTACTCAGCAGCGACAGCCGGGCTGGGCACCCCGCCAGCAGCAGGACTTGGTCCGACCCACGTGAGCCCTGGGGTCGGTGCGGACGTCCTGCCTATGCCGAGGCCTCCGGCGCAGGGGCAGCTCTGCTGAACCAGCACCTGGCTCTGCCCGGGCAGACACAGCCCTGCTCACTCCAC
Organism: Platysternon megacephalum; assembly: GCA_003942145.1. NCBI lineage: Eukaryota > Metazoa > Chordata > Testudines > Platysternidae > Platysternon > Platysternon megacephalum. The sequence goes on from QXTE01000090.1 coordinate 695,152, forward strand.
GGCTGGCCCAGTGCCCCTCGACGTGGCTACGACACAGGCGAGCGATGGGCAGCCCATGGGCCCCGTGCCGCGGCGTGGCTGCAACCAGCCCACGCGGTAACCACGTTCCCACGCGGTGCTGCACCGGCGGCTTCCCGCACGGCTGAGCGGGTGCAGAGAAGAGCTTGGGCTCCGGGTTCTGTAAAAACCCCCTTCGACGAGGGAGTCAAGAGCACCCCCCGGAGCTACCTCGCCAGCTTGGTGGGGGGCGCACATAGCCCGAGTCAAGGAACGAAGCTGCCCCCCAAGCATGGCCATGGGTGGGGGACCCAAACGCAGAGTCACCCCCTGGCTGAGCAAGTCTGGCTCAGCACGGGCGGGTCCCCCAGCCCTGGGGCATCACCCCGCCCTCCACGCCCAGCAAATGCCATCGCAGGGGCCCATCCCCTGAAGATCCCCGCGGTGCTCTGCAAGGCGCGTCTCCCAGCTGCCCGGGGTGCCCAACCAGACACGATGGCCAGACTCCGTGGGGACATCCAGCCACGGCGGCTGGGCGACGGAGCCGCGGCAGAGGGACGGTGAACCTGCCACTTACCTTCGCCACCGCTTTGGTGGGGGGGACAGGGACCGGGACCGAGACCGGGAGGACGAGGAGGAAGACGAGGAGGCGCTGGCCCCGCTGGACGTGGAGCTGAAAGAGCGGCTGGCGCGGGCCCGGGGGCTCGGTGAGGCCCCACGTCTCCGGTAGCAGCGCAGGGACCTTTTGGCAGCCAGCTGCTTCGGCTGCGGGTCCCGAGTCTGCGGCTCCTCGTCCCGGCAAGGGGACGCGTCCGGAGACAGCAGGACCGAGGTGGGGGGGCTGCTCCTGCCAGCGGCAACCTGGCTTTGGGCACTAGTCCGGTGATCCAGCTGCTCGCTGGAGCCAGGGGCAGTGCCAGGCTGGGGGCTGAGCCCGGGCCAGGCCAGCGTCCGTGTCGGGAGGGAGGAGGGCGGCTTGATGGTGATATCCTGGTGATGCTTCACGTTCCAGCGGGAGCCCAGCTCCGACGGGGCCGGCGTGCCGGGGAGCCTGGCGCCCTCCTCTGGCTGGGCAGGGCCACGGACGCAGTAGTCATGGTCTCCGGAGCCCACATGGCTGGGGGGTGGGCCGCAGGTCGTGGGGGGCGGGCCCTTCCCCCGAGGTTTGCTCTGGGGCAGTGGCTTGGCCTCCATGAACTTGGCAGTTCTCTGGCTGCCCTCCTGGGGGGTGGTCCCGGGCTTCCCCAGCAGCGAGACAGCAGCCAGGGGCTTCCAGAGCTGGTGGGGCGGCGTCGCCGGCGGGGTGAGGCCTGCGAGGGAAGAAGGGCGTTCAGGGGGGGCCCCCACAACATAGCGTGCGCCCCGACAGCAAGCAGCATTCCATGGCCTGGGCCCCCGCCGCTCAGCATTCCCCATGGCAGCTGGCAGTCATGCCCCCCTCGGGCGCTCGGGGCCCCCTCGCCTCCCTGTCTGCTCTGTGGCTCTCCCAGCCCTGGGCAGCGCTTGGCAGACGGGTGCCAGATCACCCCCCCCAGCGACCCCTCCAGCCCCAGGGCTTTACCGGCGATGTTGGCTAGCTCCGGGGCATGCAGGCCGTCCGGCGGGTTCTTCTCCTGGTGGCTCTCCGACCTGCTGGAGGGAGAGAGGGGTCAGCGCTAAAAGCGGCAACGGCCAAGACCCGTGACCTTCCGGGCTAGGTCTCACCCCCCCACCTCACTGGGGAGTGCTGGCCGGCGGGGCCCCCGCGCCCCACCCAAAGTGCCCATCACCGCAGCCCGGGGCACAGATGGCACAGGCCTGGGCAGGACAGCATGCCCCGGGGGCACTCGCTATCCGGCTCTCAGCAGCACAGAGACACAGCACCAACCCAACCCACCCGTGGGCACCTCCAGACTCACCCAGCGTTCCCCGGCGCCAGCCTGTCTCTAGGGCGTCGCATGTGCAGCTCCTCCTTCGTGGCTGAAACGAGAGCGAATGCAGGGATGGCTGAGGGAGACACTGCCACGGGGGGAGCCCAGCGTCCCCACTCCAGGGCCCGCTAACTGGGAGAGGGGGGCCTGGTTCCTCGTTGGCCCTGCACAGCACAACACCTCTGCTGGGGTCCCCTCCCTCCGGGCCTCATCTGGGGCCCCCCCACTGGCCCAGTTAACATATGGGGCAGGGGTGGGGAAATGGGCCAGGTCTGTCCTTCACTGCAGTAACATTTGCGCACTGGCAGCCTTCAGGCTGCTCCGATTTACGCCGGGACCCATTGTTCAGCTAACCCGGGAACTTCTGCTGACCCACAGCCTCCGCTGTGGGGCTGCCCCACCCAGGCTGGGGACAGTAGTCCTTGCTACAAGCCAGAAACCTGACGCTTGAGAGCTCGGGACGGAGTGTCAGCCAGGCCGGCACCTCCCTGGACGTGGGATTGCCACAGGCCTGTCGGGCTAGGGGCCGGGTCAGGCACATCCCAGCCCCGCAGAGCCTGGGGGCAGCCAGAGGGGATGGCCGATAAGGGCCGCCAGCCGCTCACCTTCAGTCTTCTCAAACTGCTCCAGCAGGCTGGACAGGTCGGAGGCTTCGATTCCTGCGGCGGGAGAGGAGACGCGGCTTGTCAGGTCACTTCCGGGCTGGGGTCCCAAGCTGGGGCACAGGGGCTCAGGCTGACGAGCTCCCGCAGGAGCAGTGCCAAGGGACACTCGCTGGCACCATGGGTGGCCACGCTGCTGCCATGGGGCAACGGGGCCAGATCCGGATCAACCCCCGGCCGTGCCCGGACCGGCCGGGACTCTCACGAGCCAGGGCTCTGAGGCAGACCCGCGGGGAGCCGGGGCCTTGCCATGTCCGCAAGCAGGAAGGAAGGGGGCTCGGGGAGGAAAGGTTCCTCCCAGGGGACCCCAGGCAGCGGGGAACTCTCAGGCCGGATCCCCGGTCAGCGCAGCCCCCCGACCCCAGGGGAAGGGCTCTGCCATAGACAGGTTCAGCTTCGCTGCTGCTCACCCTGAGCCAGGCATGTGACATGCCCCCTCGGCGCCCCCCGCCCACTCCTCGGCACCCCACTGCTCCCCCCTCCGCGCCCCCCACCCCTTCCTTGGCGCCCCCCCATGAGCCCCTCCCCCACACCCCACTGCCCCCTCCTCGGCACCCCCCCATGAGCCCCTCCCCCGCACTCCCCCCTCCACGCCCCCCCATGAGCCCCTCCCCTGCACCGCACTGCCTCCTCCTTGGTGCCCACCCTCATCATCCTCACTGCTCCCTCCTCAATGCCCCCTGCCCCATGAGCCCCTCCCCCTCCTCAGCGCCCCCCATGAGCCCCGCCTTGGCACCCCCCCCCATGAGCCCCTCCCCCGCATCCCACTGCTCCCTCCTCGGTGCCCCTCCATGAGCCCCTCCCCCGCCCCCCCTCGGTGCCCCACTGCCCCCGGCGCGGCCCCCTCACCGATTTCGCTGATGAAGGCCTGCACGATGTCCTTGCTGGCGCCAGCCTGCGCCGGGCTGACGAGGGGCCGGTGTCTCCGTGGCCGGGCAAGGGCCGGCTTGGCGGGCTGGCTCTCCTCGCGTGCTCTCAGCAGTGCCCCCGCTTTCCCGGCGATGGACGTGTGCCCAGGCGGCCGGGGCTCTTGCAGGACAGCTCCCATGGGGTCTGGCCGGGCCCCTTCCAGCAGGCTGGGCACTGGGACCTTTGCTGCAGCCTCTGCCCTGGGGCAGGTATCAGGGGGCTCCCCCACAGGCTGGGGGGCAGGGGACTCCCTTGTGGGCTGAGCAGGGGGCTCCCCCACAGGCTGGGGGGCAGGGGACTCCCTTGTGGGCTGAGCAGGGGGATCCCCCACAGGCTGGGCAGTTGTTGACTCCCCCACGGGCCGAGGGGCAGCAGCAGAAACTGACTCCCCCACGGGCCGGGCAGTGGCAATAGGGGGCTGGGCGGCAGATGACTCACCCACTGCCTGGGAGGCAGGGGGCTCCTCCACAGGCCGAGGGGCAGGGGGCTCCCTCGTGAGCTGGGCAGGGGGCTCCCTCGTGGGCTGGGCAGGGGGCTGCCCCACAGGCTGCGCGGCAGGGGGCTCCCTCGCGGGCCGGGCAGGGGGCTGCCCCACAGGCTGGGCAGTGGGTGACTCCCCCACGGGCCAAGGAGCAGCCGCAGAAACAGACTCCCCCACGGTCCGGGTGGTGACAATAGGGGGCTGGGCGGCAGATGACTTCTCCACAGGCCGGGGGGCAGGGGGCTGCCCCACACGCCGGGTGACAGGGGGCTCCCTCGTGGACTGGGCAGGGGGCTGCCCCACAGGCCAAGGAGCAGGGGGCTGCCCCACAGGCTGGGCAGTGGTTGACTCCCCCACGGGCCAAGGAGCAGCAGCAGAAACAGACTCCCCCACGGGCCGGGTGGTGACAATATGGGGCTGGGCGGCAGATGACTTCTCCACAGGCCGGGGGGCAGGGGGCTGCCCCACAGGCCGGGTGACAGGGGGCTCCCTCGTGGACTGGGCAGGGGGCTGCCCCACAGGCCAGGCAGCGGTTGACTCCCCCACGGTCCGGGCGGTGGCAATAGGGGGCTGCCCTACAGGCTGGGGGGCAGTTGACTCGCCCACAGGCCGACTCTGCCTCCTGGGATCAGATGCCCGGCCATTGGGCTGTGCACCGCGCTGGGGGGGCTGGGCTGGCACCTCGTGCTTGGCAGCAGCGGGGGCCTGGCTGGCTAGCACTGGCCTCATTGGCTGGGCTGTGAAAGCGGAGGGCTCTTGGCAGCTGGGTGCCAGGGCGGCTGGGCTACCTGGGAAGGGGTTTGCCGCCGGGCCCTGCAGAGCGGCCCCTGGATCGCTGTAGACCATTGGAGGCACTGGCGGCGGCAGGGGGACCCCGGGCCAGTAGGGCGGCTGGAGGCCCAGGGGCCAGCCCATGGGGGCACACGGCGCGCCTGGGCCGAAGGGCGGTGGTGGCAGGGCGGGGGGGGGCCAGGCCACGGCTGGCGGGGGCAGGCCAGGCACCAGGTGAAAGGCGTTGGGTGACCCGCCAGCGGCCGGTGGCGGAGGCAGACTGGGGTAGCCGGCAGGCAGGGGCCCAAAGCAAGGCCAGGAAGGCACCGGTGGGTAGAGGGCATAGGGTGCCGGGGAGGCCAGCGGGATCACTGCAGCAGCAGGCAGCTGTAGCCCCGGGGGCACTGGAGCCGGCAGGGTCTGGGGGGGCCCTGCCGGTGCCTTCATGGCCAGAGGAGGGGTGGCAGGGGGGCTGGCAGGTTTCTCCGGGCCCCTCTGGGAGCTGGGCGTCTCCACGGGCTGGGCAGGCTGCGAGGGGCGTACGGGCGCCATTAGGCACGGGATCTCGGCCAGCTCCGTGGGGGGCTCGGGGACGCTGGGCCACTTGCTCGCTGCCTGCTTCTCCCCCTCCTTCCCGTCGGCCCCGCTGGGCTGGCGCCGCAGCATCCGCAGCCGGTACTCGCTCAGACTGAGCGCCTTGGGCTTGGCCGGCCAGCCGGCAGCCTCGGCCCCAGCCCGCTCCGCTTCCTGCGGCCTCCGGGGAGCCTCCCCGCCAGCACTGAGCTCACCGTGCGGGGGCGCAGGCCGGCTCCCCTCACTGCACCCAGGAGCTACCTCTCCCTGCTCCGCTGGGCGGGGTCCCACGGCAGCCAGCTGCTCCCTGGGGCTGGGCACGGCCCGCTCCGAGGGCCCGGGGGTCTCGGCACTCTGCACAGCTGGCGGCATGTTGGGCTTCTCAGCATCCAGCTCCTTCTGCACCTCAGGGCGACCCTTCGTCTGCAGGCCGCCCCCTGCTGCCGCTGCCCTACGTCTCCCTCTGGCCGACCGCAGCTCCATCCGCCCCTCCTTCTTGGCCTGCTCCAGCTGCTTCTCCAGGAAGGTGGACACTTGCACGGAGGGCCGGGCTGCCCAGCTGGGGGAGCGCTGGGTGGCTGGCGGCTGCACCGCGGATGTGGAGCGGAGCCTGCGCACCACGCAGTCCCCGTCTGGCTTAGCCTGGCCCTTCTGCGATTCCTCCCTTTTCTTTTTCCGGCTTTTCCTGGCCCTCTCGCGCCCTCGGCCCTTCTCGGTGCCCTGGCGCTTCCCGCCCACTGGCGCCTCCGTGCTGTGCCGGGAGCTGCTCTCCAGATCCTGGGCTCTTTGCCTCGCCTCGTCCTTCGCTTCGGGGTCAACCCCTCGGGGGGACTCTCTCGCCTGGGTCGGGCTGGGAGGCTCCCCCGCAGTCTCGCACCCCTGGGCAGGCATTCCCCCTGGCACCACACCAGCCGTAGGCAACAGCTCCAGGGCACCATCCCCCTCGCCAGCCAGGCAACCGCTGGCTCCCTCCCCTTCAGCTGGGAGCTGGGCTCCTGGGCCCAGCCGCTGCAGGACCACGGGGATCTCCAGGCTCTCGCCTTCGCCCGGCACGATCTCCAGCAGGAGCGGGCCGGCTAAGAACTCCTTTGCCACCGGCTCGCTGGCAGGGTCCAGGCACACGGTGAGCGTGGGCAGGCAGTACGGGTGCATGGACTTCACCAGCTCGCTGAGGGACCCGGCCCCCGTGCTAATGATGCAGGGAGTGTCAGTGTCTTCCGGCCACGCCGCCTCCTCACCCCCAGCCTCGGGGCACAAATCCATGGGGCTCTCCTGCAGACCCCCCGTCACTGCCACGCTGCCACGCTGCCCAGGGCTGGCAGCCTCCTCCTCCTCCTCCCCATCGCTGCGCTGCGGGAGGGGCTGGGGCCTGGGGAGCTTCCGCTCCGCCCGGGGCGCTCTGCTGGGGCGCGGCTTTGGCGCTGCCGGCTCGTCCAGGCAGCTCAGTGGACGGTTCCAGGGCAGATCCACGGGGCCCGTCTCCACCTGGCAGGGAAAGGGGGAAGAGGCAGGTGATGGTGCTGCCCCCAGAAGCAGGGCGGCCCCGAGGCAGAGCAGTGCACCTCACGTAACCTAGCAGCCAGAGCAGGCGCGTGGACTGGCAGGGACCCGGCCAATTGCACACTCTGAGCCCCACCTGGGGCAGTTTTCACTGATGTGCAACAGCCCCACCCCGCTCCTGCCCCTTGACAGGCTCCCGAGTTACGGCCAACCCTCACTGCACAGGAGTTTGCCGCCCTGGCGGAGCGCATGCCCCACGCCGCAGGAGACAAGGGCTCGAGGATTTACAGTCACCCTGCAGCCCAAGGGGCAGCCGACCAGCGCCAGCAGTGCTGGGGTTCCAGCTGGCCAGGACTGCGAGCCGGAACTGCCTGGCCAGGCTCCTGACACCCGCCGGCCTGCCCCGGTGCTGCTCCCAGCTCTGCAGAACTACGCCGCGGGGGGGCAAGGGCTGGCTACGAGCATGAAGATGCGAGTCCAGGCGCTGCACGGCAGCTCCAAAGCCAGAGCGGCCCCGCTTAGCCAGCCGGCCCACTCCCTGATTCTGCCTCTCCCGAGCTCAGCAGCGGCCCAGAAACCAGGGAGATACTGGAGCGCAGGCAAGGGCCAGCAGGAGTCACCCTGCACAACCGGAGACCCCCCACCACCCATGGGTATGAGCAGGACAGCCAATGCTGCTGATGGCTTCCCTAAACACCCATGGGTGCCCCGGCCTCAGGCTCTCGCCGAGGAGCTGCCCTCTCACCTTGCCGATGGTGGCTGGGCCGCTGAGGCCCCACGGATCGTCTAGGGCAGGAACACTGCGCTCAGGGGAGGCCCGGGACAAGCTGAGAAACTTCTGAAACTGCTGGGTAGGAAGGAGAACGAGAAGGTGGAAAACACAGACCTGCCAGTCGGAGCCTAGCCGGGTGCGGGGTGAAGCCGCATGGCCAGCAGCCTCCCCGCACCAGCCTCTCCCTCCCCACCACATGCCCAGCATGGCAACTGGCCCCCCATCTCCAGGGTACGCCCCAGCCACCGCAGGATCCCAGAGCTGGAGTCACACCCGGCTCTGGTGCCTGGCTCGCCAAAGCCCGAGCAGCCCGAGCCGCCTACATGCCACGGCGGGATGCGCAGGCCGCTTCGCTTTGAGCGACTCTGCTGGTCTGTAGCCAACAGCAAAGGAAGGTTGGTCCCACCCCCAGCCCCGCGCCCTCTGGTTTCCCGCAGGGCAGTTCCTCCACCTCACTTCAGAGGCAGCTCAGCTGGTGAGGCAGGTGACCGCCAGGGGGCGCCCTGCAGCCTGCCAAGTCCATGCAGTGATTTCACCAATGACCAGGCCCGGCTCGGGGATGGGGGTTTCCATTTCAATAGCATCGGGATCTGGAGCCTCCTTTCCCAGAGCCCCCGGGGGGGGGGGCCGAGCAGCCCCAGAGGGAGGCGGGTTACCGTGTCTACGCGTGTGCTGCTGCCACTGGCCAGGGGCTAAGGGAAGCGGAAGTGGCTGGTCTAGGCACCTCCTGGGAAGGGAGGGTAAGGCGGGCAGAGAGCAGCTCGTACCGAAGAACTCTCGCGTTCCCGGGGCAGTGCCAGCAATTCGGAGTCCAGGGTGGTGTCAAACGGAGACAGGGTCTCGTCGTCCGTGCTGTCCAGGATCTCGGTGATGGCCGTCAGCAGGGACAGCTCGTTTGGAGCATCCAGGCAGGCCTTGTTCTGGTGAGAGGAGAAGGCCCTCGCATCAGATACCAACCCCGCCCTGCCACTCTCATGACATGCTCTAGCCACTCCACGTCTTCCCCTCTCTTCACACCTGTCCCTTGCCAGCAACACGGAGGCTCAGACACGCGGGTGCCCACTGAGGTAACGAGCTCTGCCTCAGCCCCAAACGTCCTTCGAGCAGGGCCCTGCTAGGGAGGTGCCCCCAGGACTGGAACGCTCCCGTTCACTGGCACGGCGCTGGGCTCAGAACTGAGGCAGGGAGGTGCCAGAGACGCACAGACACACAGCCCAGGATTAACACTGCCGTGAGGCTGAGGCAGGGGAATTAGGAGCAGGCTAGCTGGCATGGGGCCGGCAGAGGTCCTTGGCAAAGAACCCTTGTGAGACAGAAGAAAAGGAGGGGAAGAGGAACGACAGGAGAGAGCTGGACCAGGGACTGACTCCTGGCCGCTATTCCTGGCGCTGCTCACCTCACGCCCAGCGAAGCGGGGCAGCGTCCAGCAGGGAAAGCAGCAAACAGAGGGGCCAAAGCAGGCAAGGGACGGAGATTCCCAGACCTGCCCTATCCCACCTCGCCCCCCACCCCCCAAGGTGGCGGGACAGGAGACGCCCCAGGCAGCTTTGGATCCAGGGCTGTGGCAGGTCCCGCATTCACCCATCTCGCCGGCGGAAGGCCACGGCCCGGCTGTGTCCCCTGCCTCTCTGCGGGCAGCCCGTTACCTCGGTCAGGGTGCCGAAGTCCTCGATGATAGAGATCATGGAGGAGTCCAGGTAGCTCTGCATCGTTCCCAGGATCCCTTCGGCCTCCAGGATAGCATCGCTGCAGGCAGGAACCAAGTGCAGGCTCAGCTCATCTTCCTCCAGAGAGAAGCACTAGAGAGGGGCAAGGAGACAGGTTGGTGAGGAGATGCCAGTGCTCACCGGGCTACAGCCCCCGTTCTGTTCTGTACAACGGGGCCCTGCTCTACGAACATCACAACGGCCAGACTGGGCCAGACCAAAGGTCCATCTAGCCCAGTCTCCTGTCTGCCGACAGTGGCCAATGCCAGGTGCCCCAGAGGGAATGAACAGAACAGGGAATCATCAAGTGATCCATCCCCCGTTGCTCATTCCCAGCTTCTGGCAGAGGCTAGACACACCATCCCTGCCCATCCTGGCTAATAGCCATTGATGGACCTCGCCTCCATGAAATTATCTAGTTATTTTATGAACCCTGTTATAGTCTTGGCCTTCACAATATCCTCTGGCAAGGAGTTCCACAGGTTTACTGTGCATTGTGTGAAGAAATACTTTCTTGTGTTTGTTTTAAACCTGCTACCTATTAATTTCATTTGGTGGCCCCTTGTTCTTGTATTATGAGAAGTAAATAACACTTCCTTATTTACTTTCTCTCTACCACTCATGATTTTATAGACCTCAATCATACCCCCCCTTAGTCACCTCTTTTCCAAGCTGAAAAGTCCCCGTCTTATTAATCTTTCCTCATACAGAAGTTGTTCTATACCACTAATCATTTTTGTTGCCCTTTTCTGAACCTTTTCCAAGTCCAATATAGCTTTTTTGAGATGGGGCGACCACATCTGCACACTGTATTCAAGCTGTGGGTGTCCCATGGATTTATATAGAGGCAATCTGACATTTTCTGTCTTATCTATCCCTTTCTTAATGATTCCCAACATTCTGTTCGCTGTTCTGACAGCCGCTGCACATTGAGTGGATGTTTTCAGAGAACTATCCACAGTGACTCCAAAATCTCTTCCTTGAGTGATAACAGCTAATTTAGACCCCATCATTGTGTATGTACAGTTGGGATTATGTTTTCCAATGTGCATCACTTTGCATTTATCAACATTAAATTTCATCTGCCAAATTTCATCTGGGACGACTGGGGTCCCGGGGCGCTGTGCTAACAGAATAAAAGCCAGCCAGCTTCGGGGCTCTATTTGCCACTTAGCATCCTAGCCCTTGGGGAGGGAGGTGTCACGTTCTCAGACTTCTCTCCACAACCACGCAGGCCAGAAACTTATTTTTTTCAGTGAAAGAGGAGATAGACTGTCTGAATCACCGGGCCCCAGGAGCTGGGGCTTTAAGAGCACCACCAAGTATTGTGAAGCTCATGATACAGTTGAGAGTTGGCAACCCTGAAGCCCCTGCATCCAGCAACCAAGGAGAAGCACTTCAGCCCACTGCTGCTCCTTTAAATGATGAGCTGTGAAATAGCATTGAGTTGTTGTTGACATTAGGTTTCAGAGTTAACAGGGCTTGTGATTGTGTGGTGAAGAATTACAGCTTAGAGGACTAGTTCACCAGGAGACTTAGCACAACGGGGTCACAGGGATGTTGGAGTGTAAGTCCCCCTGGGCCCACCCCCCAACTAGCAATGAAACTGCAGAGGGAACACCACATGCTGGGACCTGGCCAGGAGACCGGAGTCCACCCCAAATCCTTGGGCAAGGGGGACAGAAGTCCCATGAGACCTAACCCTGTTCCCCAATGCACATACTGCTCAGCACCTTGGGTTAAGTCTCAGCAAACACCACAGGTTTTATGTACTTGGTTTAGTGTAGTTGTGTTTTGCACAAGCCACCGTGCCCGTGTGAGCCATGGCTTGGGGCACTCCTGCAGCCTCCTCCTCTTGCAAGGAAGGATGTGTACACTACAACCCTCCAGCGGCACAGCTCCAGCGCTCTGGCTGTACCACTGACCCTTTCTACATTGACACAAGAGGTTTTTCCATCGATGTTCTTAGCCCACCTCTCCGAGAGGAGCTAGCCAGCCAGCCGCGTCTACACAGCGTTAGAGCCACCTAGCTATGGCACACAGGGCGTGCAATTATTCAAAGCCCTGAGCGATGTACCTGGGTCGATTCCGTTTGTAAGGCCCAGGATGCAGCGCGGCAGAGTCCTCACGCTGGCCTGTTAGAACCTGGTTACTTTGATGTGTGTGTGAACAAGGAGTGTGCAGATTGGAGCGCTGAGTCATTTGCAGAGGTCTCCAGACTCCTGGACCTCCAGTCTGGACAGGCATGCCCCCCGAGAGGAACGGGGCAACTCTTGCCTCTCAGGGCTGTTTAGACTCAAGAAGGCAGCATCCCCTGAGGGGCACTTTCAGCAGGTTTTCTTGGCCACCAGAAGGGCTAGGAATTTACGCCCCAATTTTCCAATCTGTGCCCCTGAAGTTCTGCTGCTACATAAAGGTGACCCCATTTACCGAGGTCTCAAACAGCCCCGACTCCGGCTGGAGTCACTGGCTACACCAGCAGCTCATCTCCACCTCTGACCTAGGAGCTGAAACCCAGGCGCAGGCATTTTACATTGAAAGCTTCAGTTCTGCAGTCAAAGACCACGGGAAGGGGTTGGAATCTGTCACATGAGCAGCTCCGCCGCCAGGACAGCATGAAGAACTTCTATGCTGCCAAAAGCAAATTCCCCCGGCTGCTGCTGCTGTGGGGACTGATCATTTCTCTAATGCCGAAGCATCAATATTCTTGAGGCAAAGGCTCCTACAAAGTGAACTAAAGACAGAGCGGTTGTGATCTGTAGCTTGTGTTTGGTGGATTGCTTAGAATCATAGAAGATCAGGGCTGGAAGGGACCTCAGGAGGTTCTAGTCCAACCCCCTGCTCAAAGCAGGACCAACCCCCAACTAAATCATCCCAGCCAGGGCTTTGTCAAGCCTGACCTTAAAAACCTCTAAAAAGCTTGACAGGCTGCAGATCTGGGTCCTGTACAGGAATGAGATCACTCTCCGGTCTCATGCAGAAGACGAGGGTTAGGTATGACTTATGCTGCCATGGGTCATTATCTTGTATTACTCCAATACGCATGGAGCAAGTAATATGTAAAACCCGGCTTAACCCCATGCACAGCATTCCCCTCCAGAGCCCAGGACGCTCCATTTCAGAACAGAGTCTCTGGTGAATCATTCTGGAGAGATCAGGAATGATCAAAGGAGCTGGGACGCATGCAGTGCTAACACGCCCAGTAACCCAGCAGTTACTGCAGAGCTTGGAGTCAGCGGTAACAAGCAGGCACATCTCACCCCAGGGAGGAGCCACGCGGTCGAGCAGGAGTTCGCAGGAGTCAGAATCACTGCCGTCAGACCAGTCACCAGCTCATAGAGCATTTGCATTTGCAGTCCAGTTCATGAGGAACCCCGCCCTGATGCTTCGCTATTGCAGCATCCAGGCCACTTCACTGTTACAAATGCGTCACAATAAAAAGACGCTTTCAGGAGTTTAACAAGGGTTAGAAAATCGATTTCCCGTGGGAGGGGAGAGTGCCTCCTGCAGGCCTGAGAAGTCCGACAGCCACATGGGAACATATCAGTGGTCCGTCTAGTCCACTGCCCTGGATGTACGTGGCCAACGCTAGATGCTTCAAAGGAAGGGGTCAATTCTCCCGCATCACCTCACAATGCGGTGCTATGGCTCGGAGGGAAGACTCGCCCTGGTGCAGAGGTTAACCCCAGAGCCTTTGCTCGTACAGGCAGTGTCCTGGCCGCTGCTGATGGGGCAAAATGTCGAGCTGTCTTCAGAGAACTTACTGACTTGTTTGCCTCGGTATCCTGCAGCGATGAGTTCCACAGGTTGGGGGAGTCATTGGCTAATGAGACCATGTTCCCCAAAAGATCCCCTTGGAGCCATTTTAAATGTGGTGCCTTTTCAGTTCTTCCCACCTCCTCCTGTTCACAGACGGGGTCAGTTCGCCCCCCCAGGGTGCTACCCCATTCGTGGAGTTACAGCTCTTTTACTACCATCCTTTCCTGCCTTGACTTTTCCCCTCCTCTAACCCCACCACCTGACTGGTTTTTATTGCCTCCTCTACGACTTCTCTTCCTCCCCAGAGTGGGGGCACCAAAGCAGACAGAAACATTGCAGCTCGAGCGTTTGACGCGGCTGGAGCCGGGCTCCCCGGGTCTGGAGGGGACCATTCAAAGACACTTTCCTTTGCTGTGCCCAGGCAGCCCCAGAGCTCTCTGGGCCCAGGACATTGGCCCTCGTTAGAAATGCAAGCTGGGAGCCCAGGCGGTCACTGGTAGCAGGAAGGGGCATTTGCCAGCGGCCCCATTTGTGGGTGAGCGAGAGGAGGAACCTCAGCCCTCACTGCTGCTAGCGAGGGCTCTCGACATCAGATGCAGACCAGCAGAAGCAGAGAATCAAGTCTCCCGTTGAAACCCAAAGGAGCCTCTATGGAGCCGTGCAGAGGCCGCCTGGCTCCACAGGCGCACGGCATGCTGGGATGCAGGTCCCACCTCTGTATTTAAGTGCAGGGTGGCATCCATCTGCTTCACTTCAAGCCTGCTAGGCACAAAGTCCGATCTCCTGGTGAGCTGCCAGCCCGGCCTTACCTGGGCAAAGCTGGCCGCCCGTGAATGGAAGGTTCCCAGCGGACAAACATCTCTCAGAGGGGCCCCAAGGTTTCCAGAGTCACATTGGCACCACCCCCAGCGCAGGCTGGACTGGAGAACCTGTCCCATCCTGAGATCCCCAGTCACTGACTGGAGTCACCCTGAATATGGACATTGGACTATAACCTATGGACTATTTCTAAAAGGACTTTTGGCAACTACAAGCTCATCTCTGCTCTGTACCTGAACCTCAAAAATAGTCTGTCTGTATATTGATCTTTTAACCAACACTCTCTCTCTTTTCTTTTTTAATAAATTTTAGCTTAGTTAATAAGAATTGGCTATAGCGTGTATTTTGGGTAAGATCTAAGTAATAATTGGGCCTGGGTATGTGGCTGATCCTTTGGGATTGGAAGAACCTTTTCTTTTATATGATGAGGTAAGATTTTCAATCATCATCATATCTGACAGGTGTGTCTGGACGGAGGCCTGAGGCTGGGCACTTTAAGGGAACTGCGTGGTTTGGACGTCTGAGTAACCTGTACGGTAATAGAGAAGTTGTTTTGTGCTGGTTGGAAAATCTAAGCATTGGAAGATCCACCAGCGTTTGGGGTTTGTCTGCCCCGTTCTCTTTGCAGTTCACCCTGATTGAGTGACCTGAGCTGGCTCCCCCGGGCAGCCCCGTCACACACCACCACCAGCGCAGGCTGGACTGGAGAACCTGTCCCAACCTAGGGCTCTAGAGCAGGACAGGCCCTGGGGGCAGGTCTTAGCAATGGGCAGAACAGACTCAAAAGCAGCCAGGGAACAAGTTTTCAACACAACTTGCACGACAGCTCCTCTCCCCAGACAGCCCCAATCCTGGCCTATCCAAGGACCTGAAATCACTGTGCTTTGTGTTAGCAGAAAGAGGATCCGAATACAAGGATGTGACATCACGCAGCAACTACTTGGGAGGGTTCTTACATTTAATTTTGCCTCTATCACCAAACGCCTCCAGGACAGCTCCCTGTCTAGTCAGCTAAACTCCCACACAGCTCAAGCTGCAGCCATGCTGCCAAAAGGCAAGAGCTGCTGCCTACCAGTCAGACAAGGCATCTCCTGGGATGCAGTTAAACAGGACAGCGTGAAGAGGCAAAGAACCCGTCCAGGATACAGTGCATCCTTCCAGGGGAACTTTGAAGTGGTCTGACTTCCAGGCAGACGTGGGAACACATTTGCTTTGTAAAACATGAACAAAATAAATGCTTTCCCCAGAACAAGAGCGACAAGGTGCGTGAGGGACTCTCTCTTCTTGGCCCGACTTCTGCTGGGGAGAGAGACAAGCTTGCGAGCTCATAGAGCTCTGACTCAGGACAAAGCCATTTCAGATCCTCCATTAAAGCAGGGCCAGCCCCAGTCCATCATCCCAGAGAGCATACAGCAAGTGCCTACTACGCAAAAGCAAAATCAAGTCCTCTACAGCTCCCAGAAATCTCAAGAGAAGCTAGAAAACCAGAATCTGTTCTCTGCATCTAGCACTTCTCATCCATACAGCTCAACGCACTTTACACAGGAAGCCAGTATCATCACCTCCAGTGTAAATATGGGGAAACTGAGGCAGGGGGCTAGGGAGTGGCTTGCCCAAAGTCACCCAGCACGTTAGGGGCAGAGCAAGAAACTGAATGGAGGACTCTTGAAATCTGGCCCAGTGCTCCATCCACTAGACCACACTGCATCCCATGTTGTCCAGCATAGCCACGGTATCTTTAACAGGCCTATTGTTGGGGTATCTAAACTACTACAGAAAGAAGAACAAGGGCACAAGCGCTGCAGGAATGACACAGGTCTCGCCAAGGAGAAGGTGGGGGAATCCTGCACCCCTGGGTGACACTACAGCAGCTCCTTGCTAACACAGGCCGGCTGTCTATACTGGGCTTTTTTACCCCAATGCTCCAACCCAGAATTAGGCGTGCGCCGGTCACAAAGATTAATTTGTGACTCCTTCGCCAGCTTGACCCAGTGTCACCTGGCACCCCCCTAGGGCAATGAGAGAGACACGCACCCCACAAAGCACTGAGGATCTGTTTTCCTCCCTAGAGAAGCCCACCATGCTGTGAGGAGAGAGGACGGGCCAGAAGCAGAACTAGTCACGGGGATGGTTAGCTTCTCAGAGGAGCGTGGCAACATTAAGAAGCGAAACCGCTCCATGGATTATTTCAGGCAGGATACAGGTGGTTGGCAGCTGGGCACCAAAACCATGGCTGGAGAAACGTCACACTCCCACTGCCTTTTTCATGCAAGAGCCAACAGCCCCCAGCCCGGGCCAGCCAGCACACCCAGGGGCCCGCACACCCAGGGGCCCGCACACCCAGGGGCCCGCACACCCAGGGGCCCGCACACCCAGGGGCCCGCACACCCAGGGCGGGGGACTTGGAGGATGACAGCCGGCCACGCTGCTGCGACTGACGGCAAAACACCCATGTTCATCTCAAGCCCTGCAGACTAGAAGGATCCCCAAGAAACCAGCTCTGCGAGGAGCAGCCCCACCCTGGCTAGTTCTTCAACCACCTTCCCCGGACCCCCAGCCCCGTTTCTAGCTCAGCCGGTCACTGCTCTGCACTGAGGGTGCACGGCTTGGTGCCAGGTGCCTTCCACACCCAGGTATGGGCGGGGCGCAGGGGGGGGCCCGCTATCACACCCGGGGCACGGGGCGCTGTCACACCCGGGGCGCGGGGGGGGGGCGCTGTCACACCCGGGGCGCGGGGGGGGGGCGGCCCTGTCACACCCGGGGCGCGGGGGGGGGGCGGCGCTGTCACACCCGGGGCGCGGGGGGGGGCGGCCCCCCAGGATGCCGGCGGCAGGTACCGCAGAGCCCCCGGACCAGCCCCCGCCCGAGGGTCACTCCGGATCGCCCGGGCTGCAGCATGAGGAGGGGGCGGCATCTCCCAGCCCGCAGTGCTCGGCAGCCCCCAGGCGCCCGGCTCCCACCCACGTGCAGGCGCCAGAGCCCGGCTGGGCGGCGGGCGGGGCCCACGTGCGCTTCCCCCGGCGCCCGGGCCGGGCCGAGCCGAGCCGGGCCGGGCCCCAGGAGCTGCAGGGCGCCGGGGGCCGAGCTCGCCGCACGCGTGGGGGCCCGGCCGGCTCCCGCTGCTCCAGCCCGGGGCCCGCTCCCCGCGTGGGGCCGGGCAGCTCCGGGGCCGCAGCGAGCTCCGCCCCGCCCCGGCCCGCAGCCTCCACGTGTCACCGGCAGCGCGGCCCGGCCCCGGCCCCCTGCCCCCGGCCCGGCCCGGCCCGCGCCTACCTGCGGGGGGCTGGCGGGGGGCGGGGGCAGCTCCGGGCCGCTGCCGCCCCCCCGGCCCCGGCGGGTTCCCCTGGCCCCGGCGGCTCGCCCGGCGCCCCACAGCGCCGCCATCTTGGTGCTCAGCTCCCAGCGCGGCCAGTGCCGGCGACTCACTCACTCGCTCGAGGCCACGTGATGAACGGGGCGGCGCGCGCGGAACTACAGCTCCCAGCAGGCCGCGCGGCGCCGCCTCTGCCGGGCGGGGGTGGAGGCTGAGTCGCGGGGCATGCTGGGAGGCGGGTTCCGCGGGGCGTCATGGGAAGTGTAGTTCCCCGGCAGCCCGCAGCGCTATTAACCCTCGCTGGGTCGGAGCCCGCAGCGCGTGGGGATGGGGGGGTCCCCGCGAGAGTCACGCACCGCCCGGGGCTGCCCCTGGTCCCCTGGCCGGGCAGGGGCTGTGCCGCAGTGACAGAGCTGGGGATCCTGGGGTTCCCCACTGACCCGCCGGGGGCCGGACCCGCGTGCAGACCTTGGGACGGGACTGGCAGGCGGCAGAGGGGTCCCGTGGGCAGAGCACTGGGCTGGGACTCCGGAGACCTGGACTTTATTCCTGGCTTTGCCACTGGCCCGTTGGGTGACCCTGGGCAACTTACTCCCTTGCCCCCGTGCCTCAGTTTCCTTATCTGTAAAATGGGGCGAACTCTACTGCGTTCCTCTGCCACGCGCTTTGGGATCCAGGGGGGAGAAGCGGAGCAGAGAGTGAGGTGTTAGCGGGGGGCGCAGGCCTGGCCCAGGGGCGCCGTTGGGATCCAGTGGGGCGAGCGGTGCAGAGAGGGAGGTGTTAGTCGGGGGCGCAGGCCTGGCCCGGGGGCACCGTTGGGATCCAGTGGGGAGAGCGGTGCAGTGAGCGAGGTGGTAGGGGGGGGCGCAGGCCTGGCAGGGGGGCACTGTTGGGATCCAGTGGGGAAAGCGGTGCAGGGAGCGAGGTGTTAGTGGGCGGCGCAGGCCTGGCCCGGGGAAAACATTGAGATCCAGTGGGGATAGCGGTGAAGAGAGCAAGGTGTTAGCGGGGGGCCCAGGCCTGGCCCGGGGGAACCGTGGGGATCCAGGGGGGCGAGCGGAGCAGAGAGGGGGGGGCGAGTCGGGGGCGCAGGCCATGTACGGGCTCCCCGTTGGGATCCAGCGGGGCGAGCGGTGGAGAGAGGGAGGTGTTAGCGGGGGGCACACGCCTGGCCCGGGGGCACGGTTGGGATCCAGTGGGGCGAACG
Organism: Platysternon megacephalum; assembly: GCA_003942145.1. Lineage (NCBI taxonomy): Eukaryota > Metazoa > Chordata > Testudines > Platysternidae > Platysternon > Platysternon megacephalum. Next base: position 713,531 of record QXTE01000090.1, read on the forward strand.
GGCGCAGAGAGCGAGGTGTTGGGGGGGGGCAGGCCTGGCCCGGGGAAAACATTGAGATCCAGTGGGGATAGCGGTGAAGAGAGCAAGGTGTTAGCGGGGGGCAGGGCCGGGGCGGGGGGACCGTGTTGGTACCGAGGGGGGAGGGGGGGGCAGTGAGTGACGGGTGAGCGGGGGGGTCAGGCCTGGACCGGGGGCACCGTTGGGGTCCGGTGGGGAGCAGCGGTTCAGAGAGCGAGGAGTTAGCGGGGCGCGCAGGACAGCCGCGGGGGAAGCGTGGGGATCGAGGGTGGAGAGCGGAGCAGAGAGCGTGGTGTTAGCGGGGGCCGCAGGCCAGGAGCGGGGGCACCGTTGGGATCCAGGGGGGAGAGCGGTGCAGAGCGCGAGGCGTTAGCGGGGGGCGCAGGGCTGGCCCGGGGGCACCGAGGGGATCCAGTGGGGAGAGTGGTGCAGAGAGCGAGGTGCTAGTGGGGGGCGCCGCCCTGGCCCGGGGGCACCGTTGGGGTCCGGTGGGGAGCAGCGGTTCAGAGAGCGAGGAGTTAGCGGGGCGCGCAGGACAGCCGCGGGGGAAGCGTGGGGAGCGAGGGGGGAGAGCGGAGCAGAGCGCGAGGTGTTAGCGGGGGCGCAGGCCTGGCACGGGGGCACCGTTGGGATCCAGAGGGGGGAGCGGTGCGGAGAGTGAGGTGTTAGCGGGGGCGCAGGCCTGGCCCGGGGGCACCGTTGGGATCCAGTGGGGAGAGCGGTGCAGTGAGCGAGGTGTTAGTGGGGGGCGCAGGCCTGGCCCGGGGGCACCGCTGGGATCCAGTGGGGAGAAGCGGTGCAGAGAGCGAGGTGTTTGGGGGGGCGCAGGCCTGGCCCGGGGGCACCGTTGGGATCCAGTGGGGAGAGCGGTGCAGAGAGCGAGGTGTTAGTGGGGGGGGCAGGCCAAGAAATTTGGACTTTGCTACAAAATAATGGCCAGCCCTGCAGGGGAGGGAGGGGACATTTTGAGAGTGGGCAATGAGGGGGGCGGGGCTGACTTCGCGGCCATCTTTGTTGCGGGCAGCGCTGGCAGAAACCCAGCCCCACCCCTGGGACCGCCCCTTCCGGGCGGGGGAGGGGGGTGAGCGGCTGACGTCACTGGTGCAAGGCGCCAATCAGCGCCACGTCATCCCCCGGCCAGCCGCTTTTCCCGCGGATAGAGCCCAGGCTCCGCCCACTGCCAGCTGCAGCTTCGCTCCACGTGGGCTGCGGGGCCAGGCCGGCCCGGCTGCAGCTCGGCCGGGGGATGCAGGGCCCGGGGCCCAGGATCGTCCCCGATCCAGTGCCGGGGTCTCCCCGCAGCCCCGGCCTGTCTGAGCACCGGGGGGTGTCCCTAGTTAGTAGGAGGCACCAGGAATATGTAGCCTAGTGCCGGGGTCTGCGGGTCCCTCGAGAGCCGTGTGACTCCGAGCAACGGGCCCGGTGGCCGCAGCCCGGGGCAGACGCTCGCAGCGCTGGGGGGCCAGCGCCAGCCGCCGGCCTGAGCCGTACGCGGGGCTCGGCTCGCAGGAGAGGGCCCGGCTACCCCCCGAAGCTGGTGGTGCTGAGGGTTAGAGCCCGGCCTGGCCGGGGGGAGCTGTGTCACGGCCCAGCCCCCCTGGCCCAGGCTGCAGCCTGGGGGGTCTCACACCCCTGCACAAGGCCGGGCAGTGTCAGCATTTCTGTCAAGGGAAACCACCCACCCACTGCTCAAGCAGCAACAAACCTGTCCTGCTCTTTGCCCGCCTGCCTCTCTGGCCCTTTGTGAATGTCACATCACAACAACCTCAAAACGCTGCCCCTCCCGACTGCCTTCATCTCACGCTGCCTCGCCCCAGCCCTCTGCGCCCCCAGTGCCCCACCCTCATGCACCCCTTTGTCTTGGCAGCTTCTTACACAAACACCTTAGGTCCGTGCCTGAGGTCAGGGTTGAGCAGGCCAGGCACTGGCAGAGAAGGGTTGGGGAAGCCCAGGACTGGAAAAGCAGGGGGATGCTGCAGGTTTTGGACTGAGGGACATTGGCAGAGTTTTGGCGGAGAATGGAGTGGAGGACTGGGCTAACGGGGCTGCAGGTCGGGATTGAGGGGCACTGGCAGAGTGTGGGCGGAGGGGGAAGCCCAGGGCTGGGCTAGCAGGGGCTGCAGGTCGGGAGTGAGGGGCACCGGCAGAGCAGGGGGTGGGGGAGAGCCCAGGGCTGGGCTAGCAGGGGCTGCGGGTTGGGGTTGAGGGGCACTGGCTGAGATGTGGGAAAGGGACCAGATTAGAACAGGAAGGGGATTCGGGGGTCAGGGCTAATGGCTGGGCATGGGCAGATCGGGAGCAAGGAAGCTGGACTGGCACCTGCCGGTTCTGCACATGCTGAGGTTTGCAGGATCAGGCCCTTTGTTATTGGTATTGACCGATTTTCCCCTCCAGGCTCCTGGGTTAAACCTGCCAGCGTTGGGGTTTCTCGCTGTCCACCCCAAGCTTGGCCCTGGTGAGCCCCAGGCAGGTTTCGCAAAGGAAGTGGGGGGGCCGTGCGGAAGGGCTGGGGTCAGGCAGGGGCTTGTCCAGCCCTTCATTGCCGCCCCGCCTGCTTCCTCCGCGCAGTGGGGGAGCGAGACGAGCAGGGAGCCGGGTCCCAGCAGCTGAGATCGCCCACCCAACACTGACCGGCCCGCAGGGAGCACAAGGCTGCACCCGCCTCAGTGCCCATGGCTTCCTCTACTGCTACATGGTGTGTATCCCCCTCCGAGTACCAGACACCCCCCAGGGAGTATCGGGCACCCCCCACCTCTGCCCCAAGTACCCCTGTGAGTACTGGGCGCCCTGACCTCCATGAGTACCAGACAGCCCCCACTCCCATGTCCTGCCCCCTCTGAGTACCAGCCCCCCTGAGTACTGGGCATCCCTGCCCGCCGGCCCCCTGACTACCGGGCATCCCAGCCCCGCTGAGTACCGGGCATCCCTGCTCCCCTGAGTACCGGGCATCCCGGCCCCCTGAGTACCGGGCATCCCTGCTCCCCTGAGTACCGGGCATCCCAGCCCCGCTGAGTACCGGGCATCCCTGCTCCCCTGAGTACCGGGCATCCCAGCCCCGCTGAGTACCGGGCATCCCTGCTCCCCTGAGTACCGGGCATCCCTGCCTGCCGGCCCCCTGAGTACCGGGCATCCCTGCCCACTGCCCTTCATTTTATTGATTTAATGATTTTCTTCTGGTTTTTGCATTTTTAAACACAACTTGATCAATTCCCAGGGAACGGCTAAAACCCGCCCCCCAAAGGAAGGGTCTGATCCGTCCCTACCGGCTCCTGCGGGCTGGCGGCCGTGGCTGGCACCTCCCAGCATGCCAGGTTTGACAGGTCTCAGCTACAGCTCAGTGAAGAGGAATCTAACCCCCCCCCGAACACAGCAGATGGGCAGCGTCAGGTCGCACAAGGGGGTGAAGGGCCCTGGGTCCAGGCCCCCTTCTCAGCTCCCCCAGGGGCCAGGACCTGCTGCGTCAGAGGCAGGCACTGAACATCTCCCAGCCAGCGGACACTGCTGCACTGACACGGCCGTGGGGAAGGCTTCGTCCTCACCCCTGTTAGTGGTTGGCTCAAGTCCTGAAGTGGGGGGTGTTTGTAAGGGGGACGCTGGCCTACGCTCTTCCTGCCCCGGTGCCGTCCAGCCGTGGATCTCAAAGCACCGTTCGTGGTGTTGCGTGAGGTGTAAGGCGTCGCCTTATCATTGCTCCCATTTCACTGGTGGGCAAACTGAGGCACAGCGCGGGGCCAGTGTCACACAGCAAGTCCATGGCAGAGCTGAGAGCAGAACCCAGCCATCTTGTGTTAAGCGCTCAGCCCTCCTTCCCCGGCACAGAACAGAGCCTTTGAGAGGGGCGGCCGGAAGGGCTAGAGACGGGGCAGAGTCCTGAGTGTAGAACCAATGTGAATGAAATTGTTTTTAGTTATTCACTGTATCATTGTAACTTCTGTTCACCATTTCATTACGTTGCCATTTTGCCTAAATTGTAACTTCTGTGCAATATTGTAATTCGAAACCCATTTTAAAATGCTTACTCTATTTTGTAGAAGGCTTGTGCTGCAAGCCCCCATTTTTGCAAGCCATGCTGTAATTTTATTAGTCTAGTTGAGATGTGTGAATGAGGTATGTATGGGTGATAGAATCAACCTCCAGCACCAGCCCGTCCTGATGAGATCAAGTTCAAATCCCAAGGGCTGAAGAACTGGACAACAGCCCTAACTCAAGCAAGAAGCATCCACCCTAAAAAGGAACAACAGAAGGAAGATCAAAGCCAGGTCCCAGGCTGACAGTCACGCCTGCAATTGACGGGTGATCAAGCACCAAACCCAGAGGCGGCGTGACACAGCGAGACCTAGAGACTTTGAATCCAAACTACAGCCTACAAAAAGGCTGGGTGAGATGGAAGACTTTGGAGGGTAACATTCTGCTGCCAACATGGAAGGGCATCGGTGCATGCCCAACAGAGACCCAGCCCTTCCTTGTGCCCGGCTTTCCTGGCCAGTTAGCCGCCACAAGCTACGAACCCAAGCTGCAAAATCAAGCTATGTTCAGGACTGGTAACTATGCAGCAGCTGCAGAACATCTGATGGATGTGTGTGTGTGTGTGTGTGTGTGTGTGTGTGTGGATGTGTGTGTATAGGTATAATGTGTGTGTATAAGGATTAAGATATTAGTTATTGGTCATTGATCAAATTGTTATTATAATAAATGTGGCATCTTTGTCTTCCCCCTTAAAAGATCCTGTGTAGTTTTGGCTGTATAACATGAGCACTGTCACCGCCCGAGGGGGCCGGGCCTCGTCCTGCCAGCTCTACAGCCCTCCGCCTTGGGGGGCATCCATGGACAGAGCTCACCCGCCGGGGTGCCTACCAGGCTGGGGGGACAGACCCTCTGTTGTGGCTCCCCAGTGCTGCCTGTAGGTGGCGCTTCTGCGCTTTCGCCCCCAAACCCGAGCGTGCAGCCTCCTCCCAGCCTGCCGGGGGTGGTGTGACACACACCCCCATACACACACCCCTCCTCCCAGCCTGCCGGGGGTGGTGTGACACCCCCCCCCATACACACACCCCTCCTCCCAGCCTGCCGGGGGTGGTGTGACACACACCCATACACACACCCCTCCTCCCAGCCTGCCGGTGTGTGTGCCTGTATCATTTCTGTATCTAGGGTTAGGAATACTGACTATGTAACAACTACAACTGTGTGTATTTTGGGGAGCGTCCACCAGACAGTGGGCAATCAGCCCCAATGGGCCATTAGGAAGAATAAGAAGACTGGGAAGATACTAATCTCCCGCCTTCCTGAGATGCTCCTGGGGTTGCTGTTTTGACACTACAGGGTGAGGTGATCACATCACCTGGTACTAGACCCCCCATCTTGGGCTTCCAGGGTTTGTTTTTTTCCAGGAAGTGGGGATCAGACTGGGAAACAAGATTCCCGCCGTACGTAAATTCTATTGAAGGCTGGGGAGTAAATCAATCAGGACTCTTCTCCATTGCCTCCGGGTCCAAGAAGGAAGAGTGCTAAAAACCCCTGAAGGGAAAGAAACTGAGCTGAGGGAAAGGCATGGGTTGAGTCCAGGCAGAGACGGGATCTAGCCTGTAAAGAGAAATAACTGGAACTCTAAGCTACAGAAACTCTGCAACTGGCCTAAAACAACATTTAGGATGAGAAATTACATTTTGTAACTGGTTTCCTGAGTGTATTAAGCTTAGTTTGCATGTTTTGTTTTATTTGCTCGGTCATCCACTTTGTTTTGTTTGCTAGCCCTTATAATAACTGAAAATTTACCTTTTGTAGTTAATAAACTTATTTTTTATGTATTACAAAACCCAGTTTGTGCAATTCCTATCTGGGGGGGTGGGAAAGCTGTGCCTATCTCCTCCCACACTGAGGGAGGGGGCGAATGTTCATGAGCTTGCGCTGTGCAGATCTTTCCATACAGCGCAAGACAAGATTATTTTGGGTTCATACCCCAAAGGAGGAGTGCCCGTGAGTGCTGGCCATTCCCCTAGCTACGCCCTCCCACGCGGAGCTGATTTCAGTCTGTCTGCAGCGGGTGTGGCCGTACCTGTGTGTGCTGGAGAAGGCTGGAGAGCCTGGCACAGCAAGAGCAGGGTGAGGAAACCCAGGCTTAGTGGGACCGCAGCACATCAGGTGGTGCCCCAGGAGGGGGGTTCAACCTGTCTGTGACATTCGATAGCTTGGGGAGCGTGCTGTAACCCCCATATTCCTCATTTTCAGATCATGGTGATCTTCCCTTACAAGCCATGCTTGATATGTATCAGGGGAGAGGGTCTGACCTGCTGAGAGTCATTTCTCTCTCCATAGATGTGCATCGTTCATGCATGGGAAGTTATGAGAATTGTGTTGTGTGGTTGTCACTAAAACATGCTGTGAGTTGGGGAATCAGCCAGATATTGGCTCCCCAGAGGCAACAGCAAGGCAAGTGCCCGGGCGGGGAGTCAAACAACCATCAGCAGCCATTGTCCAGCACGGGAGCTACAATGCGATGACTCCCCTGCATGAGGCCCCACCAGGGGAATTGCTCAGCCTGGCCTGGAGAGACTCAGCAGTGCCCCCAGACATGCCCGGACTTGTGCTCCCCAAGCACATGGACTGAGGGGCTAGACCAGGCAGCGTGGGCACATACTGGGCCCTGCTCCTGCCCCCACCTCTGCTGCAAGCAACCAGGACACTGAGAAAACAAGACTCCAACACAGGAGACTGGCCCAGGTTTAGGGAACAAGCCTGTGTACTAAGGACAGCAACATCCAGTGGGGTGGGAAACTGCTTCATCTCCTTGCTGCCCAGCCTAACAGGGTTGAGAGTTTAGGCTGCGAGCTTAGGGTTTATTTTCTTTTGGTAACACTCCGACTTGTTGCCAATCACTTACAATCTCTCTTTGTCGTTAATAAATCTGTTGGTTTATTCTACCTGGAGCAGTGTGTTTGGTTTGAAGCGTGTCAGAGGCTCCCCTTGGGATAACAAGCCTGGTACAGATCAATTTCCTTGTTAAATTGACGAACTCATAAGCTTGCAGCGTCCAGCAGGCACAACTGGGCACTGCAAGACGGAGGTTCCCAGGGTCGTGTCTGGGAGCGGAGATATCGGCTGGTGTCACTCGGTTGCAAGTAGCCGGGAGCAGTTTACACGCCAGAGGCTGTGCGTGAACAGCCCAGGGGTGGGGTTCTCACAGCAGAGCAGGGTCAGGCTGGCTCCCAGAGTTGAGGGTTGGGGTGACCGAGCAGATCACTGATCCGGATAACACCAGGGGAACGTCACAATGTCAGCCCCAGCTCTCTGCAGGCGGCTGGCTAGTGAAGGCAGGGGGCTGGACTCCATGACCCTTGGGGGTCCCTTCCAGCTGGCCTAGGAGCCCCCGGGCAAGCTCGCTGCAGAGGGTGGGAGGGCACTGGGGAAAGTCCTTGGGTCTGCAGAGGGGGAGCCATACGCTGTCTGGGTGATCGGCTCTGAGCGTCGGGGAGGCCAGAGCGGAGGCGGGGCTGGGACCATGGAGCCCCGCCTGCAAAGCATGGAGGAGCCAGCAGCTGAGCCTGGCTTGGGCAGCTGCCATGTGACCAGAGCGGTGGCTGAAGCGTTTGCAGGGGTAGAGCCTGTGACGAAGTGGGGGATTTTCTTGTTTTTTCCTTGTTTTCCAGTGGTTTGCATGCAGAGGGGGTGGGACTCAGCGCCCCTGGGGGTTACTGGTTTAACGAGGGGAGGCGAGAGGGAGTTGGTTGGTACAGAGGACCGGAGAGGGAACCTGGGACCCCAGCCGATGGCCTGGAGGAGGGACACCCCAGCAACTGGTGACCTGATGACCTGGGGCCTGCTGGTTCTGGCCAGTGGGAGGACAATGGGCTGCAGGGAGAGGACCCTGGTGACCTGACCAGCCGGTTCCAGCCAGAGGGGCCAGAGGACAGAAGAGGGGAGAGGGGATCCAGGCGACCCTGTTTCCCTGGAGAGAAGACAATGGACAGAGGGTGCCTGGGGCCGGGGGTATCAGATGCCCAGCTGGGAAGCAGGGGGTCTGGGCTGGAGAGGGGGAGCAGGCAGAGCCCCCCTGGATGCAGGGAGACTGGGATGTGCTGGGCTGAGGGAGGCCAGGCCTGAGGCCGGAGAGTTTCCTGTGCTGGGTCCAGACGCTCAATAAACCTCCTGTGTTACGCTGGCTGAGAGTCGCTCCGGGCTAGAGAATGGGGGCGGGGGGNGTCCAGACGCTCAATAAACCTCCTGTGTTACGCTGGCTGAGAGTCGCTCCGGGCTAGAGAACGGGGGCGGGGGGGGCCCGGGGGGCCCGAGCGAGGGGACTCCCTGAGGGGACCCACGGCAGAGACAGACGTGCTAAGGCTCAGAGAGGTGCGGCTCCAGGAGGTGGAGGGGCCTGACCCCGAGAGAGAGGGGACCCCCGAGAAGGGCTGTCGCACTGAAGGAGGTTTCCCCAACGGACCGCATGGGCTGCTGCCCAGGGGGCTGGTTTGAGGGCAAGACGTGGGGGTCCCGGGACTGTCACTATGGCCAGCGAGGGCAGACAGAGCCCCCGTGAAGGAAGGGGGGTGGGTGTCTCTCCGTCCCAGCTCTGCTCTGGGCTGTAGCGGGATCACAGCGCCCACGGGTGAGTGCTGTGCCCATGGGGGCGGGGGGGCAGCGGCAGGGCCATGGGAGGAGATGGCCTGCGGTGCCGGGCACCAGGCCCACGGGCAGTGGTTACCAGCAGCAGGACACTCGGCGGTTGAGGGGTGTGCCCGGCTGGGCAGCACCCGAAGATGCTCGGCTTGGGCCTGGGCTCTCTGCCTCTCCAGGATCCCCAGCAGCTGTGGCCCTTGACGGCACCGATTGTCTGCTCCCTCCTTTGCCGCATTCAGGCAAAAGCCCTCGCCCCTGTGTCTTCAGCCTGACGCGTCCCTCGTCCCCTTTCTCTGCCCCGGGGATATGTCAGGTGTTCAGCCAGCGATGGGGCCGTGGTGTGTCAGGTGCTGGGGGAGGAGATGGGACACGAGCACAAACACTAGTTCTTGTCCCAGCTCTGGTCTCCAGGCCAACAATGATCCAGCGTTGCTTTTCCTCCACATTGCGTGTTCCCAGTCGGGGTGAGCTGGCAGGATGGGGGTCTGGAGGGGCAGGTTAGGGATTGCACGGGCACCCTGCAGGCGGTCCTTGCGCCAGGGCTGTTCCCCTGGAGTACGTCCCCCAAAGGCGGAGAAGGATCTCGTTCAAATCACGATGATTTGCAGCGGGGCAGGTTACCGGGCCGGCGCACCCAGCTAGTGGAAAAGGGAACCGCAAGCTCCAGGGGCGGTGGGGAGACTCCTTGTGCAGCGTGCATCCCAAACCAGAGCGCTGCCTTTGCCTCGGTTCTCTTTTCCGGCGCCCACGGATCATTGTGAACGCCGCACACAACGGGGCAGTAACGGCTCTGTGCCCGCGGGCGCCAGGGAGCCAGGAACGCCTGGCAGCTCAGTGCGATCTCTGGGCCTTTGGAAAGTGCAACAATCTGAGCAGGGCGGGGATTGCAGGGGATCTCCGCTGCCTGCAGGCACCACCCCTGTTGCTCCCATTGGCCGCAGTTCCAATGGCAGAGTTGATGCTTGGGGCGGGGGCAGCGTGCGGAGACTCCCCTGCCCTGCCCAGGGGCCGCAGGGATGTGCTGCCGGTGGTGGCAGCAGGGACCCCCAGGACCTTTTAAATTGCCCAGGGGCAGCAGGTGGGGCTGGGAGAGAGACCCAGCCCCGAACATTGGTGGGGCCGGGCCCTGAATATTCCTGGAGCCCGGGCACCACGGGCCCATATAACTCGCCGCCCCTGCCAACTGGCTAAGCGGCAGTTCTGCAGCAAAGGACCTAGGGGTTACAGTGGGCGGGAAGCTGGATGTGAGTCGACAGTGTGCCCTTGTTGCCAAGAAGGCTAGCGGCATACTGGCAATGGTCCTACTAACGCAGCCCAGCAGATCGAGGGAAGTGATCGTTCCCCTCTATTCGGCACTGGTGAGGCCACACCTGGAGTATTGGTCCAGTTTTTGGCCCCCCACTACAGAAGGGATGTGGACAAATTGGAGAGAGTCCAGCGGAGGGCAAAGAAAATGATTAGGGGGGTGGGGCACATGACTTACAAGGAGAGGCTGAGGGAACTGGCTTTTTTAGTCTGCAGAAGAGAAGAATGAGGGGGGATTTGATAGCTGCTTTCAACTACCTGAAAGGGGGTTCCAAAGAGGATGGAGCTCGGCTGTTCTCAGTGGTGGCAGATGACAGAACAAGGAGCGATGGTCTCAAGTTGCAGTGGGGGAGGTCTAGGTTGGATATGAGGAAACACTATTTCACTAGGAGGGTGGTGAAGCACTGGAATGGGTTCCCTAGAGAGGTGATGGAATCTCCATCATTAGAGGTTTTTAAGGCCCAGCTTGACAAAGCCCTGGCTGGTATGATGTAGTTGGGGTTGGCCTATGAGGGGTCCGGGGCCCCCTAAGGGGCGGTGAGCAGGTTTCAGGGGGTCTGCCAATTAGGGCCAGCATTAGACTCACTGGGGCTCTCGGCAGAAAGCTGAAGTCCCGCTGCATGGGGCTGAAGCTGTTGACCTGAATGTTATGGGTTAGTTGTTATGGCTCACCACTGATCGCATCCAACCAGAAGATTTATAGGTTCTCGTCCAATTCAGACTACAGGGTCCGAGAACTCAGCGCTCTCCGAGAACGGGGTGCTCGTCAAAAGCACACACACTGAGCACAATACCAAATTGACAAAAACTTTATTGAGATTAACAAAAGAATAATACATGCGATGAAACTTATGACTGCAAAACAGTAAAAAGAATTCTAAAACTCCCGGTGGTAACGTTCCTATTCTAAGTACCTTAACCGAACATACTCACCCCCTTCCTTGAGGAGCTGGTAAAGGAGGTGAAGGACCAGCCTTACTCCTGGCATGCGCGATAACACGATGGTGCTGGCTTCCCCACTGGTTAGGGATGTACTGCACAGGCTGAGCTGATCGCGTGATGGAAGATAGAATGATAGTCTATAGAATACAGGGGAACAAAGCAAAGAAAAAGCTCCCTAAGATATCCTTACATGGTGTGTTATAGGATCCTGACGCTATGTAATTCAGACCCAACCTACTATACCCAAATCTTATTTCCATACCCTAAGACATTTATGGGGACCCTTCTCCTACAGGTTAGTGGATTATGACACTTACTCCCTACATATTAATAAGGATTATCTCACTCCAAAAACTGCCAACCTAGGCTCTCTTGGTGACTTCCAGGTTTGTGGTGTGCCCTGCGGTTACCAACGCTGGATAAACCTGTTCAGTGTTGTGCGTAGTTCCTCCCTTCAGTTCCCCAAAATTCAGGGACCATTTCTATCTGTGCCAAAGGTTGCCAGCTTTTATGCTGATTTGCTCTTAACTGATCATACTTTTAGCTATTTAGCGGATCTTACCGGATACAGGCCCGTAGGCTTCTTGCACTTCAGCAAAACTTATTCTATGTATAATTATTAGGAAACATATCTTATGCCTCAACACATCCTAATTTCATAGGAATTAATACTGATAAAATATAAGAATCAGATATCAAATGGATTAATTCAGAGAGAGAAACATATTATTAGATACGGCTGGCTGGATTAGTAGGATATAATAGCTAGCAAAGTAATCCCAGGGCCTGACCCCGCTTCTCTGGGCTGAAGCTGAAGCCTGAGCAATGTGGCTTCACGGGAGCTCCTGTGGCGTGGGGCACCAGGCAGTTGCCCTGCTTGCTACCCCCTAACACTGGCCCTGGCTTTTATATACAGAAAAACAGTTGTTGTGGCATGGACGGGCCGTGGAGTTTTTCTAGCATGTTGCGGGGAGCCTCAGAAAGAAAAAGGTTGAGAACCCCTGTGATATCACACAATACTGACCGGAAGAGGTGCCCGCCCAGTGCTGGCTGGGTCTCGGTCTCCTGGGTCCCTGGCATTGTCTCTGCCTCGGCACGCAGTGGGGTGACGGGATCCTGGCGGGTGGGCGGTCAGCTGGGAGACGGCCTTTAATTAGGGTCTCCCGTCCTTCCCTCTTCTTGGGGCACCCGGCTTCAGGTCCATGCAGGCTCCGGGTCGGAGCAGCCTGCGGCACTCAGCAGTCTCCCAGGTGTAGCCGTCTTCCTCCTGCTCCCCACCCCTTCCCACAGCTGGCCCTCCAGGAGCCGGTTAGCGCGGGATGAGCTCTCCCCTCTCCAAGAGCGAGGCGGGCCCCTTCCCAGCCCCATGGCAGTGGGGAGCTGGCGGGACTGCAGGCAGCAAGGTGGGCATGACAAGCTGGCCCGGGGAGGGGCAGATCCTAGAGGGAGCCGGCCCCGTTAGGGGATGAGGCTCGGCCTCACCTGGGCCAAGTTTCGGCTGCCTCCCCAGATGATGGGTTTTGGGGCTAGGCTCAGGTGGTGCCCACAGGATGCGCGAGCCTTAGAGACCAGTTGGGCCTTCCTGCCCCGTGGGGCTGCGGACTCAGACGCAGCCGGCCCCTCGGGGCACCCGGGGCCAGAGGGGAGGTGGGAAGGGGCTCTCTGGAGCAGGCACATGGACACGCCTGCCTTCCCCAAGCTGTGCCAAGCTGGGGCTGAGAGCACCCGGAGCACGCGGCAGGAGAGCTGAGCTTAGGCCGATGGCCTGGGGGCTGGGCCTGCCCCAGCGGGAGGGGTGCTGGCTGGAGGTGATGGGGCCAGGGTGACCCCTTCCCCTCCTGCTCACGGGGCAGCGGCCCGGAGGCCAGGAGGGTGCCAGGGCTTTGGGCTGGAGTCACAGCCGGGGTGATGCTGGGGAAGCCGGGAGGCTGCAGCCTGTCTAGCTGGCAGGATCTGAGCGGGAGCCTCTCTCCCCGCGTGCCGCCCCTGCAGATGGGGCTGCCTGGGGTTCAGGGAGAGCGTCGGGTGGGGAGAACTGTGGCGGGGGGGGAAGGTCCATCCCAGGAGCCTGCAAGTGCTCACCTGACGGCTCCAGCTCGTCTCCCGCTTTGCGCTTCCCACCAGGCACCTTGGTGGCAAACAAAAGCTCTGCAGCCACAACTCAGGGTGAGGGGCTGGGGGGGGGGGGGGCGGGGGGGGGCCCAGACCAGGGGGCCTTGGCTGCTGGGATTTAACAGGAGCAGGGGCCTGACCCCCACCTCCTGGCCAAATTCCACTCCTCCTCACCCCCGCCGCATCAATCTGATACAATGCCCACTCCCCTTCCTGCACTATGCTGGCATGCTGTGCAGCAGCCATGCCCCACCCCAGAGGTGGCTGCATTACAGTGGCAGGTGACAGACACAGCAATGAGTTTCGGGAGGCCCTGGCCAATTGCCCATGCTGAGATTTGGGCCGTAGGCTAATGTCTCTGGTGCTAGCTGTGCCCTGAACCCAGCCCCAAGGCTGCTGAGCTGGTGGTTTCTGCCGCCAAGCGGCCGTGGTTCTAGGCCCGATTGAGGGGCTCTGCTGCACTGTGTGGGGGTCCCATTAGCCCCTGCATGTCCAGGCAGCAGAGGCACCCATGGGCAGCCTCTCTCCTCCTGCAGCTAGGGGAAGAATGCATCTGCTTTACTCAGCTGAGTTGACCGTGCTCAGTCACCCTCCTTGGCCCTGCAGGGCGGGGCCGCGGGGCCCCCGAGTCACAGCTCCGGGCAGAGATTGCAAGGGCAGAAGGGCTGGTTGTGACCAGAGACCTGCCCCGCGTTCCCCTCTGAAAACGCAGCCAGTCTCGAGATAAAAGTTGTCCGTGATGGAGAATCCACCATGGCCCTGGGAGACTTGCTCCGCTGGCTAATTACTCTCACCCTTAGAAATGCCCGCCTTCATTTCCTGTCTGAATGTGTCTCGCTGCAGCTCCCAACCGTTGGATGGTGTTAGCTCTTTGCTAGACTGCAGAGCCGGAGGTACTTCCAGACTGAGCATCCCCCGTAGCCTCCCAAAGAGAAGTTCAATAGATGGAGCTGTTTGCCAATCCGTTCATCATTCTCACGGCTCTTCTCTGACCCCTCTCCCGTGTGGGCACCAGAACTGGGCACAGGATCCCAGGAGGGCACTGCGGTCCTAGGCTTCAGCGCACGGGGGTCCCTGGCAGGCCTGGTCCAGGACCCTGCTGGGAGACCCGGATGGCCAGGAGGCACCTGTGCTGCCCCCCAGGGAGCCCCACTGCATGGCTGGAGCCGGGTCTCTGCCCTGGGGCGGCCGAGGCAGCAGACTCCTGGCTCAGCGGGGCCCTATGGCAGGGGCTGGGAAGGCTGCGGAGGGGGCATGCTCCGCCTATGGCAGGGGTAGGCAACCTATGGCACGCGTGTCAAAGGCGGCACGCGAGCTGATTTTCAGCGGCACTCACACTGCCCGGGTCCTGGCCACCGGTCCGGGGGGCTCTGCCTTTTAATTTAATTTTAAATGAAGCTTCTTAAACATTTTAAAAACCTTATTTACTTTACATACAACAATAGTTTAGTTCTATATTATAGACTTACAGAAAGAGACCTTCTAAAAACGTTAAAATGTATTACTGGCACGCGAAACCTTAAATTACAGTGAATAAATGAAGACTCGGCACCCCACTGCTGAAAGGTTGCTGACCCCTGGGCTATGGGAACCCTGTGGCAGGCAACGAGCCGTGGCCAGGGGACCAGGAGCAGCTGGCCCAGCTCCTGGAGGCCCTGAGCACCCTGTGGTCCTGGCAGCCCCTTGCTGGGCAGCCTGGACTACACAGTTACTTGGGCCAGGCCTGTATGTGCCTCCTCTGTGCCGTGTGGGTTCCCACCTGGCCGGTATTTGACCAGCCTGGCCAGTGATTGATCAATTTGCCAGAAAAACAATTTAATCTGCCAGGTTTTTTTACGTGGGTCTTAGGATCTGCATTGTTCTCCCAATGCAGGGGCTGGCTCGTGGTAAACGTTTCTGTGTCCAGCCGAAGCTGCTGCAGCGTTCCTGCTTCCGAGTGCAAGTGAGAACCGATCCAAACGGGTGAAAATGCAGCAGCTGTCTGCCCCCCACCCCGTGCGAGAGAGGGGCTGAGTCACGCGCGTGTGAGGAGACGTGCAACGTTGCCTATCTGTGCTCTCGGTGGATACTGGAAGTGGCTGTTTTGGGGAGGGGGGGGCGGGGTTGCTGAGTTGCCTTGAGGCCTGGTTCTTTTTGCAGGTCAAAGGCGGTAATGCTACTCAGGCTCTGCTCGTTGGGGGGTGGTTCTCAGTGCTGGGGACTGGGCTGGGGAAGCTGCATAGCCCAACCCCAGGGAGGTGGGGTGCAGGGGGAGGACTCCCTGAGCAATGCCCCAGTCTCACACCCCCCTGTAGTGTCAGTGGGGTGATACTGGGGTGGGCATCCCAGAGAACAGGAGCTCCCTGTAAGCTGCCATGTACCCCCACCCCAATACACACCCCCAAGTGTGCCCTGCTAATGGCACCCCCCACAACACCTTTTGCCTTGCTGGGCTCCGGCCAGCAGTCGCTGGGGCAGGGCAGGCCTGGCAGCAGCTCCCGCCCCCTCCGTGCATGCCCACCCCCTCGCCAGCGCGCCCCCCGCCCTCAGTGCATGCCCACCCCCTTGCAGACGCGCCCCCCGCCCCCTCTGTGCATGCCCACCCCCTCGCCACCGCGCCCCCCGCCCTCAGTGCATGCCCACCCCCTTGCAGACGCGCCCCCCGCCCCCTCCGTGCATGCCCACCCCCTCGCCAGGGCGCCCCCCGCCGGCGCGCCCCCCCACCCCCTCACCGGCTCAGTGGCTCCTTGCTGGGCTGAACTGGCATTTCGGAGGCACATGGGCCCCTCTGGCCATGGCAGCGCAGCGGGCGCCGAGGGGCTGGACAGGCAGCCATGACCAGTGACTGCCTGGGAACTAGAAACAGGCAACTGTGCCCCAGCCCAGCCCCCTCTACTGCCCTGCCCCCCCTCGCAGCCTCTTCCTCCCTGATCCCACTGTCCGCCGTTCCTTCCCCTCCCTGCCCCCCACACCCTCCTCCTCCTAGACCTCCCACCTCCTTCCCCCCCACACCTCCCTGGCCCTCCCCAACACGTTCCCCGACCCCACTGTATCACCAGCCCCCCTCTAACTCCCCGCCTGGCTCCGGGTGGCTCATGTTACACCAGGCAGCCCATGGCGCCCCACGGCTCCGTTCGGGTCCAGGCCCAGGCCAGAGGGGTCAGCCAGTCCGACCCCCACGGGAAGGGGCTGCTGCACCCGGGCAATGCGGGGTGTCCACACACATGTGCGCTCGCAGACATGTATGTGCACATGCACACGCACACATGCATGTACGCACACACACATGCACCTGCACACACATGAACATAGTGCGCGCACACCCATGCATACACGGTCACACATGGGTATACACACGCCCACGTACCTGCACACACATGCGTGTGCATGCATGACCACACATGTACATACACGCGCACACATGGGCCCATGCACACACCCAGATGCAGTCGCACACGCACGCACTCTGGCCCTGCCATCGCCCACCCCTCACACGTACCTGCACACACATGCACATAGTGCACATACACACACACGTACGCACACCCCATGCACACACACATCCACGTAGGCACATAAAGATGTAGACACACATACACAGTCACACACCCGGGGCCAGACGCGGACGCACATTGGCCCTGCCTCCCCCACACGTTTGTGTGCACACACACACACACACACACACACGCATGCACGGCCGCACACGCACGCACACACGCGCACACCCCCGGGTCCGTGCGCACCCCAGACGCAGCCGCACACGCACGCACGCACGCTGGCCCTACCCCCGCCGCGCACACGCGCACACGCGCTCACACACACACACACACACCCGCGCACGCGCGCGCGCAGCAGCACAATCACCATGTCAGAGATTTCGGCTCCGGCCCGGTTTTTTCCGCGCTGCGTCACGCGCCCGTGACTCCCCCCGGGGCGGCCAGCGCGTGGGAGCAGCGCCGCGGGGAGCCCCTGCGCCGGGGGGCCCCGCTCGTGTCCCGCCGCCGCCGCCCGCCAAGGGCAGCCCATGCCCGGAGCCCGCCGCGGGGGCACCTCCAAGCTCGCCGGGGCCCGGCCGGGCATGTGAAGATGTCAGTGGGGTGCGCCTGCCCCGGTGAGTGGCTCCGGCCCGTTCCCCCCCGGGCCCCTAGAGCGGGGGGCGCAGAGCCCGGCACTGGGCACCCACGCGAGACGCGGGGCTGGGGGGGGCGCGGGAAACCCGCGGGGGGCACGAGCCTGGGGGGCGCGGGGGGCACGAGCCTGGGGGGCGCGGGGGGGGGTCCCCCAGGGGGGCGCGGGGGGGGCCCAGGGGAGCTGCCTGGGGGGCGCGGGGGGGTCCGTGCCGGGCTGTGTTTTGACCCGGGCTGGTGGAGCACAAGGGGCGTCGTGCCCAGCAAAGGGGAGACGGACCCACAGAGTCTGGCTGCATCTAGGGGGCGGTGCTGCCCCCCCGGCCCGGCTCGGGGGGCTCGGGGCACCGTGCCGGGGGTGCTGGGGGGGAGTGGTGACTCTTGGCCCGGCTTGGGGGGCTCGGGGCACCGTGACGGCGGTGCTGGGGGGGCAGTGGTGCCCTTGGCCCGGCTTGGGGGGCTCGGGGCACCGTGACGGGGGTGCTGGGGGGGCGGTGCTGCCCCCCGGCCCGGCTTGGGGGGCTCGGGGCACCGTGACGGGGGTGCTGGGGGGGCAGTGGTGCCCTTGGCCCGGCTTGGGGGGCTTGGGGCACCGTGCCGTGGGTGCTGGGGGGGCAGTGGTGCCCTTGGCCCGGCTCGGGGGGCCCGGGGCACCGTGACGGGGGTGCTGGGGGGGGGGGGGTTGCCCTTGGCCCGGCTTGGGGGGCTCGGGGCACCGTGACGGGGGTGCCGGGGGGCATTGGAGGTGGAGCCGTGGGCACCCGCCAGCTCTAACTCAGAGAGGAAACGGTTGTAACCACCTGGCTGTTGAGGGGCAGCTGGCCGCTCTCCCCCATCCCCCTGGGCGCGCTCAGAGGGGCGGCCCGGGCAGGGTCAGGGCACAAGCTGGGTGCAGGCGGCACCTGGGGGGAGTGGGTGGGCAGAAGTGTGATGAGGTGGCAAGGCCTCAGCTTTGTCCCAGCCAGGCTCTTGGCCCCCTTTCCCAGCCTCGGGGCCTTGCCCTGCAGGGAGGCTGCCCCGAAATGGCCCGTGGGGAGCGTCTCTGGGCTCCGAGGGGCCTTGTCAAGCAGTGGGGGCGCCTGGGGTGATAGCGGGTCTATTGGAATGGTGCAGCGGCTGCCCCATGCTGGGAGGAGAAGCAGGCCTCGGTGCCCCTCCGGCCCTGTGCATGGGTGCTGCGAGCCGGCCGGGGGCAAGGCCGAGGGTTGGGGCGGATGTGGAGTCGCTGGGGACGGGGGCAGTGCTGGTTCAGGCGTGTGGGGGCAGTGGGGAAGGGGTAAAATGTTGCTCGTTCCCTCTCTCCCTTCCTCTGCCCCGTCTTCCCAAAGCCATTTGGGGACCTGCAGGGCATGGCAGGCTGCGGGGAGAGTGTACTGATAGGTTAGGGCTGTTGTGGGGTCTGGCGGGCAGAGCCGGCAGACAGTGAGGGGTGTGCGGGGTCTGGCGGGCAGTGGGGAGCGCGGGGTCTGACTGGCAGGGCTGGCGGGCAGTGGGGGGTCTGGCTGGCAGGGCTGACGGGCAGTGGGGAGCGCGGGGTCTGACTGGCAGTGGGGAGCGTGGGGTCTGGCTGACGGGCAGTGGGGGGTGGGGGGTCTGGCTGGCAGGGCTGGCGGGCAGTGGGGAGCGCGGGGTCTGGCTGGCAGGGCCGACGGGCAGTGGGGAGCGTGGGGTCTGGCT
Source organism: Platysternon megacephalum (assembly GCA_003942145.1). Classification (NCBI taxonomy): domain Eukaryota; kingdom Metazoa; phylum Chordata; order Testudines; family Platysternidae; genus Platysternon; species Platysternon megacephalum. The sequence continues at coordinate 732,301 of QXTE01000090.1, forward strand.
GATGGGCAGTGGGGGGTGGGGGGTCTGGCTGGCAGGGCTGACGGGCAGTGGGGGGTGCGGGGTCTGGCTGGCAGGGCTGGCGGGCAGTGGGGAGCGCGGGGTCTGACTGGCAGTGGGGAGCGCGGGGTCTGACTGGCAGTGGGGAGCGCGGGGTCTGACTGGCAGTCGGGGGTGGGGGGTCTGGCTGACGGGCAGTGGGGGGTGCAGGGTCTGGCTGACGGGGGTGGGGGGTCTGGCTGGCAGGGCCGACGGGCAGTGGGGGGTGCGGGGTCTGGCTGGCAGGGCCGACGGGCAGTGGGGGGTGCAGGGTCTGGCTGGCAGGGCTGGCGGGCAGTGGGGAGCGCGGGGTCTGACTGGCAGTGGGGGGTGCAGGGTCTGGCTGGCAGTGGGGGGTGCGGGGTCTGGCTGGCAGGGCTGGCGGGCAGTGGGGGGTGAGGCCCTTCTTCACATGGGGCGTTAGCTGATGCCCCCTGAGCCTGGCCTGAAAGCTCTTGTCTGTGACGTGCCTGGAACCTGTCTGTGCGCAGCCTTTGGCAGGGCCAGCTGGGTCTCCCTGGGGGCTGGCTGTGGGGCTGAGCCCGCCCCAGTGCTGCCCTTCCCCTGACCAGGAAGGGTTTGGCTGGGGCTGATGCTATCGTCTGTGGGTCCTGTGCAGACTTGGGGGGGTGGCTCAGGGGCCCGAGCACTAGCCTGGGACCAGGCGACCTGGATTCAAGTCCCTGCTCTGCCACAGACTCCTTGCGTGACCTTGGGTGAGTCACTCAGCCCTGTGCCTGTTTCTCTGCCGGTCCAGGGGCTGCCTCGTGGGGCGGGTACAAGCAGCGTGTTGCGTGTTGCGTGTGGCTCCAGCCGCCCCCGCGTAGGGCTGTGCAGTGCGTGGGGTGAGGCGGTGTGCTCGGGGGCGGGTGAGAGAGCTCCAGCACAGGGGCCTGCCTGCCCCCCGCCGTGGGGCCAGCCCCCCAGCAGGGCACAGTGCAGGCTGTGCGGCCCCTGGGCCCAGCCCCCCCTCCGCCTCCCCCTCTGTTCGGGGCAGGGGGGCCCCCGCGGTGCCTGCCCGGCCGCCCCTCCCCCGCACTGGTTCAGGCGGCCCCTTCCCCCACCCGCCTCCCCCAGCTCCCGTGGAAGCTGCCAGAGCCGGAGCTGCTTCCTCGAGCAGAAAGTCACGTGAGCCTCCCTGCCAGCCCGGCCAGCCTTTAAAGGGCCAGCCCCAGCAGGCCCCCTGTAGCCCCCCAGGCCGGGCACTGCCCCACACGGCGCACAGGGCCCTGCACCCCCTTCTGCCCGCGCTGCGTGGCCCTGGCCCCCCACCCAGCTGTGCCAGGAGGTTGTGTTGGGGGGCAGTGCCCGTTGCAGGGCACAGCAGTGGTGACGGGCGGGAGTTGGGGCACATCCTCACGCGGGGCAGAGCCCTGTGGGGGTCCCTGAGTCCGGCCCATCCCCCCACCCCTTGCGGTGATCGTGCTCCCGGAGCACCAGCCGCCGTCGCCCTCCCCACACGTCTCCCCCTCCCCGACTGGGGCGTGTGTGGATACACATGCGTGTGCGATATCCATCCCTGCCTCCCTCCCCACGCAGGGCTCGAAATGCAGCGAGAGATTTCCCCGCCCGCCGCCTCCCCGGCCCCCCGCCCTGCCGGGGCTGTTTATGGGAATATAGAACAAGCAACCTCTGCCTCTGGCCGCCTGCCAGCCAGAAACATTTAATGAGCCTCTGGGCCCAGGCTGCGCTCTGGGGCTGCGTTAACTTGGAGGAGTTTCCTGCTTGGGATTGGCCATTGGGGGGGGTCTGCTGCTCCCCCCCCCCCGAGGAATCTCTCACCCCATGGAGGGAGCAGGGTCCATGCCCACCCCTCTCCCTCTGCTCTGTTAGGGGCGAAAAAGCAACGGGGGGAGGGCAGATACCCTGTCCCCTGGAGGGAGCGGTCCTGCTCATCCCCTTCCTGCACCCTCCGATCTTGCATCAGCAATTCCTCCCCATCCCCCCCGCTCTGCGCCCGGGTGAGAGAACAGAGCCTGGGGGCCGGGGCAGTGTAACGAGTGGGGCAGTGCCAGGGTCCGAGCGCTGCCCTCGGCCCGGTGGGATTGGAGCAGCTCCGCTGCGTTGCATGGGGATCATAGGCCCTCTATTGCTAATGGGGGGGTGGGGATTCTCCTGCGGCTCAGGTGGCGGGGGAGGGTTGCTTTGTGGAGCAGGGGGGTCACCGTGGATACCCGTGCGTCGGGTGCTTGCCCCGGTTCCCCTTTGTGCTGAGCCCACAGGGGGGCGTGCCCCCCGCGCCCCAGCAATGGAGAGACAGCAGGAGACGGGAACAGGCCCCATTAGAGGCCCGGCCCTGTGCTGAATCACAGACCTTGGGGGGCGGGGGAGTCTGGCAGGAGCCGGAGCTGGAGCTGGGCTGAGCTCAGACCCCTGGGGGCGGCAGTTTCCATAGTGCTCCGGGGTGAGTCACAGGCCCCGGGGAGGGGGGCAGTGAGCAGAGTTGCTCTCCCTTCCCTGCCCTGCCCTGCGTGCGGGCCAGGACCTCGCTCAGCCGCTCTGCAGAGGGGAAGTGACTTGCTGACGCAGGGACCTAGGAGCAGAGCCAGGGAGAGAACCCAGGTGTCCTGACGTGCAGGCTTCTGCTCTAACCACTAGCCCTCCTTCCTCCGGCGCGCTGGGCGCCCCCGGCAACCCCAGGACGCTGCCGTAGATCAGCCCCTCAGTGCCTCTTGTCCGGCCTCCTCCTCTTGCACAGAAAAACGGAGAGCGTGGGGGTGTCTCGGGGGGCGCTGGGGCGGTTTGGGGGAGCAGGCGGGGTGTCTGGGGATGTGTGGCTGGCTGTGGGGGAGAGTTCCCAGCAGGGGGCACTGTGGGGAGCGGGACAGGGCTGGCT
>QXTE01000090.1:736218-766365 GCA_003942145.1 Platysternon megacephalum
TTCCCAGCAGGGGGCGCTGTGGGGAGCGGGGCAGGGCTGGCTGTGGGGGAGGTTTCCCAGCAGGGGGCGCTGTGGGGAGCGGGGCAGGGCTGGCTGTGGGGGAGGTTTCCCAGCAGGGGGCGCTGTGGGGTGTGGGGCAGGGCTGGGGGCGCTCTCCTCTGGCGGGGGGGCCTGCCCAGCGAGGGTGCACACAGACGCCAGCCGGGCGGCGAGGGTGTCTGCACATTTCGGTGGAGGCAGCGGGCCGGGCTGGAGCCCAGGAGCTGGGGGAAGGTGCCGGGTTAGGTGGTTCGTGCTCCGTCACTGGAGGGGCGTCCCGGCAGCGGGCAGCATGACGCACATTCCAGCGACTGCTCACAGCCCCCGGGTGGCTTCGCTCGGCTCCGCACCGATTCCCCTCGCCCCTGCGGGTGACACGCACGTTGCACTGCCCAGGCCAGCGGCCCCCCACAGCCGTCACGGGGCTATACACATTGGCCACGGGCATTTCACGGCCACGGCAGGACAGAGCCAGATCCTCCTGCTTCGAAATGCAGTTACTGGAGACTCTCCGTTAGCTGTATAGGGCTTATGGCAGGGCTGGTTTCTCCCCAGTGGGGGGCAGTGTTGCACAGGTACGCTGCAGTATATGTCCCCCTGTCCTGGGGTTGGGGGAGTCCACGGAGGTCCCTGTATGGTATGTCCTGGCTTCTGCTCTGGTCAAGAGGGGTCTGTCGCCTCTCTGTACTGGCCCACGGGCTGCCCTGTGTGCTGGGCCCAGGCAGGTCTAGTGATCCGGGAGGGTCAGCGCTGGGAGGAGGCAGGGGCCCATGGCCCAGGGTCCCCACTTGGTCCTAGCATCAGGATTACCCCACCAGGTCCCCCTGCCCACTACCAGTGGGGCCAACGTGCGGCTGGAGAACTGGGGAAGGGACCCCGGGTGGCACTGGGGCAGCCCCCCGGCATGCTGGGGGGCGTTGGCAGGAGCGCGTGAAAGGCTCCCTTCCCCCGCCTCTCCTGATGTGTGTGTGTGTGTGGGGGGGGCTATCAGTCTGCCTGCAGGGTGCGGCTGCGGTTTCCTGCTGCTGCTGGGGGGTGGGGGGAACCCCTGGTGGGAGCACAGGGTCCTGCCAGCCCCAGCTGGGGCCTGGGATCTGCACACTGCACGCCCGAGGGGCTCCTGGCCGGGGTCCGGGGGGGGCCTGTTATGCACACGCGACTGTACATACGCCCCCCCCCCCCCCCCCCCCCCCCCCCACACACACACAGCCTCTCCAGGGCTCTCAGACCCATATCCTGTTGGCTGCAGGGTCTCTGGCGTGTGTCCCATGGGACAGTGTCTGAGGGAAGAAGGCAGGGCTGGGCCCCTGCACTCCTGGTCCCCGAACCCAGCTCCCTGCTGTCTCCGGGTCTTTCTCTTTCTAAGCAGAACGTGGAGTTTTCCACACACACACCCCCCCACTCAGCTGCTGAGCCTAGATCAAAACAAGAGGGACCGTTGGGGTGGGTTTGATCTCCAAGTGTCCCAGACGCCAGCCCCACCCCTCTGGGGCTCCGCCAGTGACCACAGATAACAGCCTGCCCCTCCCCTAGGGCTGCCTTTCCAGGGCCCTGGCGTGGGAGGGGTGAGTGGGTGCAAGCACCGCAGATAGCCAGAGTGCAGAAGGACTTGGGGGGGGGGGGGGGGGGGCGGGGGGGGGGGGGGGGGGGGGGGCGGGCGGGGCCCGGGGGGGGGGGGGGGGGGGGGGGGGGGGGGGGGGGGGGGGGGGGGGGGGGTTTGCAGGCATTCCCTGACCCCAAGGGGGATGCAAGCATGGTGCGCAGGGAGCTTGGAGGCTGGAGGGATGCCAGGAGCTCGGTGGCAGAAGCTGCGAAGTGGGGGACCCTCGGCTTGTTTTACAGACGGTGGTTTGTTATCTGATGGTGGCAGCGCCCAGGATCCCAGCCAAGGCCCAGGCTCCCGCTGCGCCAGGCGCTGTACAAACAGGGGACAGAGAGATGGTCCCTGTCCCAAGCGCTTAGGTGAAATGTTCTGCTTGATTTCATGCCCCCCCTTGCCTTTGCCAGGGAAACGGGCTGGAAAGGCCAGGGCGCCCTGGCTGGGGGCTCGGCTGGCCCAGGCTCAGGGCAGAGTGGGAGCCAATGGCTGGGTCAAGCTCCTGCAGTCGTCCCCTGTGCATGGACCCCGCTGGGGTTTGCTGGGCCCTGGAGGGGGCGGGGACGAGCAACAGCCTTGATGGAGGATTCTTAGAACTGGGAACCCAGCGTATTGTCCTGGGCTGGCCGGTGGGCAGAATCAGAAGTGCCCAGCTGTGTGTCATAGGCACTTCACTGCGTGCAGCTCGTGGGGAATCTCCCTGAGTGCAGGGGCCTGTGTTGTTGGAGGCTCGGCGCTCTACCCGGCCGGCGGCTGTGAAGCTTGGTGTGATTGGCGAGGGCAGTGTGGGGAGAGGTGTGCGGGCCACGTGCCTCGGAGCCCCCAGGTCAGTGTGTTACGTGTCCCCCTGGGGGGGGTCTGATCCGCAGACAATGAGTCCGGTGCAGCCAGACACCGGGCCTGGCTTTTTCGCTCCAGCTGTAGGGACTTGTGCTTTCGGCTTTGGAGGCCTCCTTCGGCCAGGACAGTGCCCCACCTTCCCCTTGTGCTGTGGGCGCTGGCGTGAGGGACCTAGTGAAAGTGCAACCTGGGCAGGTGTGAATCACGCGGGGCCGCTGGCTTCTCTGCGAGGTCCTTGGCTTAGGCTCTGCAGGGCGGGGAGCTGGCGTCGCCCCTTGGAAGGGGCCCAGAGCGCACTGCAGCGGAGGATCTGGTTGTCTCTGAGTGGCTCCCGGTGCAGGCCGGCTAGCCGTGCCAGGGCACTGCTGGGGGGAAGCTCCCAGCGCAGCAGTTCTCACGGGCAGCACGCAGCTCGGAGGGAAGTCGCGTGGCACTGGATTTCCCGCGGCTCTCACCGCCGTAGGGCCCGCCTGGCACACGTTGCTCCAAGCCCCAGAGAATCGCCTGCCGGTGCAGCAGCCCGGTCCCAGCTTTGGGCTCTGTGGAAGGAGGAGAGGCTGCAGCTGCCTCACTGCCCCCCACCTGCCCCAATGCTGGCAGTGAATGGCTCCTCCCCCCAGTGCACATCACCCCCACCCAGCCTTCCCGCTGGTCCCCCGGGCGTGGGAGAGGGGTGGAGTGTGGCCCAGGCCGCAGGACAGGCTGGGGCTCGGGGGCCCTGCCCCATTGGGGAACTGCTGCAGGAAAACTCTGGGCCCCAGACCCATTGCAGCTCGCAGAGGGAGCTGGGGACAGATGTGAGTTAGGAGCCATCTGAGCCAGGGCCTGTGGGGTCTCTGGGGCAGCCTGTTAACATTGTGGAGGGGGCCAGGGCAGGGGGCCCTTGTCCTCAGCCTCACGTGGGGTGGGGGGGCAGAATGCCCTGAGGGCAGCTCTGCTCTGCAGAGCGACAGGCAAAAGCAAAACAGTGTCAAGCTCTCCCCCGGGGGGTGGGGTGGGGGGCAGGGATGGTTGCATCAGGACTGCCCTGGTTCACTGGCAGAGCGGGTGTGTTCAGGAGCTCAGGGCTGGGATAACAGGGGGCTGCAGGTCGGGACGGAGGGGCACCAGCGGAGATGGGGTGGAGGGAGCCCAGGGCTGGGCTAGCAGGGGCTGCGGGTCGGGATTGAGATGGGGGGAGCCTAGGGCTGGGCTAGCAGGGGGCTGCGGGTCGGGATTGAGATGGGGGGAGCCCAGGGCTGGGCTAGCAAGGGGCTGTGGATCAGGACTGAGGGTGATTTTGAGAGCACAGGGTCCCCGAGAAGCCTGTTGGTTTCCCCTCTGTCAGTACACGGGCACCTTGCCGTGCTGGTTTTGCCCGCAGCTGATCTCCGAGTTGTGCCTGTCTCCCCCCGTATCCTGGCTCCATGGGTGCGTTTGCTGGGACAGGTTGCGCTTGGCAGTGGCTATAATTGTCCTTCTCCCCCCCCCTTGAAACTCCGGCGAGCCCCTGGGTGTCGCCTGGCCGCGGCGTGTGGGGCCAGGGCAGGGGTTCTGAGCCCCCGTGGGTCTGTGGACTATGTCTGAGGGGTCCGCGAAAGACTTAGCCTGAAAACTGACGCGACAGAACTGAACTATATGAGGAAAGGTTGAGAACCACTGGGCTGGGGGCTATTCCCGCCCTGCAGCCCCCCCGGGCAGGGCAGAGTTGGCGGTGGGGGTGGCCATCGGTTTGGTGGGCCTGGCGAGGAGCTCCCGGCTGTGGCAGCCAGGTTGCCTTCGGCCCAGCTGGCAAAACCGGGGCGGCTGTTCCACAGGAAGGACACACGTATCAGTAACAGGAAAGAAGCAGCAAAAGGAAACCGAAGCGATACATTATTGATGGGGCCGTTTGCTGCTGCTATATTCGGAGAGCAGCTCTGGAGCACTCAGCCGCCCGGCACTGAGCCGGGGAGACAGGCTTAGAACAAACTGCGTGCGCTGAATGGCCTGGGGAAACACTGAACCCCGCGTTGCCCTCATGGGGGGCGGAAAAGCTGATTTTACAATAAATGTTTATAGTTTATGGAGTTAACATTCTCCAGTGGTTCGAGCCGGGGTGTCTGGGAGCCAGGACTCCTGGGTTCTATCCCAGCTCTGGGAGGGGGGTGGAGTAGAGCAGAGAACTGGCAATCAGGTTCCTGGCTCTGGCCCTGACGGGCAGTGTGACTCTGGGCGAGTGATGTGCCTCAGTTTCCCCTTGTGTAGCCTGGCTGTGGTGCTGTTCACGTTGAGGGGGCGTGAGGATTAGCAGATGGTTGCTGATGGCCTGAGGTGGGAGTTGTGCTGGGTTTGCAGGAGGCCAGGGTCTGTTCCCATCTATGTGCGACTCCTGGGCTGACGTGACCAAAAAGCTCCCAGAGAAACCAACATAAATGAGGGGGAACGCGCACAGTCCCGGGACACTGGCCCAGCCAGACCACCCTCACACCACCTTTCTGTGCGGAGATAGCCAGAGCGGACTGGCTGGTGAGACGATCCTGAGGCTGGGAGACTGGCCAGAAACTGAAAGGTTTCTGTAACCTGAGAAAATCCGGGTCGGGTGCTGTCAAACCCGGAGGTTCTGGCTGACTCGCCCGGGCCATGGGCAGCTGAGCCAAGAGAGGCGGGGGTGGGGGCGGAAGGCAGGGTCTGTCTCCCAGTGGGCGAGCGGAGGGGACTCCCCCCAGCTACAGAGGGAGTCTCTCTCTTTCTGCTGCTCTGTGCTGAGCTCCCCCACTTTCCCCGGCTGTAATGTGGTGCGTGGGAGTGAATGTGACATTGCCGCTGTGGTTACACCAGAGCCTGCCTCCCTCCCACCCACCGTGTGTGCGGCTCCGGTCTCGTTTGCAGCTGTCTCAGATTGCAAACTCCTCGCTGCCTGCTGTCCCCAGCCTTCGCCGCTGGCTGGCTCTAGGCCTGGGGTTATTCCCGCCCCCGGGGATTTACTTGTCTGTTTCCCAGCCAAGTCTCTCTGTCGCTATTTGTCAGGTCGCTCTGGATCCCCCTGGGTCATCTCTCTGTGCTCCCTGCCCTTTGCAGCTCCGCCCAGCTGGGCACCCTGCTGCCCGTTGGCGCTGGGCACCTCCCCGTCACTCACCGTCCTCCAGCCATTTTCGCTGCACGTCCCAGAGTTTTGCCCTGGCCACTTGGAGTGATTTTTTCCCCCACTCAGACTCCAAGACACTGGATCCAAAGGGCTAATTGAAGGAGCCCAGCGGGGTCTGATGTCCGCGATGACTCATTTCTGTGCACAAATGTTGGGTTCACAGGCACAGCCCAGCCGCCTCGGCCTGATGATCCAGCGGGAGGTCGGATATTTTCAGGGTGAATGATTCATTCTCTGTGAGAAATACTGTCTTTGTGTCTGTCTGTGCAGCGCCTGGCATGGCCTGGGGCTCCTGGGGGCTTTGATAATACAAATAGATAATCATAAAAAGGCTCCATTCCCTCCTCCCCAGCCTCTAACAGCAGCTCCCCTGCCCACCCCCCTACGGCCAGAAGCCAAGGGGAGTTCACAGACCCTTCCTCTAAACGTTGGGGGGTGGAAATTCTCAGCTGAGAGCCCTCAACCCTGCGTTGGTTTGACACAGTCTGAGTCTGTTGATCTGCAGAGCACGATGTGAAGCCATAAGAACGACCAGACTGGGTCAGACCAAAGGTCCATCTAGCCCAGTCTCCTGTCTGCCGACAGTGGCCAATGCCGGGTGCCCCAGAGGGAATGAACAGAAAAGGGAATCATCAAGTGATCCTTCCCCTGTCGCCCATTCCCAGCTTCTGGCAAACAGATTTCGGGACACCATCCCTGCCCATCCTGGCTAATAGCCATTGCTGGGCCTGTCCTCTGTGAACTGATCTAGTTCTTTTCTGAACCCTGTTATACTTTTGGCCTTCACAACATCCCCTGGCAATGAGTTCCACAGACTGGCTGTGCACTGTGTGAAGAATTTCCTTGTGTTTGTTTTCAACCTACTGCCTGTTAATTGCATTGAGTGACCCCTGGTTCGTGTGTTATGTGAAGGGGTAAATAACACTTCCCTATTCACTTCCTCCGCTCCAGTCATGATTTTATAGCCCTCTATCATATCCCCCCTTAATCATCTCTTTTTCTAAANTCTGAACGCTGGGGGGTGGAAATTCTCAGCTGAGAGCCCTCAACCCTGCGTTGGTTTGACACAGTCTGAGTCTGTTGATCTGCAGAGCACGATGTGAAGCCATAAGAGCGGCCAGACGGGGTCAGACCAAAGGTCCATCTAGCCCAGTGTCCTGTCTGCCGACAGTGGCCAATGCCAGGTGCCCCAGAGGGAATGAACCGAACAGGGAATCATCAAGTGATCCATCCCCTGTCGCCCATTCCCAGCCTCTGTCAAACAGAGATTTCGGGACACCATCCCTGCCCATCCTGGCTAATAGCCATTGCTGGGCCTGTCCTCTGTGAACTGATCTAGTTCTTTTCTGAACCCAGTTATACTTTTGGCCTTCACAACATCCCCTGGCAATGAGTTCCACAGACTGGCTGTGCGCTGTGTGAAGAATTTCCTTGTGTTTGTTTTCAACCTACTGCCTGTTAACTTCATTGAGTGACCCCTGGTTCGTGTGTTATGTGAAGGGGTAAATAACACTTCCTTATTCACTTCCTCCGCTCCAGTCATGATTTTATAGCCCTCTATCATATCCCCCCTTAGTCGTCTCTTTTTCTAAACAGTCCCCGACTTTTTAATCTCTCAGATGGAAGCTGTTCCATACCCTTCATCCTTTTTGTTGCCCTTCTCTGTACTTTTTCCAATTCTAATATATCTTTTTTTGAGATAGGGCGACCAGAACTGCACGCAGTGTTCACGGTGTGGATGTACCAGGTTTATATAGTGGCATTATGATATTTTCTGTCTTATCTGCCCCTTTCCTACTGGTTCCAACGTTCTGTTCGCTTTGTTGACTGCCGCTCCACATTGAGCGGATGTTTTCGGAGAACTCTCCATGGTAACTCCAAGATCTTTCTTGAGCTAATTTAGACCCCATCATTTTGTATGTGTAATTGGCATTATGTTTTCCAATGTGCATCACTTTGCACTTATCAGCATTGAATTTCATCTGCCATTTTGCTGCCCAGTCACCCAGTTTTGTGAGATCCCTTTGTAGCTCTTCGCAGTCTGCCTGGGACTTAACTATCTGGAGTAGTTTTGTATCATCTGCAAACTTTGCCCCCCTCACTGTTTACCCCTTTCCCCAGATTGTTTATGAACATGTTGAACAGCGCTGGTCTCAGTACAGATCCTTGGGGGACCCCGCTGCTTACCTCGCTCCACTGTGAAAACTGCTTATTCCAACCCTTTGACCAGTTACTGATCCATGAGAGGACCATCCCTCTTATCCCGTGGCAGCTGACTTTGCTTAAGAGCCTTTGGGGAGGGACCTTGTCAAAGGCTTTCTGAAAATCTAAGTACACTATGTCCACTGGATCCCCCTTGGCCACATGCTTGACCCCCTCCAAGAATTCTAACAGCTTGGTGAGCCCAATGTGCTTTGCCTGCCGGGGTGGCTCGCAGCGACCCGTGTGTCTAGATGCGTTATGTGATCCCAGGCCCTGCAGTATCTGAGCCCCCTCCCCACAGAGCAATCCTCTCTGCTTCTCTGCTTGGGGGAGTCATGGAGAGAGTTATGTGAATGTGAGTGAGGTTTGTGTGTTGAATGTTTGTGTGTGTCTGTGCCATGTATTGTGTGTCCCTGCGGGGTGTGTGTGTGTGTGAAGAATCTCAGCCCCAGCTCTGAGTGTCGTGAGGCCCAGTATCTCCTCTCTCTTGTGGCAGTGAGTTCCATAGTCCCCGGCGCCTGTGACAGTTCTGTCTCCCATGCTCACGAACCTTTCCTGACGGTCGATGGTGTCACTGGTCCGGTGGGGGACGGCTGTGGTGGGAGGTTGTGCTCACACAGCGGGGGAGGACGGGGCGTCTCAGAGGAGTCTGGGTCTGCCCTATGGAGACTTTGAATACCAGACACCTTGCACTGCGTGCTGGGAGCTGCACAGCGAGGGGGCCCTGGGATGCTGGGCAGTACGGTGCTGATCCTGGCTGGAGAGGACGGGCTCTCCTGGCCAGTCCCGTTGGAAGGGGCGTTTTGCTGCCGTGGCTGTTTGGGGCCCCTCCGATGCTGGGGGCTGGCGGAATGATTGGGGGGGTGGGGCCGAATTCTCTAGTTCAGCCAAAGGAGTTTCATGATGTGAATGTGCTGGGACTCAATCGATAAATCCCCAGGCCTGTGTTTAGAGACGAGGCGGGGAAAGCAGCCGCAGGCATTGATGGAGCGTAATGCTCGGGGTGGGGTATTTTCCCGTATTAATTTACTTGCCTTAATGGCTGCAGGGGACTGCTGGGAATCCAAAGCATCAGGCTTTGGACTAGCTGGTGTCCCTGGAGCCCCAGGCTGAGCTCTCTGCCAGGCTCCCTCACTTCCCCCGCCCAGTACCGGCAAGGACGCAAGGCTCTGTCTGTGCAGCTCCCAGCCCGAGGGGGCCCTTTCGGCCCCACACACCAGAGACCCTGGTGCTCCAACTCCTGTGGCCAGTAGTGAGCTGTTAGCTTCGCAGGAGCTGGCCCGGAGTCACGCACGGCTGGCGTTACACGGCGGTCAGCTACTGACCTTCCAGCATAAGGACCGTGCCTGGTGCAGGCTGGTACCTGGGGTTTTGCAGTGTCTGCTCTACCTGGGGCTGGAAGATCCCGGCGGCGCTTTTTGGGAGGAGCAGGGGTTTCCCTTGATCAGAATATCCCCACTCATGCAGCCTGCTGGCGGCAGCTGCTTGCAGTGCTCCACCCCAGAGCTGGCTGCATTTCAGCAGTGCTGCGTGTAGGGTTTGTGAAGGGCTGCGGCCTGAGAGACGTCATATACCTGTGATAGGTGGTTACTCCCTGTGAGATGAGCCCTGAGCGAGGTGTGAGGGGGGGGGGGCCTGTACTGTATGGGGCGTGGCCCATTGGAGGGGCAGGAGGCTGGGCCAGCTCGTAGGTGGGTGTCCATACTCCCCCTCGCTGGCCCCCCTGGGGTCTGCTGGATGGGAGTTTGTTCTCCACTCCCTGGCCCCCCGGCTGTCCCCAGGGCGGGGGCTCTGCAGGGCGACGGCTGACAGGCTGCCCTGGTGGTGGCAGCTGCCGTGTTCTGTGCGTGCGACACGGCGGGTGTGCGAGGGGAGAGGGTGCTTCATGCAGGGGCACTTCCAGCTCCTCCTGGGGGATCGGGGGCTGGAGTAGCGGGGGGCTGCAGGGCAGGACCTGGACAGAGCTGGCTTTGCTCTGCCTGTACTAAGGCCTGGCAGGGTGCAGCAGAACAGAGGACTCCATAGGACATGGGGGATCCCATGCTGCTGGGGGGTAGCCCCCTCAGGTCTGGCCGTGAGGGGGACCAGCCCCTGGGAACGAGTGCCACCCAGGATTCCCTGGGCTGGAAGACACAGACGACGCCACACAACAGGGTCAGATTTTGTAATGCCGCCACCTGGCCTGTGGCCCCAGTGAGTCTGGAGCCCTGTGCCTCCGGCTCTCCATTCCCCGCCCAGCAGTGCCAGGGAGCTGCCGGGAGCTGGCTGGCTGAGCTGGGCCCCGTGTGCAGTGAGTTCCGTGGGTCTCAGCTCAGTTCCTACCAGATCACAAGAACCCCCTGACTGAGGCTGCCTGGGGCCTTGGCTGGCTGCTCACCAAGGAGACCCCACAAGAGCAGGGCCCTTCTGGGGCAGGGCTGTTACGCGCTGGCCTTGGGATGGGAAACATGCCTGAGTCCCCCCAGCCGCCCTCGGTGCCTCTGACGTGTTCCATTGGGTCTGCCCTGGGCCGGTGTGTGCGACATGCCCCTGCCAGCTGCTGCCTGTCTCCCAGCCCAAGGGCCTGCCTGCAGCAGGGGGCTGGGTGCCACCTGGGCTGCTCAGTAGCCATAAGCCCCGCACTGCCGGCTCGGAGACCCTTCCCCCCTCCCCCGCACACCCAGAACGCATGGGGCAGAGCCAGTCTGTGGATGGATCTGGGGGGGCCGCAGGCAGAAATGGGATCAGGGCCCCAGAGTTGAGGGGGTTCAAGGTGAAGGGGCCCCAGTGCCCCAGGAGGGAGGGAATGGACACGCCCCTCCCCAGCTGCATCCCAGCCTTCCCTCTCCAGCCAGCGCCTATTTAATTATTAACTCCGCTCTAACCATAAACAGCTGGGGCTGCTGCAGCCACGTGGACCCGCTGTCGTCAGAGCCGGGCAGGACCACGTGAGCAGCCCCCCGAGGGCCGCTGAGCCTTTGGGGGAATCACGGGGACGTACTCCCTCTGGGTGTCCTGGGGTACCGGCCTTCAAGCGCTCGGTGTGCGAACATTCGCGCATGCGCCGTGCACGTCTGTCTGCGCCATGTGACCGTCACGTGGGCGCTGGAATCTCTGGTGCCCGGCTAGATCTTATAAGGGGGGAAATTGCCCAATTTTGCAATATTTGAAAATACAACAGCAGCCAAGCTGCGGGTGAGCTCAGGTGTCTCGTCCGCATCCCCACTTAGTACAAAGAACATGTAAACACGTGGGAACGAACAGAGAAGTGTCGTTCCATTTCAGGCACCATCTGAACGGGGGAATGTGTTTGAGTACTTATCTGTCTTCCCCTACCCATTGTTGTTACTGGGGGGCGGTGCGCTGTGGAAGTGTGTAGCTGCCAAGATCAGGGCCCCCTTGTGCTGGGCATCGCACAGACGCAGAGAGAGAGAGAGAGACAGGCCCTGCCCTAAGAAGCTTGCTAGCTAAATAGGCAACGTAGACAAAGGGTGGGGGTGGAGGGGAAACTGAGGCACACAGAACAGGGAAGCAACTTGGCCAGGGTCACCCAGCAGGACAGTGGCAAAGTCAGGAGCAGCGCAGAGGTCGGCTGAGCCGCCGGCTAGAGCTTTGTCCACTGGATAGTTTCGGTGCCCAGGCCCGTCGGCGGCTCGGTGCCTGGACGCTGCAGCAGACCTGCTTTACGTTGAACAGCCCCTTTGGTCTGTTGGCGGCAGCGTGTGTGGTGTTAGACGCGTGTGCACGTCCACGTGCGCGCACCAGTGCACGTCCATGTGCGCGCACCAGTGCACGTGCGCACGCAGGGGAAGCTGATCTGAGTGGCAGAGCCTTGAGTTGCCTGCAGGGGGCGTGGCGCTACGGCAGGGCCGAAGGAGCCGTACATCGGCATGATCTATGTCCTGTGCACCAGGTAGAGGGTGGCTGGCCATGCCTGGCGTGTAGGGAGGGCACAGAACACCAGGCACAGCCTAGGGGCAGGGGCATGCGGGGGCTGGGCATGGGTAGCCCGGCCAGCTTCCCAGAAGGGGGGACCAGCAGGGTGAGGGCAGGGCCACATGGGTCCCCCCCGCCCTGGTTGGTGTCCAGTGGGAAGATAGCCGGCCCCCTGCAGAGAGTCCCCCAAGCTGCCTCCACTTATTGGCTGGCTCTGCATGGGGTTTCCCCCGCCCTGGGGCTCAGTGGGATGGTCACGGGTGGCTGTGCCAGAGGGGTGGTCCTGGGTGGCCCCTAGGAGAGGGGTTAGCTCTGGCATGGCTGACCCAGGGCCCTGATCCCATGTGAGGGGTCTCAGCGGCTTCGTGGGAGTGGGCCTTGTGGGTACGTCTACACTGCAGTTAAACCACCGCGGCTGGCCTGACTCCGGCTGGCGGGGTTTAAAGGGTTGTGTAGACGTCTGGGCTCGGGCTGGAGCCTGAGCTGTGGTACCCCCCCCCCCCCCTCGCAGGGTCCCAGTTATACAGCCCCACCGCCCGATCCCTGTGAACCCGAGTCAGCTGGGCTGGGCTGGCCGCGGGGGGTTAATTCCAGAGACTGGCTGGTGAGGACGCACCGAGCACCCCAACCTGAGCCATGGGGTTAGCCGTGCGTCTCCTGTGGGTACCACGGCAGAGATGTTGTTACTCGGAGAGGGCCTGGCCGGCTGCGTCCGCACGCATGGGGTCACGCGTTGTTTCGTGCCTGCCTCGGGGCGGGGAGGAACACGGGTGGACAGAGAAGTGTGAGGTGCCGCAGCATGCTGGCGTCTGTGTAAGTACAGTGCTGTCTCCCTGCGGAAGAGAAGGGACTCCGTTTGCTACCTACGGGAGTGGCACCCCCGTTACCGTTCCTGGGAGGACAAGGCGCCCCGATGCTGCCGCCCCAACCTCTTGGGGGAGGAGGGGGCCCTATTGCCCACACTCCAGAAGGATGGTGGGGTCAGAGGGCGGAGCATGGGGGGTGTTCTGGCCCCAGGTGTGGAGCTGAGATCTTTAGCTCCGGCTGTGCAGACTCATGTTTCGGGTCCAGAGGGCCTTGGTGTCAGCCCGGCTGGTGGCTGTGACATAACACGGGGAGCCGGGTGAAGCTGATAACATCAGGGCGTGTGTGTGCAACAGCAGGATTGTTGGTGTGTGATAGGGGGTTGCTTTGTGCACGTGCTTTCCACTGGAGGGTTGCTGTTCCCTACCACCTGCATTGCCCGACGTGAACAACACTTCAGTGATGGGCACGCCAGAAGTACTGTAGACAGACAGATGTCTTAACAGCCTGCCGCTGTGCCGGCCCCCCCTCCGCCAAGCAGCAGCAGTACAGATGTGGGGAGTTGCGGGGGAGAGACTCTGTACAATACGTGTGCCATTAGCAAGACACATGCTAAACCCCAGGGATGGTACGTTCTCCTGCCTACACCTCGTCCGTCTGGGCTGTGAGCTCCGTGGGGCAGGGACCTGGCCTTCTGGCTCAGCATGGCCCGGGGGAGGCTACGATAACCCGGGCTGGTGTCTCATGGTACCACAAGCCAAAATGCTGTACAGCACAGAGCTCCCATTCGCTGAGCCTCATCCCCAGCGTCATAACCCAGCCCAGCACTGGGCTGGCTGAAAAATTTCCATTCAAATGTTTGTTTTTCAAAATGAAATTGGATTTTTGACCAAATGGAGATTTTTCATGAAAACTCCCATTGAAAAAATAAAAAGGGATGTTTGTCAAGAAACTGGAAATATTCGGGGTTTTAGAAACTGAAAACCGATTTTTAAAAAAATTTCAAATAGGAAAAAAATGTGATTTCCGGTTGCGGAAAGCTGAAAAAGATGCAGTTTTCTGATGAAAACCTGAAAAAAAATCTAAGAAAAATAATGAAACAATAAAAAAATGGTAATTTTCTCTGGGGGGAAAACCCCACAACCATTTCCCGGCCAGCTGTGCTCAGTGTGCAGCTGTCTTCGCTACATTGACGCTCCCCTGCCCCGCCCGGCCCGGCTGCAGGCATGTCACCGAGGGGGCGGGAGTCTCTTATCGCCCCGGAGCAGCAGTTCCCAGGCCTGGGTTGTATCAGCTGGTTGCAGCAAGTGGTGCGGGGTCCTGAGCTCCGCCGCCATGGACGGTGGCTCCTCTTTAATATGTGCAGGCAGCTAGAAGCATTTAGTTGCTGCATTTCTGCCCCCCCCCCCCCCCCCCCCCCCCCTCCCCCCCCGCCCCCCCCCCCCCCCCCCCCGCTCCTTCCCTCCATTCAGTGCCTGGCCCCGCTCCTGCACAGGGCGCGATGGGAGAGGTGGCCCAGAATACCCCAGCGCAGCCATGGTTGGCAGGTGTGCTGGGTGTGACCGTGGCTTTGTCAGAAACAGGTTTGCCGCAGGGAGGGTTATACTGGTGCAAGGACAAATGAGCCACTGGCCAATTCATGCAGCCAGTGTCCCTGCTTCATGCAGACGCCCAGAGTCACGTTGTGATGTGAGAACCTCAGGTGTCTTTCTTTGTTAAGAGGGGGAGGGATAGCTCAGTGGTTTGAGCATTGGCCTGCTAAACCCAGGGTTGTGAGTTCAATCCTTGAGGGGGCCACTTAGGGATCTGGGGCAAAATTGGTCCTGCTAGTGAAGGCAGGGGGCTGGACTCGATGACCCTTCGGGGTCCCTTCCAGCTCTAGGAGATAGGTATATCTCCATATATTATAATATATTATTATTATAAGTTCCTAGCCCTCCTGGTTGCAGAGAATAGCTTGTAATAAAGACCCCTAAATGCTCAGAACCTCAAAGGCAACTAAAAGACGCAAAACACGTTACTTTAAAAATCATGATTTGTAAGCCAGTCTCATGATTTTTAGTGCCTGACTTGATTTTTTTTTAAATGCTGGGAGGTTGGCTGTGTCTGTTTATGTTTTCTAGAGCAGCCCAGTATGAATGACTCTTCCATTTAGTTGAGGGGAAAAGAAGAAAGAACAAAAGCAAAGTCTCCAGGGGAGAGCACAGTGTGTGCATCTCCCCTGGATCATCCCACATCTGCCCCGCCTCACAAAATGGCAGCTGCTTCTAACCGTGTAAAATTGCCACAGGCAGCCAAACTGACTTGGCGGACACGAAATAGGGTTAGGAAGTGAATGGGGCGGTTCTTTTGGAGACTGCTCTTTCCTAGCGCTTTGCATCTCTGCAGCCCAGCCACTCCTGCCCCTCTTGGTGTGTGGAGCGGGACAGAAGTGGAGGCAGCTGCAGGAGCAGGATGGAGAGGGGAAGGAATCAGCATGGTCCACTCACCCTGCACGAGGTGGGGAGCCAAAGCCTGTTCCCAGCTTGTCGCTCTTGTTATAACGACCCAGCCTGGACACCCCTGCACCTGGGGGAGTCTGGCTCTGAATTTCACAGCCCAGGCCCCTCCCTTGTTAAAAAATCCACATTGGTAGCACAGATTAAAGGGGCTACTCCTCTCCCACCCCCAATCTTTCCATCAGCCTCGGTACCAGCTTTGTCCCAGGGCTGCATGTGCCGGTTAATATGTGATCAGATTGATTGTTATTTTCTCAAGGCCTTTTCTATTCAATTCCCAAACCACCCGCATCTCAGAAAAGCCTCCGAAAGCCCTCACTTCCAGGATCCTGCCTTCTCCCCCTAAAGACCCACTTTCCCTGTGATTCTCGTCATGCCCGGCCATCTCCCTGCCCCTCTCTCTCCTTCGGCCTGGGCTACAAGCCAGTTTTGTACCCATTTAAACAGATAGAGTTACATGGGTGCCACCCCCTGGCCCCCGTGGATGCAGGCACAGCGGTATGACAGGGCAGCTTATTTCCCCCTTGATGGGAAGCGCCTGGCACATCACGGGGGGCTACCACAGCCAGACCATCCTTGGAATGTCCCCACCTGAGCCCTGGCTGGCTCGGGCCCCGGCTCCGGCTTGAGTTTCGCGTGACCCTTGGCTCCCAGGCCAGAACCGGGCCAGCGTTGCCCACTCTGGTGATGTTTGGTGGGTGGCTGAAAGCCCGAGCTCCTGGAGGCAGGGGACTGAGGGGAGCCCCTCCGCTTGCCTTGCGAAAGGGGAGAACAAGGTCCCAGGGAGCCGCTGGAAAAGGGAGGGTCCACACGGGCTCCGGATTGGAACCTCCTGTTTCTTTTTAGTTTTGAAAAGCCTGGTGGTTTTTTGTGCGCCTGGCGCCTGGTGTCTCAACCTGCCTGGCCTGGCCCCGGCTGGGGCCGGTGGTTCGGGGCGGGTGCCCCGGGGCCGGCGCTGCCCTTTGTCTGCCCAGCCCGGGCGGCGGCGGCGCGGCGAGGCGGGGCGGCGGCGGGGCCTCTCGGGAGGGCTCGGGGAGGGGGTGGGTCTGTGCGTTGCGGAGCTCGGAGGCGGCTCCATCCCCCCGCCGAGGGCCTGGCAGGCGAGCCGCGGCAGCAGCCATTGTTCCCGGGGAAGCTCGCAAACAAAGGAAGGGGCAGGCTCGGCCCGGCGCCCCACTCGCGCCCGCGGCCCCCCGTGGGGCGCTCGGCTCCGGCCCGGGGAACTTGGCAGCCGATGGCCGGCGGGGCGGGCGGGCCCGGGGCCGGGGCGCGCTAAGTTTCCGCCGGTCCCTGCGCTCCCCGCGGCGGGAGCCCGGCTCTTCTCCCGGGTAAGTCGGGCCCACGGGCGAGCGGCTCCGTGGGGTGCAGGGTCCCGCGTGGGAAAGCCGGGGGGACGGTTCCGGCCAAGCGCGACCTTCGGGCTCCGGGGGCGGCGTGGCGAGTCCGTGGCCCCGCCGGGCGTGGGCCGGGCGAGAGGGGCAGGGGGCGCCCCCCCCCCGGAACTCCTCCATGGCGCGGATCTGCCGCTAGATCGGGGGGTCCATGTGCCGGGGACCCCCCCCCATGTCCCCACCTGCTCCGTGTTCCGGGGTCCCCCCCCCATGTCCCCACCTGCTCCGTGTTCCGGGGTCCCCCCCCCATGTCCCCACCTGCTCCGTGTGCCGGGGCCCCCCCCCCCATGTCCCCACCTGCTCCGTGTTCCGGGGACCCCCCCCATGTCCCCACCTGCTCCGTGTTCCGGGGTCCCCCCCCCCTTCAGTTCTGCAAAGTTTGGAGGTGGGACAATGGCTGTTGTCTGGGGTGTCTCTGTGCCGAGCCCCCTGCCTGGGGGGGGGGGCATCCCCCGCTCCTCCCCCGTCTTTGTGTTTTAAATTCTGGAGTGAATTGTAGGGCTCAGGGGAGAGGGACTGACAGCAGCTCCCCGGCCCCCTGTGTGGACAAGGGCTGCTCAGCCCCCCTCAATCCCCATCTGCTATCCCACGCGGTACCCCTCTGGGCTCCTTCCTCCTGGCTGGCTGCCCCCTTTGCTACTCCACGCCCGCTCGCCCTGTGGCTTTGTCAGGGCCCCGCCGTCCCCCCCCTTTGGTACAGGACATTGCAGGGTTCCCCCGTTCCCCGTGTGTGTGCGGGGATGGGGCAGGCGTTGCGATATGGTGGGCCGGTGTCCACAGGGACTAGGCTGAGAACTCCAAACTCACCCCACTAGTGACTTTCAATCAAGTACAATGTGTCAGGGATAGAAACCCCTGGGTCCAGGATTCGTGCCCCACAGCCGTGTTACTGTAGCATCCTCCCTTAGAGGGGTTTCACTCTCGGTTCCGAAGCAGCCACTGTCAGAGACAGGATCCCAGACTAGATGGACCAGTGGCTAGATCAGACATGGCAGGAGGCCCCGGCACTGCCGCTGGACAAATGACTGATAATAAATAGAGGAAGCCTTGACCTGATGTGGGATGACGGTTCCGCTGCTCGTGGCCAGGGCTGGAAAGGGGAGTGTGTGGCGACCCACCGTCAGTGCGGGCCAAGCCCCAGAAACTCCGTCCGGAGCTGGAAATCCTGCGCTCCGGTTACATTGGAAGCTCTCTGGGGCAGGGACTGTCTTCTTTGTTCAGCACGTAGGGTTCTGCTCCGGGCTGGGGGTACAATTATAATCATCCTCCATCTGTTGCTGTGAAATGAACGTGTGTGGGAGTGTGAGGCTGATGGCGTTCTCTCCGAGCACCCGTTGTGGCAGCCCTGGATACGGTACCGCAGAGCCAGGGTGCTCCCTGTACAGTCTGGCCCGGGGCACCCCCACGGAGCAGCTGCCTGGGTGGGGAAGACGCTGCATTGTAGCAGGGGAGTTGGACTCCGGGCAAATCCGGCTGGGTGCTAGCTGACCCATTCCGGCTAGCGTTGTAACTCTCCAGTGTGGAGCAGATTGTGGAGCATCGCACACCTGCTAAGGAGGTGGAGTTGAATGTGAACTTGCCAGCTAGCACGTGCCGGAGTGTTCGAAGACATTAGCTAACGCCCTCTAACAGCCTGCCCTCCAATCCTGTATTGCCTGCGTAGCTGTAACGCCTGGGTGCGGGACTCATGGAGGGGGACCCCAAAGGATGGTTCCTGCTCCGACGCCCGTACAGCCTGTGACCACAACAGGTGGATGCAGACAGACCGGAGAGGAGAAGAAAACAATGAGAAAGGACGGGCCAGCATGATAAGCAGTGGTCTCAGGTCTTGGCCAGTTGTCTAGCACAGCTTCAATTGTAAAGTCTGTGGGGCTGTTTGCTCCGTGTCTGTCCAGCGCCCGGCGCGCTGAGGTCGTGGTCTGTGGCTGGGACCCCCGGGGGCTGCACCGCAATATGGGTGATGTGAGCTGTGCGGCACGAACAGTCTCCCCTGAAATGCCCCCAGTGCAACAATCGGCACACAGCTCAGGCGACCGGTAGCAAATGGATGAAGGTTGGAGATGACCCTCCTGGGAGGTGAGCCTGTGTTCCCTGGGATTCAAACTGGGGCTCCCTTCTCACAGCAGCATGTGGAGGCCCCGGCTGAGCAAGGCTCTGTACCTATGCACAGCGGGCACGTCCACACTGCAGCGTAAGCCCCAGGTTCAAACTCAGCCTCAAACCGAACCCCTCTTCCGCCTACACGCCAGTCAGGCTAACCCAGGCTCGGACCCAGGGCCTCATGGGGGCAGAGAGTCCGACCCTGAGTCAAGCCGGGACCCAGGGTTCAAGCCCTGTTGCTTTGCAGTGCAGACGCAGCCCCCCTGGACCCATGCTCTGGGAGTTTGCTGAAAGTATCCCACAATGCCCCAGGCCGACTTCCTTCGTCCTCGGGCCAGTCGTGTTCCCGCGCTGCCCCACGCACAAAGGGCCGAGCGGCCCCGTTTCGGGAGGGCGCTGGGAAATCTGGGATATGGGTGGTTGGACTTGTCCCTGCAGAACGCTGTGTAGACGCTGGGGCCCGGTCTCAACAGTTCCACACCTGGGGTTACAGAGGAGTGGAGCCGCTCATGGCCCAGCTTAACAAACCCAGGGTCTGCTCCCTCGAGCTCTGCTAACCCGGGGCTTGCACTCAGTATAGACAGACCCAGTAAGAGTGAGTCTCTACCCCACAGAGCTCCCAGCCTAGACAGACAAAGGGGTGATTATGGGAAACTGAGGCACGGGAGATGAAGTGACTTGCCCATGGTCCCGCAGTAAGTGAGAGTTGCGTGGGGACCTGGCTCCCGAACCCAGTTCATGCTACTTCCCCTGTCAGATTCTTATAACTTGTCTTCTCGCGCCTTCTAGTGGGAGCTAGGATGTTTGTTACTTCGTCCTGTGTAATGAGTGCAGTCTCTGATACCTGCTCTGCCAGGGGACTGCCCTGCCGGGGGGGGGGCTGAGCCCTGGGCGCTGTCGCTAGTTTTCCAATTTAAAATAGCAAACCTATTTTGTGATCTGCCCCCCCGCCCCGCCCAAAGAAGTGGGGGTCTTTGTGTGTAGCTGGGGTCGCTCCTGGGAAAAATCTGTTTCAGATTAAGCCCCCAAAGCTGCAGTGTATTGGGAATTAAACTAGTGGGGGTGGGAAGAAGTGCAGTGTGGATCCACAGCTTGTGAACGCCGGGGATACGGGTCTGTCTTCTTCCCTTTGGAGTCAGGGAGGGAGGCTGTCTTGTGGGTCAGGCCATGGACTGGGAGATCTGGGTTCAGTCCCTGGGTGTGTCTCCTTGCGGGAGTTGCCCTGCGTCTGGTCTGCACCTGTGAGCTGGGGATAACATCACAATGACCCGGCTAGGGTGCCTGTGTCACCACTGCACTCTGCTGCACAGAGATACCTGCCTCGCTGTGTGTCATGGGCCCAGTACTGCAGGTAGGTGAAGGAGAGTCTCGGGTCCCTTTGGAGTAGGAAGTCCCGAGTTCTATTCTCACTGTTGCTGGGAAGTTCTGACTCTTTCCTGTGTGCAGCAGTGAAGCGAGAGGTGCCTACAGATCCGCGAAGATACTTAACTCCCTCGCAAGACTTGGCAGATGGAAAGTGCTACAGATACATGGGGTGGGGAGATAAACCCACAGTATTTGGGTTGCCTCAGTGCTTGGCCCTCTAGTATCAGTGGGTCTCTCTCTGGGACCCAGACCGGTAGCTGCCCTGCTTGTTGGACTCATGGGTTCGTACGTTCGTGCTTTCCCTGCTGGGGAGGCTTTCTTCGCTCTGCCATCTGAGCCAGAGCTGCTCTCGCCAGTCAGCATTTGGGGCCCGGGTGGGAAATTTGTAACCTCTTCCATTTGATCTTTGCTCTCCTCCCTCGCCCTTCCCCAGATCTGTCTCATCTCCCAGTTAAAGCACTGTACAAAGGGAGGTCGCCATCGACAGACCACTGCCGGGAGTGGGGAGGTCAGAGGAGCAAATGACTAGTGGCTGGTTTTTCTAGTTTGTTTGCTTTGTGCGAGTCACTTTGCTGCCTCTCCTGCAGAGCGGGTCAGTTTCCTGGCGTTGTCAGCTTTCCTCATCTGATCCCGAGTCTGGCACTTCTGGTGGTTTTCTCAGGCCCAGCTCTTGGAGTCAGGAGATTCTGGGCAAACCTGGGCTTTTGTTACAGTAAATGACTAGGCCTGGTGGGAACGGACGGAGGACACCCTGAAGCTGTGACCCGCGTGTGACCGCAAAGGCTCAGAAACTACAAAGCAAATGAAAAGACCCCCAAATTCATTCTTTTTTAAAGAAATCTCATGATTTGGGTGGCCTGACTCACAGGTGGGGAAAGTGGCACACGGAGGTGAAGTGACTTGATTAAGGTCACATGCTGAATGCCTGGCAGAGACAGGAATTAAACTCCAACGTCCTTGGCTTCCAGTCCCAAGCCCAGCTTTATGGACCACGTGTCTCTGTCTCTCTCTGTCAAGGGGCTTGTCGTTCCGTCACGCAGGAGCGGGGAGCGTGTGTTGTTGTGCAGGAGATCAGAGGAGCGGATCGTTCAGACCAGAATGCATCCCTGTTCACCCTCCGGGTTCCCTTCTTTATCCCTGGAGTACGGGAGCACCCCCTCGTGGTCAGAGGTCGCTCTGCGGCACCCTGCCTCTGTTTCCCCCCTCTTCACTGGGCACCAAAGAGCCACCTCGTCTCCTCTGGGATCAGGGCTGACTGAAGTTCCCATGTTCTGCGCCGTCCTCAGCCCAGCAGGGCTTCTCCCCAGCGTAACAAGCCCTCGCTGCCATGCCCGGTCTCCATTAAGTAGGTTTATTTTTCCAGACAAGCACATAACAGACAAAACTGGCCCTCAGCTCACTTTGTCCTGGGGCTTCTCAGCCTCCCTCCTGGGATCTCTGGTAATCCTGCTTCTTGCAGCTTCCCAGTCCCGCCAGCTCCCTTCTCACCGCCGGTTCGGCTGGAACTTCCCGAGCACCCGGCTTCTTGTTCCGGAGACCCACCACTGCTCTGTGGTTCCTCCCGCCTGGCGCAGCCTGCCCCACTTGCGCCTCCTCTTCCTGCCCTCTGATAGGCCACTCTAGCCCCAGGAGTCCCCTGCCTCCTTTCATTGGCTGAGTTGGGTCCCCTGCTCTGACCCGGAGCTGGGCCTGGTCTGCCCTCAGGGACCCACTATCCTGTGACAAGCCCCTTTCTCTTGCAGTCGGTCCTCACGCCCATCGGAGGAAGTTGCAGGAGCCTGTAAGCTCTTCCGGGCAGGGACCACGTTATCTTCTGTGCACGCGCAGCGCAGTGCATTACAGGAGCACTTGCAAAGAATAGCAGTGCTGGCCGTCCCCGGGGAGCTCTGAAGGCTGTGCTGACCAGGATGGCGGGAGCACCGCCTGGTTTCTCTGTATCCGGCTGGCCCGTGTATCCTGTGGTAGCTTGGTAGCTTCCTTGAGTATCCCGTAAGTTTTATGCACCTGCTCCGACAGTGGCCTTTGTGTCCGGGGAGCAGCCAGGGTCTGCGCACGAGACGGGAAGTAGAGCTCCTGGGTGCTACCGTAACACCAGTAATTAATAATCACAGTCCCGTGTTGCGAATGAAATGCCGCTGTCCGAGCAGCAGCACCCCAAAGGCGTTAGCTCAGCGAGGAAACCCACCAGGCAGAGGTTGTTCACGGGCCCTTTCCAGGCCCTGGGGTGAGGGATGTTCAGGGATTGTCATGGCACACGTTGAGCGAATGCCCGCGGCTGAGTAATACGTGGGGCTGACGCTGTCCCTAAGCCACGGTCGTGGCCCCCTGAGTGTCCTGTATGTGGGACCGACGCCCCAGGGGTCATTCCGCCCTGGCTACCTGGATGTCGAAGGAAGCTGCTCCGTGTTCTGTTGAAAGCAGAATCCAGAAAGCTGTTGCTCGTGTCACAGGAGCACCCAGAGGCACCAGTCAAGCCCAGGGCCCCGTTGTGCAGGCGCTGGACAGATGCAGCGCTGGACGGATGCAGCGCCGGGCCCTGGACGGATGCAGCGCCGGGCCCTGGACTGATGCAGCGCCTGCCCAAAGAGTTCACCATCCCGTACAAGGGCCTGTCTGCACAGGGGAGCTGCAGTGATTTAAGGCCAGGTGTGACTTGTAACGATTGAGTTACCCGGTGCACACCCCTGTGTGCACACTCTGATTTCTGTTCAAGAGCGGCTGATTTCAGTTTAGTTTACACTGATTCCTAATGGTCTGAAGCTAACCTGGAATAATCCAGAGTGGGTCAGGAACAAGTTAAGTTAAACTGACACCACTTCTGCGTGTAGACAAGACCTGAAGCAGTGTAACAGACAAGTAGCGAGCGTGATAGGAACGTGCAGTTGCACACACCGGCCCTGGGGGTGCCCTGTCATTTTTGTCACTCCCACCGAGTAAGCATTGCTCCTGGCGCATCTCTCCTGGAAGTGGAATCTGAACTCTGCGCCCTGGATTCCGCCTGGTGTTGCTGAGGCTGGGCTGGGGCTCCCGGAGCAAACATCGCTGCGAGATGAAAGGGTCGGGTTGTTTAAGAAGTCCGTCCCCGCCCGTTCTGCAGCCCGCCCTGTGCCCCGACACGCAGCTTCGTCCAAACGCTCCGAGTCTCAGGACTTCCAGCGATGTCCCATCTCGGCGCAGTAGGCAGGAGTGTACCAGGGAGCTCTGAGACGCCGGCTCCATCAAATCCGCTCGCTGAGAGCTGGCAGTGAGGGGCTGAAGCATCACCCTGATAGGAAGGCAGCGCTGGCGCTTGGGCAGCTGTCCTTGAGGTGGCTCCTGGAGACTACATGTCCCAGCATGCAACACTCCGCCCTGCTGCAAATAAAAACTGCTTGGCTCAAGATGGAGCACTGCATGCTGGGATCTCCAATCTCCCTGGGCTGGGCGGGTGCCCAGCTGGACTTGCGAGCAGGCTGGTGTTTCCAGCCCAGCCCTGGGAGGAGACGCTGGGCAGATCTCTCTGCCTTTCCAGCCAGTCCTGAATAGTGCAGTCCAGTAACACACTCAGGCAGGCCTGACACCCGCTAGCCAGAGACCAACACGCCAGCCAAAGCGGGAGGAGAGTGCGTAATGCCCTGCTGATCCAGCCCAACCCCCCAGCTGCCAGGGACGAAGGAAGGTGCTGGGATGGCTACCAACAGGTGCCGTCCTTGTGCCTGTTCTGGGGCGTCCGTATCCGGCTGGTGGGGGTCTGATGGAATCCACACGCCCTCTGCTCTCTCATCTCCCCTGTGCAGAGCCCCCTGACGGGGAGAAGAGTCTCCCTCACGCCGCCTCCCCGGCCTCGGGGTTCTGGGTTCTGCTCCCGACGACGCTCCAGCCGTCCCCAGGCAGCAGCAGCCGTGCAATTCTTGACAGCCTCCCTGCTGGTGCCAGCCAGGGGCTCAGAACAGCAGCAGGGAAGGCGGCCGGAGTCTTGCTAATCGTGCTCTGCTGCTCTGGGGAGATGTGCTGGTGGCAGACTCAGGAGGACAGCGCTGGGTCAGGTCAACCGGGGAAGGTTTTCTTTGATGCCACGAAGGTTTCTTAAGAGGAAAGCTGCCCGCTTCCCGGAAGGTTTTCTCACTGGCTGCTGGCGAGGGCGTTTTTCGAGTGTGTAACAGCACAACAGCGTTATTGGTTCAGCTCTGTAGCTGTGCATGGTGCTGAACGGTCAAAGGGACCCTGTCCCAAGCACTCTGGTTCGGAGAGGGCTCAGCGAGGCGCGGGGTGGAACGGGGTGTGAGAACTCTGAGACTCTTCGAGGGGTGTGTGTCTAACAGGGTTCTTGCGGCTACTGTTGGCCAAGACTTGGAGCATGGATCTTGTTAAAGAGACGGAAAGTTTAAAGGGATAAATAGGGGCTGAGTGGCTGTTTCTTGGAAGCAAAGGAAATTCAGGAGGCCATGTCTGCTCTGCAGAAGAATTCTTCCGTCAACCTCACTGCATCTGCACCAGGGGTTGGGACAGCCTCACGACAGCGCTCTGTCTGCGTTGATCTAATTTGTAAATGTTAGACCAGGCCTAACTTACACTCCAGTATCAGAGGGGTAGCCGTGTTAGTCCAGTGACACCAGTGAGGTTGGTTTAAAACCCGGGTTTCAATAGGGGCTGGCACTGGTGGAACTCAGTCCGTCAGTGTTACAGCCGCTTGTTACCCCAGTGCAAATCCCTTCCTGGAGTCCAGCCTGGAGGGAGCTCCCTCTCCATGGCTTCTGAGTGACCTACAGGGAGAAGGGGGGACCTGAGGCTCCAGGGATTTCTAAGGTGGAAAAGCCCCCAGCTTTCAGGTCTTGCTTATAGATGATAAAGAAGCAAAATATTGCCACAAACCCAAGGGTGTAATTAACCCGACAACTGCACAGCTAGGCACATCAACGTCAGGAAAGGCAAGAATTGAAGTTGCAGGCGCACCCTTAACTCTGCCCATTGTACACGTGCAGTCTACAAGAATACCGCATCTACTACGTTTTCTTCTGCAACTTCAGATGCACGGTTTGCATCCTCTGGAACTGCATACGGCTCTGTGTGGGTCTGGTCCATAGCCCATTGAAGGCAGGGGGAATCACCGACTTCATAGGTCCTGGGTGCCCAGCACAATCCTTGTAAGTCCCTTGCGTCATTTACTACAGATTAAGTACAGACTCAAGGGAAGGGGAAATGTGCTGGTGTGTACGGGCTGCCCTTGTTTCCAGCTAAGTTACCTGCTTCGTCCCCAAACTGCACCTCAGGAGTCTGTGCTGCAAATTGAAAAGAGAACATGTATTACAGAGATGCTGACAATTATTAAAATCCGTGCCTGGGACCTTGTCAGGGGGAAAAGTCTGAATCAGCCACAAGGCGCCAGACCACGATGAGAACAGAAATAGTGTAAGCGCACGAGGGAGAAACCCTGGTGAGACACCACGCGTGTGTCTGTGGTTTGAGAGGGTGTCGTGGTGTTTGACTGAGCGTGACTGAGCGCTTCTCGGGCCACGTCTCCCTCGGGTGAGTCCGGCATCCAGCACGGCGGGGCCCTGATCCAGACACGATCCTTTCTGTGCTCCTGCAGACACAGGCAGCAGCAGCCGGGAATTGTGCTGTTGTTGCGAGGAGAGGAAATACCACAAGGTGTCGCGATACATCCCGGGCCAAGTGCTTTTGTTTTAGCATCCACAGCTCCGTAGTGAAATGGGACGGATCCGTCGCTGTGGGTCTCGGAGCCTAGGGGCTTCAGCGGCTGAGGGCTTTCGGAAGGAGGAGAGTGGTCAGTAAGGATGACGGAGTGACTCGGGTGTGGGGGTCTCGCTCTCTCATGCACACACAGAGCCGGGGGTTTAGGAGGCAGCGAAGATGCAGGAGTGGAGCAGGCTGGAGACCGGGGCGCTGGCGTGTGGCTCTCTACGTTGCTTGGCCTCCAGTAGGCACCAGTGTTAACGGGGTGATTGGCCAACGGGGTGAGATGGGTGCTCGTGGCTGCAGCTGTGTCTGATTTGAACATGGGTAGTTGACTGGGAAATACAATGGGAAAAATCTTGCCTCGAAGATGTTAGTGGTGATACAATCCAGCACCGGGTAGTCGCTGGACTTCTTTGGGTACAGAGACCGTGGCTGCTTGGCACCTTGGCAAATGCACCATTCAAATTTCCAACACCCCTGTTTTGGTCCATGAATTTCGGGCTCCGTTCTCCTCCGCGCAGCCCTGGGACGAGGACACTTCGCTGTTTGGAGCAGCTCCGTCTT
This sequence comes from Platysternon megacephalum, assembly GCA_003942145.1. Classification (NCBI taxonomy): domain Eukaryota; kingdom Metazoa; phylum Chordata; order Testudines; family Platysternidae; genus Platysternon; species Platysternon megacephalum. Next base: position 762,316 of record QXTE01000090.1, read on the forward strand.
TGCGTCGCTCTGTGGTGCCGTTCTTCAGCGTTCGGGGTCAGAGGCGACTGCGGGACTTGTCAGCGGCTGATCTCACACTGGGGGAGCCTGATGGGCCCTGGTCGCTCCAGCAGCTCCAACACCCCCCTGCTGCTCCCCGAGGCTTTCGCAGCCCCAATGGAGGTTGTGGCCCTGGTGGTTCCAGGGGGCAGGATGATCCTGTGCGGATGGAGGTTGCCAGGTCTGCCTGGTTGCTCCCAGCTCCCGTCTGTGCCGCTGGCCCTGTGCCCAGGGGAGAGGCTGGGGGGGGCTGAGTCACCGGCTTGCGGCATGCAGAGGGAGCCAAGGATGGGAGTGACGGGGCCAGGGAGAATTCCCTCCCCACATCACGCGCCTCCTTGGCTCCAGCTGCTCCGGGGGGAGCAGGCGTGCCGAGCCCGGCGCTGGGCTGGGGGAGCAGGTCCCGCTGGGGCTGCAGGAATGTCACCGGGCAGAGACCACTCTGGCATTGACCCCACGCTGGCCGGGGCTGGATCCCACTGGGGCTCGGCCCTGATAGGATGAATTACCTGGGTCTATCAGACACGCGGCCCTGCCACCTGGGCCCTACGCACCCCGGGGGGCTTCCCCCCTTGGCCTGGGAGAGAGCGTCCCCTCCTGCTGGGCACGCTGGGCACCTTTCCTAGGGGAAGCCGGTACCTGCGAACGGGGCCCTGCCTGCACCTCCTAGCCCAGTGCCCCCTCGGTGCCCGCCCGCCTCGCCGCAGCAGGGCTGGGGTCAAGAGCAGCCGCTTGGGGGTGAGGCCCGATCGGTGACCCACTGCTGAGGGCCCTGCTCTCAGAGACAGGGGTCTCCCTCTGCGATGGCATCTTGGATCTGCCTGCCCGGACTGGCTCCTCTCCGAGCGGTGTCAGGCTGGGGTGCGTGTGAACCCGCCTGGGTCCTAGCTCCGGCCGGCAGGGGCGCAGTGCCGGTGGGGGCAGGGCTGGGTGTACGCTTGGGGGGAGGCAGAGATGGGGCTGCGAGCTCTGTGCTGTTCTGACGCCTGCCTGGCCGGCCCCAGGACCAAGCCTTGGGGGTGCTGGGCGAGGCCAGGCTGGCCCTGGTTGAGCGGGCACCAGGCCGGGTTGTCGGTGGAGCTGGCGTGTGGGGTGGCCGACCCGGCCAGGTGGCAGAGGGAGCTGGTATCACTGTGGGGATGGCCAGAGGGCCCATCCCATCCCATCCCCCCAGTGCCCATGGCTGGAGGGGGCAGAGGGATCTCTGGGAGTGTTGGCTGGGCCAGTCCATGTGGGCAAAGCTCCAGCAGCCCCTCACCCAGGTATCGGGTTCCAAGGAAAACCGAGCAAAGAGCAAGGCACAGGATTTTCATCCATCGCGGGGCAGGGGGTAGTTAAGTGGTTACTGACCCGGTGTCTGGAACCCGCGAGCTTCCGAGCCAGACCAACAAGCCCTGCACGGGCCCCCCCAACCCCCTTGTCCGTCCCAGAACTGCCCTGGCCCTGCCCACCAGAGCAGCCAGGACGGGCCCGGCACCCCCTTGCCCCCCATGCCGTGCAGATGCAAAGACCCCTCTGAGATAGCGGTGACCCACTGGTCCCTACGAACGCCGCCTGCTGCCTCTGCCCTGAGCCTGTCCGGGGCCACCCGGCACCAGGTGTTTATAATGGAGCTGGGAGTCTCCGGGCTCCTCAGTGCATCCAGCCAGGCCCCAGCCAGGCTGGCTCCAGGGCAGGCAGGGCAGGATCAGCCACCCCTCCCCTCCCCTCCAAACTGGTCCGTCTCCGCCTGCTGCCAGACAGGGACTGGAGGGGCGGGCGCGCCCCACGCTGCCCTGCATTGCTCACATTCCCGTCGGAGCCCCGGGGGGGATCCTGGCTCTTGTGCCCCACCCCAGCCTGTCGGCACCCAATGCGGGGTGGGGGTTGGTTCTTTCGGACCGGCCAGAGCCTGAGCTGTGAGCTGGGCTCTCCAGTGACCCCTGCTGGACCCACAGTGTCAGTGCGGTGTGGGGAGCAGTGCCGGGCTGCTGTGACGCAGGGCCCTTGAGGGGACCGGAAAGGGAACGAAAATCCCAACCGCAGCCCCCTGCTATCCGCCCCCCCCCAGCTCTGCCGGTGCCCCTCACTCCCGACCCGCAGCCCCCTGCTACCCCTCCCCTCCCAGCTCTGCCGGTGCCCCTCACTCCCGACCCGCAGCCCCCTGCTATCCCCCCCTCTCCACAGCTCTGCCAGTGCCCCTCACTCCCGACCCCCAGCCCTGGGTTCCCCCTCCGGTGCCATCGCTCAGCGCCCCCTCAGCCGAGGACTGTGCCGAGATGATGCCCGGCTCTGGGGCAGTTTGCAGAGGTGGCGAAGCTGCCCCTGGAGCAGGCTGAGGTTCCCCAAATGCAGCTAGGTCCGTCAGCTCCCGGGACCCGAGGCCGGCTGAGGAGACCCCGTCCCACGGGGCGGTGTCCTTCGCCCCCGGCGCAGAGCGGGCTCCTTCAGGTCCCTCGGCCCCTCCCAGCCGCACCGCCTGCAGGGTCAGAGCGCCAGGCTCGGGGCCTAGCCGGATGGGCCTGATCCTGCCGGGGCCCAGCTGCGATACGCGCTCCTTGGCTGCGGATCCCACTGACCTGCTCCCCCCTCCCTCTGTCTCTCCCACCAGGCTGTTCCTCTAAGTCATTCAAGCTGTACTCGCCAAAGGAGCCCCCCAACGGCAACGCCTTCCCCCCTTTCCACCCGGGCACCATGCTGGATCGAGATGTGGGGTGAGTGACGGCTGCGGGGCACGGAGCGGCGGGGCCGGTGACCTGCCGGGTTCAGGGTCTTCCCAGGCCAGGCCGCCGGCCTCCCCCCATCCTTCGAAGCAGAGGGCGGATGCGGCGCGGCCGGGGCTGGGACGGTTAGATACACGCCGGCTGGGCGGCAGGCGGGGGGTTAATAGCCCCGAGAGGTGGAAGAACGGCCCGGAAGACCCAGTGACCCTTGGGGTGTCCGACTCCCCTGGGCTCTGGGGGGAGCTGAGGGGGCTCAGCCTAAGGGCGGTGCCGGGGTGGGTTACTTCCCACCATGCAATGGGGCAGCCATTGGCACTCATGCCCCAGCCCCCTCCTCCCTGACTCCCAGCTCCTGGTGTAAAGCAGCAGTGGGTCCGGGCAGGTCCGACCCCCCCTAGCCCCCGGATGGGGTCACACAGTGTGTTTGGGGTTCATCCTCGGGGTCCATTTGTTCTCTCCCCCCCCTCCCCCCGCAGGTTTCCCTCGCCGCGGTCTGGCCAGATGGCTCCCGTGGCACCTGGTCACTAGAGAGAGCCTCCAGCCTGCTCTCTGCTCCGGGCTGGGCTCGGGGCCCGTGTGTGGGGAGAATCTGCCCCAGTGCAGAGGGACCTGCCAGCCCGGGCTGGGGGCAGAGAGCTCCGGGCAGCCTGTCACTCACTCGGGGGGCAGGGGGGGCGTGGTGACAACACAGGCTGGGTCTGAGGCTCCATGGGGACCTGCCCTAACCGCCCGTCGGCGCCTCTCTCCGCAGACCTACCCCCATGTACCCGCCGACGTACCTGGAGCCCGGGATAGGGTAAGAGCTTGGGGGCCGGGGGTCACTGCTCACGCTGTGGGGGCTCATGCCTGTGTGTGGGAGGCAGCAGGAGTCCGGGCCGTGCCGCCCAACCTGGGGCCGAGAGGGGAGAGGCGGCTTTGGAGCCCCAAGCAGCCCCCTGGGCTAAATGAGCCGTGGGGCACCAGCCCCTGCTCAGGGGGTGAGCAGCGCGGGGGCCGGGGGCCGGGATCCAGGGCCCACAGCTCACACCACCCCGAGGCCCAGTCCTGCCCTCCCTGCACGGGAGCACTCAGCGTGGGGGGGGCTGGGGCGGGCAGTGTGGGGCGGGGAGTGTGGGGGCAGGCTGGGGCTGAGGCGGGGAGCGCGGGAGCGGCTGAGGCGGGCAGTGTGGGGCGGGGAGCGCGGGGGCGGCTGAGGCGGGCAGTGTGGGGCGGGGAGCGTGGGGGCAGGCTGGGGCTGAGGCGGGCAGCGTGGGGGGGGCTGAGGCGGGCAGCGTGGGGCGGGGAGCGTGGGGGCAGGCTGGGGCTGAGG
>QXTE01000090.1:767813-786451 GCA_003942145.1 Platysternon megacephalum
TGGGGCTGAGGCGGGCGGGGCGGGGAGCGTGGGGGCAGGCTGGGGCTGAGGCGGGCAGCGCGGGGGGGGCTGAGGCGGGCAGCGTGGGGCGGGGAGTGTGGGGCGGGGAGCGTGGGGGGGGCTGAGGCGGGCAGTGTGGGGCGGGGAGTGTGGGGCAGGCTGGGGCTGAGGCGGGCAGTGCGTGGGGGGCGGGCTGGGCGTGGCCGGGCCCCGCTGAGAGGCCGTGCTGTGCTTGCTTGGCAGGAGGCACACGCCGTACGGGAACCAGACCGACTACAGGATATTCGAGCTGAACAAGCGGCTGCAGAACTGGACGGAGGTGTGGGGCGGGGCTGGGGAGGGGAGTGTGGGTCCCTGGGGGAGGGGGATGGGACCCTGGGCGCTCATGGGTAGCCTCATGCCCTCTCCCGGCCCCTTTGCGCTGGCCCTGCTCCCTCCTGCCGGGGGGCTGGCTCAGGGCGGAGCGTTGCCTGCTGGGCCCAGTGGCCACGCAGCCTGTGTCTACGCTGGCAGAGCCCGTGCGAGTGACTGGCCAGGCCCCAGGGGCCCGTGGGCGTTCGAGCTCCCTGTCTCAGCCCAGCCGGGATGGAGGGTCCCAGGGCCCCCGGCGGGGCGGGTTCTCTCCCCTCCCCGTGACGCCGTGCCCGTCTCCTGCCCCCAGGAATGTGACAATCTCTGGTGGGACGCCTTCACCACGGAGTTCTTCGAGGACGACGCCATGCTAACGATCACCTTCTGCCTGGAGGATGGACCAAAGAGATACAGTGAGTGGCCGCGGCCCGGGTCACTGCTGGGACCCTGCCCCACAGAGAAGGACGAAGCTGGGGAAGGGCTTACAGCTAATCTGCGATGCCAAGGGCTGTCCGGGCTGGACGGGTCCCTGGGCTGGGGTCCCCCAGCTGCCACGCTGGGTCTGTGCCCTGTGCCTCTGGGGCTGGTTCTGGGCTTGGCTCCAGAGTTACTCCGGGGCAGAGCTGAGCTCTGTGTCAGACCCCGATACCACGGTGACGGGCACCTTCACAGCCCCATGGACGGGGGGCGAGGACCCTGCCTGTATGACCTCAGGGACAGGGAAACGGACAAAGCAGTGCCAGTGACGGGGAGCCCAGGGCAGCTTCCTGCCACAGGGCCGTCTCGTCCGGCAGGCTGCCCGCCCCACACCTCTCAGGGCAGCTCCCTCTGCCCCACGGCTGCCGTGTGAGCCGGGTTCCTCAGTGCCTGGCTCCCGGCCCATCGCGCTGGAGGACGGGGGGCGGCAGGGCGGTAGCCGGGGGTGCCTGGCCTGAGCCGGGGCTCCGGGGAAGCCGGGCGCTGACTCTCTTCCTCCCTCTCTCCCCTCCCCGCTGCAGCCATCGGCCGGACTCTGATTCCCCGTTACTTCCGCAGCATCTTTGAGGGGGGTGCCACGGAGCTGTACTACGTCCTCAAGCACCCCAAGGAGTCCTTCCACAACAACTTTGTCTCGCTGGACTGTGACCAGTGCACCATGGTGACCCAGCACGGCAAGCCCATGTTCACACAGGTACTGCAGAGCCCATCCCGGGGCCTGGCTCTGGGCGGCGTGGCCGGCCCTCGGGAGACGATTAGCGGCCGAGTACTTCCCAGTGCAGGAGGGTAGCTGGGGTTCCTGGGAGCTGCCGACGTACCAGCCTGGGCACCCGCTGGGTGGCTGCGCCTGCCCCTGCCTGCCCTGCAGCCCGAGGTGCTGGCAGGTCGGCGCGTGTTCGGGCAAAGGGGAGGCGGGCGCTGGTGCAAGGGGGGCCAGCACGTGCCAGCCGGGTAGCTCAGGGCCCTGGAGTCTGTCTGGGGCTGCAGGCTGGCAGAGCGGGAGGCCTGTCTGCTGGCACCGTGGGCGAGGAGGCAGGCGGGTGCACAGGCTTGAACGGCCCTCGCCAGGTGGGAGCCCAGGGGCGGTTTATCCACGGGGAGGGGAGCAGCAGCTCAGAGCCGGGAGGGGTCGCGGGAGCTCGGCTGGCTCTGGGGCGTTTGAGTTTGACATCCTGTCCCCCCAGGTGTGCGTGGAGGGGCGGCTCTACCTGGAGTTCATGTTCGACGACATGATGAGGATAAAGACGTGGCACTTCAGCATCCGGCAGCATCGAGAGCTCATTCCCCGCAGCATCCTCGCCATGCATGTGAGTGCCTGGCTCTGTGCCGGCGGCGTGCGGCTGAGCCCAGGGCCCCAGCAGGCCGGGGGCAGGAGTCCAAACACACACACACACCCCCGGGGCCGTAGGCGCGGGTGCTGTGACGCTGCTTGCTCAGCGAATCTCCGGGGGCTGCAGAGCTGCAGGGGACCAGCCTGGGCAGAGCAGAATTCAGGCGGGGCTGGGGGCTGGGCTGTCTGGGTGCCGTTCCCAGCCCAAGCGCGGCTGAGGTGTCCCTGTCCCCCTGCTCTCTAGGCACAGGACCCCCAGATGCTGGACCAGCTATCCAAGAACATCACCCGCTGCGGACTCTCCAACTCCACCCTCAACTACCTCCGGGTACGTGTGCGGAGCGCACTGGGGGGCCCCAGACGCTTCCTGCCTGAGGGCTCTGTGGTTACTGCCCTGGGGGGCGGCTCTAGGACTCTGCCCTGCGACCCCAGGAGTCCTGCCTGGAGAGCAAAGCCCCCAGTCCTAGACACCGCCGTGGCAGACGGGTGCTGGCTGGGCCGGCGCTGTGGGTGGGGAGAGGGGGACCTGAAGGGGTGGGGGAGTATTTATGCAAATATGGCAATGCATATTCATGAGTTGTGCGCATTGTAGGACACTGTCATGCCCACCAGGACCCCCCCCCACCCATCATGTTTGGTGGCCTGTTATTGCCCCGGGGAGTCCCACCCGCCTGGGGGACGGTCCAGAGCCCGGCCCCTCTGCCCTGGCACCACGGGGTCTGGCGGAGGGGATACGTGGGGCAGGGCAGGGGGGTGCGTGTTTCCTGTGGCTGTGCCCGGGGTCCTGGGGGGCGGGCGCTGGCTCGGATGCAGCGGTGGCATCGCGCTGGGCAGCAGACGCTGAATTCCCCCCCCCCCCCCCCCCCAGCTCTGCGTGATCCTGGAGCCGATGCAGGAGCTGATGTCGCGGCACAAGACCTACAGCCTGAGCCCCCGCGACTGCCTCAAGACCTGCCTCTTCCAGAAGTGGCAGCGGATGGTGGCGCCGCCAGGTGAGACCCCGGGGCCCGTAGCACCTGGGGGGGGGGGCGGTTCTGTCTGTGGCCCCCCCTTGCTGTGGGTGCATGGCCTGAGGGTGCTTGGCAGGGAGCAGCATGGGCTGCAAGGGTTCCGTTCCCAGCTGTGACCGTGGGTGCGTCCCTTCCCCTCGGCCTCCCGGCCTGGGCAGTGGGGCTGAGACCGGAGCAAGTGCCATGGGGCACAGGGGCTGGGCAGGGCTCTTCGGGGTGAGGATGGGGAGCCAGCGAAGGGGCGGGCCGGGGCCCCCCTCCCGCTCCAGCCCAGCCTGGTTAACAGCCCCCCTCCCCCCCAGCCGAGCCGGCGCGGCAGCAGCCCAGCAAGCGCCGGAAACGGAAGATGTCGGGGGGCAGCACCATGAGCTCCAGCGGCGGCAACGCGAACAACAGCAACAGCAAGAAGAAGAGTCCGGCCAGCACCTTCGCCCTGTCCAGTCAGGTACCTGTAAGCATCCCGTTTCCATTTCTCTTCCCCGTCCCGCCGGGCCGCCCCCCGGAGCCCTCGCCCAGGCCGGGCCCTAGCGCCCGTCTCCAGGGGGCTGAATGTGCAGGAACCGTCCACGGCCCGGCCCCCGACAGCCAGTTCCCCCGCGTCAGGCCTGAGCTGGGGCTGAGCTCCCGTCCTGCCGTACCCTTCCGGGGCCACGTGGGGTCCCAGGCTGGGCCCCGGGCGGTCCTGCTGGCGCGCAGCGATTCCAGTTTGCATGGGGGTCCCAGCCCGCAGCGGAGCAGTCACCCGGGACGGGGGAGGTTGTAGGCCCAGGAGGTAACGCCAGGAATAGGTTGACAGCGTCAGGCGTGGGGCTGGGGGTGTGGGTGAGGGGCCCAGGGGAGCAGGGGCACTCGGGGCCGGAGCCCCGTCCCGTTCGGGGGGGCCGATGGCCTCCGCCTCGATTATGTTTCGGGACCGTCTCCCCTCTCAGGATGTGATGGTGGTGGGCGAGCCCACGCTGATGGGGGGCGAGTTCGGGGACGAGGACGAGCGGCTCATCACCCGGCTGGAGAACACACAGTTCGACGCCGCCAACGGCATCGACGACGAGGACAGCTTCAACAACTCGCCCGCCCTGGGCGCCAACAGCCCCTGGAACAGCAAGCCGCCCTCCAGCCAGGAGAGCAAGTCGGAGAACCCCACGTCGCAGGCCTCCCAGTAACGCCCGCCCGCCGCCCGGCCCAGCCACCCGGACGCTTGCAAAGGAAAGGGACTGGGGAGCGGCTCGGCGCCGCCTGGTACCAGGCCCTGGGACCCCCAGCCCTGCCCCCGCTCTCAGCACTCCTGCCTTCCCATGGGGCCCCCCTCTCCCCCGCACAGGGCTGGGGCCTTGTACCCCCCCCGATGTTCCCTGGCCTGTCCTTGCCAAACGGGAGAGCCCGGCCCCGGGGAGACGGGGGTCTGCTTCCGTGGCTCCTGCCCGTTACCACCTGACCCCCTCCTTCGACGGGGAAGCCAGCAGCCGGCGAGCGCCCGAGGACCAAGGCTTGGGGCTCCCCGAGTTGCGGTACCCTGAGGCAGGGCGCGATGGGGAGCGAAGTCAGTGCGTCGTTCCAGCCCCACTACCCACGAAGCGGCTGCTTCTCCCGCCCCCCTGCGAGCTGGCCCAGCGCAGCCTGCAAGCGTCCCCTACGCGGGGTGGGTTGATTGGGCTTTGGGGCCGGTAGCCGTTCGGGAGGCTCGTCCCTGTCGCGCGCCCCCCAGGCAGGGCCGCGTTTCCCTGCTCGCCTGGCTGGGAGCGAGAGCGCGGCGGGCCGAGGTGGAGCGTTGTGTATATAGAAACCCGCCATGGAGACGAATCCCCTTCAATCTGGGGCTGGGATGGGAGGAGGGGGTCAGAGGCCGAAATGGGAAAGCGCCCCAAGTCCACGCCTGGTTTCCTTGCTGTTCCTCTCGCTCTGTGTGCGTCGGCCTGGGCCCCGTTACGGCCCCGGGCTCCTGGGCCCTGTTACGGCCCCGGGCTCCTGGCCCCCCCAACTGTTTTTTTTTAAAATAATAATATTAAAATTGTAAGTTTAAAAAAAATGGAACCCCCCCCCCCAACTCCTTCACCCTGATCCCCCCCTCACCCCCTCAAAAAAACCTGCCCTGATTTTTGTACAGGCTTCTAGATATCTTGGGAGTCTTGTTTTATATACAGTTCAGAGAGCTTCAAACCAAGGAGAGACTTTGCAGACTTCCTTTCTAATCCCTCCAGGGGTGGGGGGAAGCCCCCCCACCCCTCCCTCAATGTAAATCTTGTGTGCTGTAGTCCCCACTCCCCTCCCCCCCCCCGGGTTTGTGTACCTCGTGCTTGTACATTTCCGCGCTGTAGACGGTGTATGATCCTGTTCTTTCAATGTGTTCTCACTAGAGCAGCTGCCTCCTTTGATGTTAGGGGAAACCAGAAGAATAATAATGATTTTTAAAAGGAAAATCCTTCCCCGGCTTCTTCCGAGCAGGCAGGCGGGTGGAAGGGGGGCGCCGTCACCAGTTCACACCCGGGGCGTTGGCGGGCGTCAGGGCTGGGCCGGGGGGTGGGATCAGGCGGGAGGAAGGGGGCGCCGTCACCAGTTCACACCCGGGGCGTTGGCGGGGGTCAGGGCTGGGCGGGGGGGGGGGATCAGGCGGGGGGAAGGGGGGGCCGTCACCAGTTCACACCCGGGGCGTTGGCGGGCGGCAGGGCTGGGCCGGGGGGTGGGATCAGGCGGGTGGAAGGGGGGAGCCGTCACCAGTTCACCCCCGGGGCGTTGGCGGGCGTCAGGGCTGGGCCGGGGGGTGGGATCAGGCGGGTGGAAGGGGGCGCCGTCACCAGTTCACACCCGGGGCGTTGGCGGGGGGTGGGGACAGGCGGTACGGTGTGGTTGCCCGGCACTCTGCGATGGCCACTCACGACCCCGCGGTGGGGCAGCTCTGTGTGGCCAGGTGAGTTACTGGGCGCCCAGCCAGGATGGGGTCAGGGCAGATCAGCTGCAGCAGGGCTGGTTGAGCCTGGGGGGCGGCGAGTGGGCGGGCGGGGGGCTGTCGGAAATGGGCAGGAGTGTGGGGGTGGGTGTTCTCGGCTCCCACCCCTCCCCGACAGAGCGTGGTAGAGCGGGTGCCAGCAAGGGGTGCCCTGCGGGGCAGGGCTGGGGGTGCAGCAGCAGCACGTCTCTAACAGCCCCAGGGGCCCTGGTGCCAGGCACTGGCTGCAGGCTGGTTTCAGGCCCCAGCTCCGGGCTGGGAGAAGGAGATGGGGAATTTCCCTCCCCAACCTGCCGTGTTTGGTCCCCAGTGACCACCAGGGGGCGCCTCTGCACCACACCGGGTGGCAGTGCCCCCCCATCCCCGTTCTCGGGTCTCCCAGACGGGGGGCCGGCCCCTGTGGGTCCCTCTGGGGATGGGGGCTCAGCACAGGTTCCATCTCCTGCCCCCTCGGGCTGCTCTCTCGGGTCCCTTCCCGCCTTCTGGGGGGCGGCTGGGGACAGAAGGGCCCTGGCTCCTCCTCTGCGCGTCCCCAGCCCAACGCCTGCTGCCAGGGCCCGGGGCAGGTCTGAGCCCCGTCCATTCTGCCGGCAAGGCCCAGGGGCTCGCGTGGGAACAGTGCCCTGCAGGGGGCAGCACCGTCCCTCCGCCATCCTGGGCCCCGTTTCCTCCCCCGTCTGATGGCCCAGACTAGCTCTCTGTCTGGGGGGCTTCACTGGAAAGCCGCCCCCCCCCCCCCCGGCCCCCCCCCCCCCCCCCGCCTCCCCCCCCGGGCCTCATAATGTGCCCCCAGCATCACCCCCCTGGCATCATGTGCCCCCCCCCCCACCCCCTCCCCCCCCCCCCCTTTCCCCCCCCCCCCCCCCATCACCCCCCGGGCATCATCATCCGCCCCCAGCATCACCCCCCTGGCATCATGTGCCCCCCCGCATCACCCCCCGGGCATCATCATCCGCCCCCAGCATCACCCCCCGGGCATCATAATGTGCCCCCAGCATCCCCCCCCGGGCCTCATAATGTGCCCCCAGCATCACCCCCCTGGCATCATGTGCCCCCCCGCATCACCCCCTTGGCATCCTAATGTGCCCCCCGCCTCCCCCCCCGGGCCTCATAATGTGCCCCCCGCCTCCCCCCCCGGGCCTCATAATGTGCCCCCCGCATCGCCCCCTGGGCATCATAATGCGCCCCCCGCATCACCCCCCGGGCATCATAATGTGCCCCCAGCATCCCCCCCCGGGCCTCATAATGTGCCCCCAGCCTCACCCCCTGGGCATCATGTGCCCCCCCCATCACCCCCTGGGCATCCGGTTCCCCCCCGCCCCACCCCCTGGGCATCATAATGTGCCCCCAGCATCACCCCCTGGGCATCATAGTGTGCCCCCAGCATCACCCCCCGGGCATCATAATGTGCCCCCAGCCTCCCCTCCTGGGCATCATGTGCCCCCCCGCATCACCCCCTTGGCATCATGTGCCCCCCCGCATCACCCCCCGCGCACCCTAATCCCGCCCCCCCCTCCCCCCCCCGTCGCCCTCATGTGCCCCCCGCCCCTCCCCCCATCACCCCCCGGGAGCCGTAAAGTGCCCCCCCCGCCACCCCCCGGGCAGCATGTGCCCCCCGCATCCCCCCCTGGGCATCATGTGCCCCCCGCCCTGCCCCGCATCACCCCTGGCACACTCTAATCCCGACTTTTTTTCTTTCTTTTACTTTTTTTGGCCTCGTTTGTGCCATTTTGGGCTCATGTACGGTACCAATAAAAATGACTTTTTGGTTTGACGCTGTCCTGGGCTGTTCTTTCCGAAAGCCGCTCAGCTCTGGAGGCAGGTGTCCCCCGCAGACCGTGCTCTGTGGCCTGCCCGGGGAGGCACATCCCCCTTATCGGGGTTACCCTGCCCCCAGCACTGCTGAGCGGTAGCCAGAGGTCCCGGCCTCGGCTGGTGCAGGTTCGTTGACTCCAGCCGAGGGCCTGGCCCCGCACGCAGGATTAGGAAGCAGCTTTTTCCGCTTGGGCTCCTGTTCTCCACCCAGCCAGGGAGCCCCCGAAATGCATTGGCTGGTGCCTTGCTACTCGCATCCATCCCCTCCACGTGGCCCCATCGCCCGGAGCGCTCTCCTGCTGTGCTTAGCCCCCCGAAGCAGGGACTGAGGGGTGCAGCCAGGCCCTGCTGCTCCTCTGCACCAGCTCGACCCCATTTCCCGGAGGGGGACCGTCCGCTGGGATTCCCCCAGCTCTGGAGGCGCTCGGGGCTGGAGAAGGGCTGCAGTGCGGTTACCACGTTCCCTGGAGACTCGCCGAGCTGCCGGCGTCTGGCTCCGGCAGGGACATGGCAGCTCCAGCTTGTGCCTCGGGAGCGGCTTGGCCTCGCGTTCTGCCCCAACCTCCCCCTGTGGCCACGGCCCCGGGCAGTGCGGGTTCTTGGGGAAGCTCACCGGGGCCAGGCCGGATGCTGTGCCAGCGTGGCTGCAGTTAGACCAGCAGCTCCCCCCAGCGAAAGCCCAGCTTTGCCGGTGTAAGCGGCACCTGCCCGGCCGTGCTATTCGGGGATCACAGCCCAGCATGCCCCTGAGCGACACAGCCGCGCTGCAGCATCCGTCTGGCAGCGCCAGGCATGACAAATAGCCCCTTGAGAACCCAGATCCCGGGGCCGAGGGTCTGTGTCTGGGCCGGCCCCAGAGCCATCGGCCCAGCTGCTGTGTCGGGGCCGTGGGTCAGGTTTCGTGGGCTGCAGGGTGTTGTGCTGAGCCAGCCCTTCGCCTTCACCGGGCCGCTCCGGCACTTCCTGCAGCTGCAGAACGGGGGTGGGGGGGTGAACCCCAGAGACTGGCACCTCTCCCCCTTTGCACTGCAATCCCCCAGCCACCCACAGGGAGCACCAGTGGGCACGTGCTTCATCGTTCTGGGCAGCAGCTTTTTGAGGTTTGTGTCTCTATGTAACACCAGCGATTGCAGACCATCCTTGCTCCTGGGGTGCCCCACAGCCCGGTGCAGGGGTGACGCTCGCAGCCCTCCACCATCTGTAAGCTCGCGGGGTGCCTTGGGCCAGGAGGGCCCCCCATCTCCGGGCAGAGGGGACGGCTCAGCCTTCCCACCCCGGGCAGATAACAGCGGGTTTTTGGCTTGGGGCCTGCACGGCTCGCCTGTGGGAGCGCAGCCTGTCTCAGCCAGGTGCCAGGATCGCGGGCACAGACCAAGGCGCTGCCCATTGTGGAGTTCAGCTGGGGCCAGACCCTCTCCCCACGGTCAGGCCTGGTGCCCGCCATGGACCAGCTGGCAGCCTGACCTTCGGGCACGTGGCTACAGGAGACCAGACTTCACGTCCAGCAGCGGGAAACTGGCAGGAGAGCCCTGCGGCCGCCCCAGAGCAGATGCTGGTGAAGGCAGAGCCGTATCTACAGGGCAGGGCCTTGGTGGAAGGGGATGGGGAGGGAGAGCTAATGGGGAGCCAGCACTACGGGGGGGTTGCACCGGGAGAATTGTCTGCAGCAGCACAAGTCCCGACCTGCTGCAAGCTGGGGCAGGCAGAGGGGTTGGCATGTCTGGCCGGGCCCGGGGATGGGCCGGGCACGTGGGGTGGGGCACATGGAGTCGAATCCACCCAGCTGCCTACAGGAGCAGAGCTAGCAGCAGCCAGGCAGGCGGACTAGTGCAGACTGGCCCTGAGCAGGAGCGGGCACCTCGGTACGGTCTGATTGGGACAGGGCCCCTCTGCGCTGGGAAGGAACCAACAGCCCTGGGCCTGCCCAGCCTGGTTCCCAGCAGAGCAGGAGGCTGCCCCTCCCCTGGGTTTCCAGCTTCCACCCGCCCTGTGCCGAGAACGGTGATCGCGGTGCTGCTCTGCCAAGGGGCTTGGGCCTGCTACTGCCCCATGCGGCTGCTGGCTCCCGTGCCTGGCCGCCATGGACCCACGCCCCTCTGCAGAGCCGCCCGCTGGGTGAGGGTTAGCGGTGCCAGCCGCCCGGCACATCCACTTCTTCCAGCGTTTGCTCACGTCCATTCCATGCTAGGTGTGCGCTCGCTGTATGCACCGGGGCCCGGCGTTTTCCCCTCGGCGGTGTCCGCAGGGGCCCGGCCCTGGAGTGACGTGTGGATGCGCCGGTGTAAGGGGCTTCTTGTTCCATTTCCCATCTCTCATGGGAAGTGGCTTTCCTTGTAGCCATTACCTCGGCGAGGTGAGTCTCCGAGATTAAGGCCCTCACTTCGGAGCCGCCGTATACGGTATTCTACGAGGACAAGGTCCAGCTGCAGCCCCATCCGGCCTTCCTGCAAAAGGTGGTGTCCCCTTTTCATGTCAACCAGGATATCTCCCTCCCGGTTCTCTGTCTCCAGCGCGGGGGAGAGGTGGCTGCACCCCCTGGCGTTCTGCCTGGAGTGCACCAAGCCCTTCCGCAGCCGACCCAGCTCTTCGTCGTGACAGGGTGAAGGGCCTCCCGGTGTCCTCACAGGGGATCTCGAATTGGATCACCACCTGCATCCAAACCTGTCGCCTAGAGTGAAGGGCCACCCGACCAGGGCTCAGGTGTCCTCGGCGGCCTTCCTGGCGCACGTCCCGATCCAGGACATTTGCAAGGCTGTGACGTGGTCCTCGGTGCACGACGTCGTCACCCAGCAAGCCAGCGATGACGTTGGGTTCGGCACACGTCCAGGAACTCCTTCCCGCCTCCGATGGCACTGCGTGGGAGTCACCTACAATGGACATGAGCAAGCACTGGAGGGAGAAAAGACAGTTACCTGTTCCGTGTTCTTCGAGATGTGTTGCTCATGTCCATTCCACCACCTGCCTCCTGCCCCTCGGTCGGAATTCCCGGCAAGAAGGAACTGAGGGTGGGGGGAGCCGGCGGGCTCCAGAGGGCACCAGAGCCGGTCCCCTATGGACAGCGCTGAGGGGGAAAACGCCCGGCACTGGTGCATGCGGCGAGCACACACCTAACACGGAAGGGACACGAGAACACGTTACGGAACAGGTAACTGTCTGTTTCCTCCGGCTGTTTGCCGGCGCTGTCCTGAGCTGCCGCAGTCCTTGTCTTTCTTGTCCTCGTTCCTCAGTGCCCACCGGGGCCTGGTGCTGCAGGGGCTTGGGCCATGGCGGGTACGGGGGGTCCCAGCCCATCACGCAGTGCAATAGAGGCAGCAGGGCTGGGGGTGCTAAGCTGCGAGGAAGGTGCAGAGAGCGCCCGGGTACCGCGGTGATGGGCACATGATAGCACTGGTGCAGTCTCCCGTAGGAAGGGGAGACAGGCTGGAGGATGGGCCCAGACTTTGGGCAGGAAGCAGTAATGACCCTTGAGAGGTGCAAACAACGGGGACTGGGGCAGAATGGCTCCCGCCAGAGGGGCCTGGCCCCACGGGACAGGGTGTGGGGCAGGGCGGGAGCTGCTGGGGTTCTGTCCTGGGGCAGGAGGGGTAGCGGGAGCAGGGACAAGACTCATCCCCAAGGCCATGGCGTCTGGTGCTGGACGGACACCCCCCCGGGTCCGTCTGCTCTGACACCCCCAGGCCTTTGGGCTCCTACCGGCACCGCAGCTGATCCTGAGGGAGAGGGGGAGACCGAAGGCTGCAAAGTCCCGTCCTCCACCCGAGCTGAGCCGTCCTGAGAGCCGCGAGCTGGGTCGGTGGGGAGACGAGCCGCTGCATAACCCTGAGCACGGGGGGAAGGGTGCTGGCGATTGGGGGGACAACGCCCTCATCCCAACCCCCTCATCTCCACCCCCGGGGACCAGGGCCGCCCGGCCAGTTCTCGGGGGCATCGGACCGGATCTGGCCAGGGCACCTGCGACTCCTGAAGCTGCCCCTGCGCAGGGCAGGGGGCTGTGCCCAGTCTGTAGTGATTGCCCCCCTCCACCCCCCGGGGTTTTCAGCAGCCCCTGCACTAGGCCATCTGCCCCAAGGAGATCCCCCCCCCCACGCCCAGCCAGCTCCCCTGTGAGCCTCGCGGGCGAGGGACGGGGAGGGGGGGCCGAGGGTGCACCCCCCAGCCCGGCTTGGCAGAGGTGCCATGCGGCCCCGGGCTCCCAGGGGCTGCTCCTGCTGCCCATGAGGGCAGGGGGCGAACGCGGCCCTCGCTGGGTTCGTTTCCTTAGCAACACGGCCAGGACTGTCTTTGCCGCTCGTCCCAGGGCCTAATCCTCCCTCCTGCCTCTGGAGACAGACCGGCCCCGCGCCAGCCCCCGCTGGGCCAGGGGGACGCCGATCCTGCCCCGTCCCCGGGGAGCCAGACCCAGCAGCCGCCAGGAGCCTCCGCCCTCCCCAGGGCAGAGCGGGGCCCGGGGCCGGGGGCCCGGGGAGTGGCAGCGTCTGGAGTCCCCGCTAGCTGGGGAGACGCAGGCCCTGGCCCCAGTGCCCGGGATGACTCTGAGATGGGGGTGGGAGAGGCGGGTTAGTCTCAGGCAGGTGGGATTCGGAGGCCTGCGTGCCAGGGCAGAGCATGTCCGGCCCCGCTTGCTCTGGGTGCGAAGGTAGGACCCAGCCGCCCCCAGGGGGGCCTAGAGAGAACGGGGTGGGCTGGGGAGCTGGCACAGGGCCCCCCGCGGCCTGGCTCCGGGGCAGGGCCCAGACCGCTGGGCGAGGCTGGCCCAGCCCCCAGGCCGTGGTCCCTCAGAGGTGGGTTTGAGGCTGAGGATCTGCAATACACAAACCCCGAGGAGGCCCCTCTGTCACCCTCGGAGCAGGGGGCAGCCCCTGATCACCCTCCCCACTTCAGTTCCTGCTCCTGGGGCCAGGAAACCCTTCGCAGCACTGTCCCGAGGAACCAGGAGCCTGCGGGCAGAGATCGGAGCCGGGCCAGCTGAGTGCCGCGTGGCTTCCTGAGGGCAGCCCCGGGCCCAGGCGCCAGCTGAGCAGGTGGGGGACACAACCCATGCCCCGGGCTGCTCAACGGGCCAGTCCCCTGCCAAAGGAGCAGGCCCTCCCTGGCCGGCCTGGGGCCTTGGCCAGCCACAGCTTGGGCGCGTTAGCTGGGCCCGAGGCATGGTCCCTGCCCCACAAGGCTCCAGGTGCTATGCCATGCTGGGGGTGCAGGGAGGGGAAGCCGGGGGCTCGTTAAAGTGGCTGGGGGGCACTTGGGGCTCCTGCAGATGGCACCGGGGGAGGGGCAGGGCAGAGGGCGTCGGGGAGGGGACCGGGGGGGAGAACATATGGAGGATGGTGGGTGCTGGAGGGGGTGGGAAGCTGGAGGGTAGGAGTCGAGGATCTCGCAGACGAGGGCGGCTGTGGTGCTCAGGGCAGAGGGGAGCAGCCACACGCGTGCGGGAGTATTAACGCCCACGGGTGCTGGTGTGGCACCAGCAGTTGGCAGACAGGAGGTTAAAGGTCCCGCCAGCGCTCACAGCGCAGGGCCCAGAGGCGCCCGCAAGGCCAGGGCAGAGCCGCCCGCCCAGCCCTGGGGAGAACACGGGCCAGAACCGTTCTCCAAACCGCCCGTTCCCCTCCCTCCTGCACAAAGCAGCAGAACTGGGCACAAGCCCCTTGGGGAAGCCCTTTGCAGCCCCTCAGTAGGACACGGGGAGCCGGGAGCGGGGTTTTGGGGCAGGCCGGGCAGGGAGCCGGGAGCGGGGTTTCGGGGCAGGCCGGGCAGGAAGCCGGGAGGGGGGTTTGGGGGCAGGCCGGGCAGGGAGCCGGGAGCGGGGTTTCGGGGCAGGCCGGGCAGGAAGCCGGGAGTGGGGTTTTGGGGCAGGCCGGGCAGGGAGCCGGGAGCGGGGTTTGGGGGCAGGCCGGGCAGGGAGCCGGGAGTGGGGTTTTGGGGCAGGCCGGGCAGGGACGCAGGGAGTGGGGTTTGGGGGCAGGCCGGGCAGGGAGCCGGGAGCGGGATTTGGGGGCAGCCCGGGCAGGGAGCCGGGAGCGGGGTTTCGGGGCAGGCCGGGCAGGGAGCCGGGAGTGGGGTTTGGGGGCAGGCCGGGCAGGGAGCCGGGAGGGGGGTTTGGGGGCAGGCCGGGCAGGGACGCAGGGAGTGGGGTTTTGGGGCAGGCTGGGCAGGGACGCAGGGAGTGGGGTTTGGGGGCAGGCCGGGCAGGGAGCCGGGAGTGGGGTTTGGGGGCAGGCCGCACAGGGATGTGGTGTTTTGGAGCAGGCTGGGTGGGGATGGGGGGAACCGGGATCCGGGGAACCAGGAGTGGAGTGCCATTTAGGAAGCCCAGCTGTGCAAACTCGGGGGTAACCTGTGCACACCTCCATGGCTAGCAGCAAGCCAGGCTGATGAGCTTCCGCGTAGCAATGGCCTCCCGCTTCTCCGCGCCGAGGGGAATCGTCCCGTTCTGTCCCTGCAGCTCCCGGGTGAGCTCTGCACAGCGCTAGCAGAGCAGCCTGACAGCCAGCGGTTCTGCCACCACTGCTGGGCAGCCCGGGTCTGCAGCGAATCCAGGGCCAGCTGGCCGAGAAGATCTAGAAGCATCTCTTCCTCCTCCGGTGGCTTTACTGACGTGCTCCTGACATAATTGTGTGACTGCAGATACGCTGGCGGCTGCCGATGCTTCCTCAGCGCGGCCACAGCGCGCTTGGAAAATAGCACTGGCTGGGTCACAGAAAACAGCTGGATGATGGGATGAAACAAGCATCATGGAACATAAGAACGGCCAGACTGGGTCAGACCAAAGGTCCATCTAGCCCAGTGTCCTGTCTGCCGACAGTGACCAATGCCGGGTGCCCCAGAGGGAATGAACACAACAGGGAATCATCAAGTGATCCATCCCCTGTCGCCCATTCCCAGCTTCTGGCAAACAGAGGCTAGGGACACCATCCCTGCCCATCCTGGCTAATAGCCATTGCTGGACCTGTCCTCCAGGAACTGATCTAGTTATTTTTTTAACCCTGTTATAGCCTTGGCCTTCACAACTGTCATGGAGTCCCCGGGCGATGCTCTGGAACTGCTCCCTACGAAGCCAGGCAGGACTCTGGTGAAGTCTCCTCTCTGAGCAGACTGTCTCCAGGGCAAGAAGCTCACACGGCTTCCACCTTCCTGGGTCTGACCCTGGAGCACTCAGCATCCTCTGCCCCTCCGTGCGCTTCCCACAGCGAGTCCGCCCAGGCGGGGTCCTGGGGAAGCCACCGGGTCCTGCACCCCCCACTTCGCAGTCAGACGTGACTCTCAGCCAGCCAGTAACACAGAGGTTTATTAGATGACAGGAACATGGTCTAAAACAGAGCTTGTAGGTACAGAGAACGGGACCCCTCAGCCAGGTCCATTTTGGGGGGCAGGGAGCCAGACACCCACGTCTGCACTTCACTCCTCGTCCCCAACCAGCTCCAAACTGAAACTCTCCAGCTCTTCCTCCTCTGGGCTTTGTCTCTTTCCCGGGCCAGGAGGTCACCTGATTCCTTTGATCTCTTTAGCTATCACCTTGCAGGAGGGAAGGGCCCAGGCCATCAGTTGCCAGGAGACAGTGTCGGCCATTTATGTGCACTGGCCCTTTGCTCTGCAACAATTACACCCCCTTATCCCACCACTTAGAGACTTAAGAAATGCATAGGGGAAGCTGAGGCACCCCTACAGTCTTCAGAGGAAACATTAAGAACAGTCCCACTTTGTCACAACAACATCCTGTGGCAAGGAGTTCCCCAGGCTGACTGTGTTGTGTGAAGAAATACTTCCTTTTATGTGTTGTATTTAAACCTGCTGCCTATGGGAATTATTTAGTTCAACCCCAAACCCCAGAATTGCCTTCCAGCAGACATCCCACAATGCATAGCACCAAAAGATCCCAGCGTGCATACAGCCTCACGGTGGAGCCGTGCACCAGGGGCTGCCTGCCTAGAGCGCTTGTTTCGAAGCCGGGCTGCGTGGCTGCAATGCGATGAAGCGAAAAGGCCTGAATCCCGGGCTACCAACGCAGTGTGGACGCGCCGCTCGCCTGCCGGCGGTCACAGATCGTTTCATGTGGATATTCCAAACCCGCCCCGAACATGCCCTGACTCCTGTGACCTGGAAACTGGCTGCTGCCGTCTCTTTGCTCAGGGAACCAGCAGTGCAAAGACACCGGACAAAGGAGCCCGCCTGGACTCTGCCTGCTCCATTCGTTTCCCATCAAATTGGCCCCGCCAGACCCAAACCCTCCGGGAGCACTCCAAAGGCGGGACGGCCCGTTTCCTTTCTCCTGCCTCCAGCTAGGGCTGTGCTGGTAATCTCCACCCGCGTGGGCGTCCCCTGCCACACCCACTGCTGAGCACCCAGAGCAAGCTGAAGGGGATGACTCACTCCCGGGTACATTGGCGCTTTGAACTCCCGCCATGCCGCCTGGGAGCCTGTCTCCTTTCTCTGTGTTATCAGCAGATTGGAAACTCTTAGCTCATTGACCTCGATCTAGCTTATCCCACTTCACCTATCGCCTGATCGGCACAGGAAAAAACTGGGTGGTGCCTCTGATATGGTTTTCAAAAGGCTATAGCGGAACTGGAAAAGGTTCAGACAAAGGCAATAAAGATGGTCAAGGGCATGGAATGGCTTCTGTACAAGGCGAGACTATAAAGATTAGGACTGGTCATCTTAGAAAAGAGACGACTAAGCGTGGAAAAAGCCAGTGGAGAAGGATTATTTACCCTTTCCCGCAATACAAGAACTGGGGGTCGCCTGATGAAATGAACAGGCGGCAGATTTAATGCAGACAAGAGGCAGTACTTCTTCACACAACACACAATTAACGCGTGGAACTCATTGCTGTGGGATGTTGTGAAGGCCAAAGGTATAACTGGGTTTTAAAAGGAATTAAATAAGTTCCTGGAGGATAGATTCTGCAACAGCTATTGGCCAAGGTGGTCAGGGAACAACCCCAGGCTCGGGGCGACCCTAAACCTCTGACTGCCAGAGGCTGGGAGGAGAAGATGGGGTGAATCACTCGATAACTGCCCTGTTCTGTGCACCCCCCTGCAGCTCTGGTACTGGCCAGGGTCAGAGGCAGGAGACTGGGCTAGGTGGCCCATTGGGCTGACTCAGTCTGGCGGGTGGCGAGGTTGTTAGAAGTCCGGGTCCCGGTTTCTGGGAGACTCTCTGGCGAGCTGGGAGGTTTAACCCCTTCCTGGCCTCGCAGCCCAACGCCCACATGGCGAGAGGGGAGGAGGGGCTATTCAGGGGGCTGCGAACGCTGTGTGTTTCTCATTCACAATGACTTAACTCGAGCACCAGAGCAACCAGGGGAGAAAATCTCTGTTGTTCGGAGTCCAAGGCCCTGCCCTCTCCAGGGAAGGGCTGCGAGGTGCCAGCAGGCGCCTCGGGGGGGCCTCCAAGGGAGACCTCTGGCAAACGGGGAACCAGCCTCAGCAGCTGCATCTCGCTCAGGGGAAGAACGAGCCAGCGAGAAGCAAACCACAAAATGAAGAAGAACCCAGTTTTCATGTTGCCGCTTCACACCCTCTGTAAGTCCCCACCGTGTCCTGCGGGCACCCGCACTAGCCTTCGGCATGCGCAGCGTTCCTGCAGCAGGTTGTGCCTAGGGGCTCTGGCTGAGATCTGGGCCCCCGGTGGTGGGTGCTGCACAGACCCCGACGGGGGCGGGGGTCAGAGACCCAGGCTGCGCAGGTGAGAGCCAGTGCCTGCCCCGGAGAACCCAGGCTACATACACTCCCCTTTTCCCTGGGCCAGTCGCTCTCCAGTAGAGGCCCCAGCAATTTGTGCCCCTCTATTGAAGGGTGGGGAACACCCCCCCCCCCCTCCCCGTTCCCACAGGCAGGCTCAGTAACCTAGACCAGGAATTGCCCTTGCAAATTCCACACGTGCCAGGCCCCGCTGAGTCGGCCGGAGACGGGCTGGCCTGGCTGGGCTTGTTTGCTTCGGGAGCCATCCTGCCTCCTTCACGGGACAGGGGAGGAAACGGGCCCAGTGCAGAGATCCAGTCCCAACCTGGGCACCCCCCCCAGCTCAGACACTAGCAAGGAGCAGCAGTGAGCGTGTGTGTGTGGGGTAAATCAGGAGTCGGGGGGTTCACACCAGGGTCCGAGCAGGATCAGGATCTATTGGGGGGTGGCTCGGATCCAACTGCTTCAGGGTCATTGGTAGCAAGCGGAGCCTAGCCGGGGGCGGGGGTGGGGGGGCTGTCAGGCTGCATCCTCTCTTCCCCCAGCCCTCCCCCCGCCGCAGGAAGGAATTAAACTGCTGCAGCTCGATGGGAAGCTGCATCCCGCCCCCATGCTGCTCCCCATGGGCTGCGCCCATCCTGCGGGCTGAGGCGTGCTGCCAGCAGTGGCATTGGAGCAGTTTGTACAGTGGGGGGGGGGGGGTCTGAAAGACACTGAACCCTGTATGTGATGGAAGCCACTCTGAGCCGGGGGGTGCTGCCCCCTCCCCAGCACCCCTAGTTCCATAGAATNTGTGCCTAGGGGCTCTGGCTGAGATCTGGGCCCCCGGTGGTGGGTGCTGCACAGACCCCGATGGGGGCGGGGGTCAGAGACCCAGGCTGCGCAGGTGAGAGCCAGTGCCTGCCCCAGGGAACCCAGGCTACATACACTCCCCTTTTCCCTGGGCCAGTCGCTCTCCAGTAGAAGCCCCAGCAATTTGTGCCCCTCTATTGAAGGGTGGGGAAGACCCCTCCCCCCCCCCCCCCCCCCCCCCC
>QXTE01000090.1:787323-809330 GCA_003942145.1 Platysternon megacephalum
CTTCCGTCCTAAGTGCAGGACTCTGCACTTGTCCTGGTTGAACCTGGCTGCCAGAGTCCCGTGTGAGCTGGGCCGGCCAGCAGGCGGGCGCTGGCACATGGCTGGAGAAGCCTGTGGCTCAGGAAAGCTGAGTGAAACATTTTAGCCTGAAGGGCGCGGCACTGAAACCCGCGGGGCTGTTAAATCCAACCTGCAGTGGCTCTGCTGACCTTTGTGTCGGGAGGGGTTGTTTGGCCCAGGGTTCTTGAGTCACGGGGCGGGGAGGGGGAAATGAGCGAGGAATGGCAGTGAGGGAGGGGTTGTTTGGCCCAGGGTTCTTGAGTCATGGGGCGGGGAGGGGGAAATGAGCGAGGAATGGCAGTGAGGGAGGGGTTGAGAAACTCAGGGATTCACGTGGGAAACGGCCGTTTGGACGCCGTTCCAGGCCGGGAGAACGTTCGACGGGCTGGTTCCGTCCCTGTGTGGAACACAAACAAATGGCCAAACCCCAAACGTTGCTACACAAGGGCATTGTCGCCCTCCAGCCAGCTCCAATGCTCAGCTTCGCCCAGTCAGCTCTCATGCTTCAGGGCTTGGCGGGTTGCTGCAGGGGTCAGGAAGGCCCCATCTCTCATAAGGCCAGGAGTGGGGGGTTGTCACCTGCTGCCCAGACTTCATGGTGTAATGCTACAGGATGGGGTCCTGGGAGGAGAGGCACTGACTGGAGGGAGGGGACGTTGCGTGCAGTTGCACAGGTCTGTGGCCTTCCACTCTTACAGGGCAAGGGCACAGACAGACGAGGGTGAGCGTGAGACCAGGGTGGCAGCACAGAGGCAGGAGAGTCTATGTGGAGCCCATCCCCCTGGCACCCAGCCTAGAGCCCTGTACCCAGGCCAGCACTGCCTCGCTGCTGTCACTGAATGAGGACAGCAAGTCCCTCACACTCAGCCTGCCACGGCTTCCCTAGCTGTGAGCTTGGGCTGCTAACTTGGCCCCTCTTCATCGGGGCATGCAGGAGCTGGGGCGCTGACGTTTGCAAAGCGCCGGGGGGCAGGGGGGAGGGTCGATCCTGAGCAGCGCTAATGGGCGAAGCCTCAGCAGCGGGGTCAGTAGCCTCAGCCCCAGGTCCCGGGGGAGGAAGTTGAGGTGCGGAGCAGGGCGGGTTGGCCTATGGAGGGCCGCACTCCTCATTGCGCACGTGGCTGGACTGAGGCGGTTGCTGGCTCCAGGGAGCGGCGTGAGCGCGGGTTCCTCGCGGGGTGTGTGTGTGTGTGACATTTAGGGTGCGCTGCCCGAACCCCTCACTCGGTCAGCTGGGTCACGTGATGCTGGTTCTGCGCCCCGATTGGGTCGCCTTCACTTTGCAAAGGACATCGGCTTCTACCCAAAGCCAATTGCCTTTGTCCCGGGCGGGGCGGGGGAGCGTCGCTGTGCCGAGGCGTCCTGACTTCCAAGGCCCACAGCGATCAGCTGGTGTGACCCCTGGGTAGCCCAGGCCTGCGGGGGTCCCCGAATGACCCCTAGAGCCGAGCTCTTAGAAAAACAGCCAGACTCGATTTAGAGAATCCGGCCTGACCCTGGGTAAATGATTCCAGAGACTGATCACCCTCTCTGTTAAAACGTGCGCCTTGTCTCCATTAACCCCCCACCCCCAATGCTCCCCAGAGCCACGAATAACGGGGCCCAAACAGGAACCCAGGGGGAACCCAGGCTCCAGCGCAACACGGTTGGCAAGTTGTGACCCCGTCTCCCCAGCACCGGCTTTGCTCAAGGTCACCTTCCGTGCCAGGACAGAGCCAGCCGAGGCCCCAAGGGGGGGAGAAGTTAAACACTAACTTGGGGGCGGGCTGCCAGGGAGATAGTTGCAGCTGCTGAGACCGAGAGTGTGGGGCAGGGAGAGGCTGGGCTGGGGCAGGGAGGGTGAAGTTGGTCCATCTGCCCAGTTCCTTATCCAGGGCTCCCAGTTCCTCATTCAAAGGTCAAAATTATCTGGACAATATCAAGGTCAGCTTCAATCGTTAGTAACGTCGCCAACTTACCAGGCTGGAAAGTGATCAAAATTGAAACACCTGGTTACGGATTTATTTATTACTTAACTAAGCAAATAAGGAAGTGGGCTATGGCTGTCCTGCGTCACCCCACATGACATGGCCCCTGGCTGCCAGGAGCTGGGACCAGGCTCGCCCCTAAAGATTTGTTGGGGGGCGTTGGGCCGGCTGGAATATGGCGTTTGACTAAGGAGCTGGCGTTTCACTGGCTGTGATGAACTCGGTCACCCCAAGGGACACGGCCCAGAGCCGTCACACTGGTTTGCTGTAGCTGAGACAAGGAACGTCCTGCCGCCACATTGGTTCGGTGAGAACAGTTGTGCCCATGTGCCCAGCCCTTCGCCCCCAACATACAGACACCCCTTAGCAGGGCAGACAGACACCAGAGGTCCGGAGGGGGAAGATGTGGATCCTATGCCTGCAGGCAGAGGGCCATGGTGAGTGTTGTGTGTGTTTGTTCTCTGGCAGGGTTGTGTGGCTGGGCCCCAGTGACACAGGTCTGTGTGTGTCTCACAGAGGGCCTTGGCGCCCGGACCCTGGGGGCGTTGAAAGTCTCGCCGTGGCTCTTCCCCCCGGTTGGTGAGCAGTGAGTCGATGGCCAGGTGCAGCGTGGCGGCGAACTGGGTGGGTTTCGGTGGGAGTTCAGAGAGGCAGTCTGGTTCCTGTTCTAGCTGGCAGGTGCGCAGGATGAAGGAAGAAGTGCTGTGACTTGCCTGGGGTGTGTTTTCCGTTTTGCTGGAAGACAGACCAGCTTTCCAGTCTCTGAACTGCAAGCTGCTGGCCAGACTGGAGGAGAAAAGACGCGAGCTGGAAGCAACACGGCATGGGAGAAAATGAAGACTTCTTGGCCAACCAGCTTTGGAAATCATTGTCACAGACACCACAAGGGGAAGGATCGTCAGTAAGGGAATTGCAGAGAATACAAACCGACGAAGCCGACACGCGCTTTGTGACGAAGAGGGGTGTAACGATGCTGCCTTTGGTGGGACACTTGTGAGAGTATCAATTCAGGATAAATTGCTTAGAGCAGGGCAGTTACAGGCTGCGGTTTCTCCACATTTAAGGCATCACCAAACCAGCCAGCCAGAGAGGACTTCGGTTTCACCCCACTGGCTAACCAGGAGTCATACATGCAATTCCCTTAGACACTCCAGTTTCCCAGTATCACCACCAGTGCCACTCGTTATGGGGATGAATGGTTATGAAAACCAATACCCCAGTAAAAGAAGAGAGGTTCTCTCGATCCCAAAGAATCAAGCCCCAGACCCAGGTCAATATACAAATCAGATCTTACCCACAAATCACGCTGTTGCCAATCCTTTCGAATCTAAAATCTAAAGGTTTATTCATAAAAGGAAAAAGATAGAGATGAGAGCTAGAATTGGTTAAATGGAATCAATTCCATACAGCAATGGCAAAGTTCTTGGTTCAGGCTTGTAGCAGTGATGGAATAAATTGCAGGTTCAAATCAAGTCTCTGGAACATCCCCAGCTGGGATGGGTCATTCAGTCCTTTGTTCAGAGCTTCAGTTTGTAGCAAGGTTCCTCCAGAGGTCAGAAGCAGGATTGAAGACAAAATGGAGGAATTTCCGCGGCCTTTTATATTCCCTTGTTCTTACTGTGGAAAATCACAGCAGCAAGATGGAGCTTGGAGTCACATGGGCGAGTCACATGTCCATGCATGACTCACTTTGCAGGCTGTCATTGTTTACATGTTAGTTTGGACGTTCCCAGGAAAGCTCAGATGTGGATTGGCATCTCCCAAAGTCCATTGTCAGTTAAGTGTTTCTGGATTGGGCACTTACTGAGAATAGCCCCTTCTCACGAAACTGCCCAAATGCTTCACTGAGGCTACTTAGAATCAAAAACATTGAGATAAAAGTACAGAGCCAATATTCATAACTTCAGCTACAAAAATGATACACACACAGAGACAGCATCATCATAACCAGCAAACCAGAACCTCTTTATAGACACCTCACACGACAACCTTAGTACAATATTTGCTGCAAATATATAACAGTGGTTGCAACAATGATCGATACGGTTACGGTTTATGTCAATAACGTCACAAGGGGAAAGAGAGCCAGGAGCCAAGCAACTTGGCTAGTAGTATCAAAACAAGTTCAGATACCCAGCTAGTCAACTAGAGAAGAACCGGTCTCCGGAGGCATGGAAAAGAAAGCTACAGGGGGTGTACCTGATGGGTGTCCTTGCCAGATTAAATAAGCGGCAACCAAGATAGGTTCTTCACCCATCCTAAGAATGCAAAAACTCATAATTGGTAACGCCATATTAAGATGAGTGGCCAGAGAATTCAGCGAGGGACACAAGGACAACGGGAAGATGTGCTGTCTCCCTGGAGTGAGGCTATTAGATGTAACCACAGGATTAGACAGGATTATGAAATTGGCTGGTACAACACTCATTGGAACCAATGACACAGCATCACATGGAGCCACGTGGATTATAGAAGACCTCAAGTATCTCGGCAGGGAGAGGAAGAAAGGGAAAGTCCAAGTGATCTTCTCAGAGATCCTATTGGTCCAGTGAACGAGAGATGGGAGACAATACCGCAGATGAACTGTTGGCTGCGTGACTGGTGTGAGGCTGAAGGTTTTGGTTTTGTGGAACGCTGGGCCCCGTTCCAGTAGGAGACGGGGGCTGTGCAAACGGGATGGCGCATCTCTCCGGTACAGGGGCTACCATGCTTGGTTGGAGACTAGCTGGAGGAGCTAGGAGGGCATTACACAACCAATGCCAGGGGAGAGTGCTAAGGAGGCACACGAGGTACAAACTCAAGGTGTCATCAGCAAATTGAGCTGCTGTGGCAAAGAGCCTGTCGAGAAGCCGTTTTTCAGTTGCGTGTCTACCAATGCTGGGAGTGTGGGTCACCAGTAAGAGGAATTAGAAATTCTTATTTATGAGGGAAAAAAGTACACGACTGGCATTACTGAAACGTGGTGGGACCCTTCTCCTGACTGGTTCTTTATAACCTGTTTAGGAGGAGTAGGGGGGGTAGAAGGTGTGTGTATGGGGGAGCATTCTACACCATTACCTGTTTTGCAGTTATTGGTCACTCAGAACCACAGGATCTTGAGTGCATGGCTCCATGTGCTAACTAACAAAACCCAGAATGGGGCCCTGGTGGGCGTCTGTTCCAGGCCATCGAATCAAAGCGGAGAACAGGATGAATTACTGCTGAAGCAGTGTCTGTGGCAGAGGTCTCATGTAGCCATCAATAAAACATCATTCCAGTTACTAAAAATGATTTTGATAATTTTCTAACACGGAAGGGGTTGCTGTGACGGAGCAGGGAGCAGGGCGGATTTGACCTGGGAATGTTGCAGGGGAGTTACAGTGGGGATGGGAAGGAAGCTACCTGAGCTGTAACCTGAGCCAGGAGGGGGGTGGGGAGCAGTGACACCTTTGGCCGGGAGACTGAACAAAGGAGAGGAGGCGCAGGGGGAGGGGTAGACCTGCTGGAGGAGTTTTTTTGGTTTTCAGTTTTGGGCTGGGTGGGGAAACGCAGGGAACCCCAAGCTGGGGGCTAAGTTCCCTAAACCCCCCAAAAGGACTTGATTGAGGGGTTCTGGTTGTACCGACAAGTTCTGCTTGGGACTGTGTTCCTGTCATCTAATAAACCTTCCGTTTTACTGGCTGCCTGAGAGTCACGGTGAATCCCAGGAAGAGGGGTGCAGGGCCCTGACTCCCCCTCTCTCCGTGACAGTTGCACCCAACACGAGGTAACTATTTCAGTTCTCATTACGACAGACGAAGATTAAATAATCCCTGGACAGGGTGTTGGTAGGGTCGATGTCATCATAGCCTGATCCTGCATCAAGCATTTGTCTAACCTGTTCTTAAAAACCTCCAATGACGGGTTTCCACACTCTCCTTTGGGAACCCTGTTCCAGAGCTAAGCTAGCCTTAGCATTAGAAAGTTTTTCCTAATATCCAACCTAAATTTCCCTTGCTGCCGATTAAGCCGATTACTTCTTGTCCGAACGTCAGTGGACATGGAGAACAACTGATCACTGTCCTCTTTAACAGCCCTTCACAGATGTGAAGACCGTTAGCAGGTCCCCTCCCCCCGTCGTCTTCTCTCAAGAGTAAACGTGCCCAGTGTTTTAAACCTTTCCTTGTATGGCAGGTTTTCTAAACCCTTTGTCGTTTTTCTTACTCTGCTCTGGCTTGTCTCTTTTTTAAAGTGTGGAGCCCCAAACTGGACGCAGTTGTTCAGCTGAGGCCGCCCCAGTGCCAGCTAGAGCGGCACCATGACCTCCCGCGTCCTACATACGACACTCCTGCTAATACACCCTGGAATGATAGTACCTTTTCTCACCACTGCATCACATTGGTGGCTCATATTCAATTTGTGACCCACTAAGAACCCCAGATCCTTTCCTGCTTTACTACGACTGTCCCGGAGTCCCCGGGTGATGCTCTGGACCTGCTCCCCACAAAGCCAGTCAGGACTTTGGGGATCCTCCTCTCCCTCGGAGCAGACTGTCTGCAGGGCAAGGAGCTCACACGGCTTCACCTTCCTGGGTCTCTCCTTGGAGCATTCAGCATATGCCCCTCCGTGTGCTTCCCCCAGCGAGTCCGCCCCGGCGGGGTCCTGGGGAAGCCAGAGGTCCTGCACCCCCACTTCGCAGACAGACCTGACTCTCAGCCAGCCAGTAAAACAGAGGTTTATTAGATGACAGGAACACGGTCTAAAACAGCGCTTGTCGGTCCAGCGAACGGGACCCCTCTGCCGGGTCCATTCTGGGGCCCAGCGAGGCAGACACCCCCGTCTGCCCTCACTCCTAGTCCCCAGCCAGCCCCCAACTGAAACCTCCTCCAGCCCCTCCTCCTCTGGGCTTTGTCTCTCTCCTGGGTCAGGAGGTCACCTGACCTCTTTGTTCACCTTTAGCTATCCCCTTGCAAGCGGGGAAGGGCCCTGGCTATTTGTTGCCAGGGAGACAGAGTGTCAGTGATTTATGCACACTGGCCTTTATCCCCCCACCTAGAGACTTAAGAAAGGCATAGGGGAAACTGAGGCACCCACACAGTATTCAGAGGAAACATTAAGAACAGTCCCACTTCGTCACATCGACCTACTCAGTTATTTCCTGTACTGTATTTGTGCATTTGATTTTTCCTTCTTAAAAGTACTCGTCTTTATTACATTTAATCTTGTTGGTTTCAGACCAATTCTCCAGTTTGTTGTGCTCATTTTGGATTCTCATCCCGTCCTCTGAAGTGCTTGCAACCCCTCCCACTGTGGTGTCATCTGCAAATTGTATAAGCACACTCTCCACTCCACGATCCAAGTCATTAATGAAGTGGACAAGCAATTGAACGTGAGCTCCCAGTGTGAAGCTGTGGCAAAAAGGGCTAATGTGATCCTGGGATGTATGAAAAGATGTAATGAGTAGCAGGGAGGTGATTGTCCCTCTGTCTATGGCATTGGTGAGACTGATACTAGAATACTGCATCCCGTTCTGGGGTCCGCATTTGAAAAAAAAATGTTGAAAAATCAGAGTGGGCACAGGAGAGAGCTGGAAAAACACCTGACAGAGGTAGACTTAACGAGCTCAATCTGTTTAACGAATCAGAAAGAAGATTGAGACGGGACTTGACGATGGTATAGTCCGACCTTCATGGGGACAAAGCAGTGGGGTGGTTACCCCGCTCCTGCCCTGAAGGGCTTAGAACAGCCCTGGGAGAGGGCTGGGGCAGGGGAAAGCTGGGCTGATGGGGGAAGCAGCCACAGCTGGCCCTATAAGGGGGCGGTGGGCCAGAAGGATGAGGAGACTCTCTCTCTCTAGCTCCCTAGAGAGAGAAGGACCCGGCTGCCTGGGAAGCTGAGAAGGGTATCTAGGGTGGAGCAGCACTGGGGAAGGGCAGAGGGAGCTGGGGAGCTCCAGCCTAGCTAAGCCCCTGGCTGCAGGCCGAGTTAAGGGCCCACAAAAAGGGAACTAGGGCTGCAGAGGGGCAGCCCAGGAATAGGCAGAGGCAGCTGGTCCAACCCCCCTTGCCGATGATGAGTGGGTCACAGACTGTNGCTTAGAACAGCCCTGGGAGAGGGCTGGGGCAGGGGAAAGCTGGGCTGATGGGGGAAGCAGACACAGCTGCAGCCAGTGCAATCAGGGCCCAGACGGCCCTATAAGGGGGCGGTGGGCCAGAAGGATGAGGAGACTCTCTCTCTAGCTCCCTAGAGAGAGAAGGACCCGGCTGCCTGGGAAGCGGAGAAGGGTATCTAGGGTGGAGCAGCACTGGGGAAGGGCAGAGGGAGCTGGGGAGCTCCAGCCTAGCTAAGCCCCTGGCTGCAGGCTGAGTTAAGGGCCCACAAAAAGGGAACTAGGGCTGCAGAGGGGCAGCCCAGGAATAGGCAAAGGCAGCTGGTCCAACCCCCCTTGCCGATGATGAGTGGGTCACAGACTGCCGTCTGCCCCAGAGAGCGGGGGCTAGATGGAGACTGGCAGTAGCCACTGAGGCAAGGTGGGGATAGGGGTGGAGGTTCCCTGTGGGGGAGGCCCAGATTGTGGGTTACTGCTGGGGCAGAACCCCTGGGCAAAAGGCACCAGGGTCTGGGAGGGACACGGGGGGCAGTGGAAGGTGAGACATCAGCCGGCAGAGGGCGGTCCGGAGCTGGAAAAGAGCTAATTCCCTGGACAACCAGCAGGAGGCGTCGCGCCGGTGAGTCGTCGCCCCGCCGCAGTACTCAAAGGGCTCTTTAACCTAGCAGATAAAGGCTGAACAAGAACCTGGCTGGAAGCTGAAGCCAGGCTGTGATGTTATGAATGTAATATAATCTCTCATTGAAAAGTGACAGGGCCAGAAAGAGTTAATTAACTCACAGACTGACCTGACCTATGGCCGAACCTTAAGGACTGGTTAGGAAGATCTGTAAATGAATAGAGCTTTGAAATGCAGCCTGCATTGTTAGAGATCTCAAGGGTAGATGTTTGCTCAGGTCTTGTGATGTAAGCAAACAAGTCTTGTCTATTACTATAGCTTTGATTCAAAGATCAAAAAAGGAGTATTAACATTTAGGAAGACACTTGAGGGAAATAGTATTATTGTCTATATGTCTCTTTGAAGGTTGTGGTAACCTGTATCTGAACTGTTTAATGGATAAATTACCCTGTGGTAATTGCCAGGATGTTTGGGAGAAGGAGAGTTGAGCCGATTGTTTTCTCAGGCCAAAAGGCTGCTGGAAATGTATAAGAACCTTGGGACACGATCCTACTTCATCTCAGATCTGCTTTGGGTTTCAAGAGGGGGAAACCTTAAGCCACAAGGATTGAGATCCCCAGTCACTGACTGGAGCCACCCTGAATATGGACATTGGACTATAACCTATGGACTATTTCTAAAAGGACTTTTGGCAACTACAAGCTCATCTCTGCTCTGTACCTGAACCTCAAGAATTGAATTCAAGTCTGTCTGTATATTGATCTTTTAACCAACACTCTCTCTCTTTTCTTTTTAAATAAATTTTAGCTTAGTTAATAAGAATTGACTATAGCGTGTATTTTGGGTAAGATCTAAGTAATAATTGGACCTGGGTGTGTGGCTGACCCTTTGGGATTGGAAGAACCTTTTCGTTTATATGATGAGATAAGATTCTCAGTAATCATCATCATATGTGACAGGTGTGTCTGGACGGAGGCCTGAGGCTGGGCACTTTAAGGGAACTGCATTGTTTGGACTTCTGAGTAACCAGGGAGATACTATAGAAGTTGTTTTGTGCTGGTTGGTAAACTAAGTATTGGAAGATCCACCAGCGTTTGGGGTTTGTCTGCCCCGTTTTGTTTGCAGTTCACCCTAATTGAGTGACCTCAGCTGGCTCCCACGGGCAGCACCGTCACACAGGCATGTGCCCATGAGAAATAAGGCCCCTGTTTTTAACAGAGCGCGTGATTAGCTGCTGGAACAAGCTGGAGTGACGGATGAGAGAGTGGATGCTAGAACAACTGCTAGCAGAGGGCCTCATCCTCCCTGATTGAACTAACCTCGTTACCTCTAGACTGATTCTTGCCTGCTTATTTATACCTGCCTCTGGAAATTTCCACCACCTGCATCCGACGAAGTGGGGATTCACCCCCGAAAGCTTATGCTCCAATGCGTCTGTTAGTCTATAAGGTGGCACAGGACTCTCTGTCGCTCATTCTAGAAGGTGTATTTTAGTCAAACAGAAGTTGGCACTGGGCTCAGTACAGGAGTGACTGGATGTAATTCGATGGTGATATACAGGAGCTCCGACCAGCCGAGCTGACAGTCCCCTCTGGCCTGAAAAGCTCTGAATCTATTAAATGCTGTTATTGGCCCTTCTGCACACACCCCGCAAGCAGAGTTTTCCCTCCATGTGGAAGTTCGGGGCAGTTGTTGGTTGTGTCAGGATTAGATACACAAACCTCCTTAGGGAGAGGCAGACAGCGCCAGATTAGGCAGCAATTCTGTGCAGAAATGTATGAAGGAATTCCCGTCTGTGCAAAGCAGGGTTTCTGAGCATACAAACCCTCAGGGATGCTGACGTATCGGTGTTGCTGACGATCAGCATGAACAACAACACTCGCTCAATCCATTCAAATATTTTCATGATCATAAATAACTTTTTACAGTTCCACCATCCAGGAGAAATGGATTACATCACCGAGTACACGGCATTTCACTAACGATGAACCTGCTGCTTACTCAGAACACTTGCAGTTAAGTCTGATCATCGAAAATTTAAAAAATGGGACTTTCAGCTCTTTCCACTTGCTTGCTATCGTGCATAGAAATCTCAGCTGGAACGAGAACAAGACGCACTGTGGTGGCTGCATCTCAGAGTAACGCCCGACCTCTTTTCAAATGCCATTCACGGACGATTCAGACTAGAATGTAATGCCCCCACCTCTGAAAAATCCTTCCGCTGCCCTCTCTGTAGCACGTTTCCATGTAAGTTGAATAGAGCGCTAATGGTTCAAATATTGCGAAGTTCAATAGAAGTCATCAACATTATTTGCATACACAGTAGAGTTTATTAAAGCAAAGGTATTGCCATGATAGGTACAAGGTTGTTGAGGCAACATACGACACAAAGATGCTCAGCGTAAGGGCTGGCCAACGAAGGAAGGGATCTCCATTCCACGAGGGACTTTGGGAATTAGGAAGGAGAGGAAGTGGAGAGATTCTAGCCACTGCCGGAGGTCTCCAATTCCATTCAAGCCTATCAAGCCATATTGCTGCTGTACAAAAGACCCAACAAAAATCATAACCCTTTTTTTTATATAGCTGCAACCCAACTTTCGATAAATGTAGCCATTTTTCCTATGCTTATTTGGCTGAACACTCAACCAAAGTTCCTATAAACGTCTTCATTTGTAACTGGCTTATAACTTCTATGAAAACATTACAATTGGATTTGCAACAAATGGGCCAACTATTTACATGCATATTGTATGTTTCCTAAAAACAAAACCACAACATCAAATGTGGGGGAAATGTCAGACCAGAGATAAAGTGTCACCGCTGGGAGTGACGTCTCTTCATCTCTTCGTAACGAAATAGCCGTGGCAGGGATGTGTCATTTGGGGTGACCCGAGATTTATTTTGTCATGTACAGCCAGTCAGACCCCAGCTCCTTATTGGATTATTTAATTAATAAATAACTAGTCGTTTAAAGGTTTGTCACATTCAATCATCGGTCTGATGAACTTTCCAACAAATTACTGTTACACTGACACGTTGTCCAATAATATTGGCCTTTGACTAAGTTGCTGGGAATAAAGAACCAACTTCAGCGTGGCGAGGAGGGGGAGGCGGAAGAGGGGGAAGTGGGAAGCAAAGAGGCAGCCCCCCCGCCCCGCGTGGGCTGGGCCTGGCCTGGCAGCCAGTGCCCATGTGAATACAGGGTGCAGCCGGTGCGCAGACCAGAGGTTGGCTCTTCCCAGGAGTGTGCATGGTGCCCTGCGTGAGGAACACGACCAACGGGCATCCGTGTGTGCCGAGATCCTGCCGTGCCGGGGGTCAGGGGCTCCCCAGCAATACCTTGCCAGGGTGGTGGGTGAGAGGCAGGGTCTGGGCGGGGACGGGGTCTCACTCTGTGTGTCGGGGGGAAGGAGGTAGTGTCTGTGGATGGGGCAGGGTGTGGGGGGACAGGGAGTTGGTGGGGGGGTCAGAGGGTGTGGGGCGAAGGGGGGCAGACAGGTCTCTGGGGGGCAGTGTGTGTGTGGGGGCAGGTCTATGGGACGGGGTAGGGTCTCTGAGGAGGGAGATGTAGGTCTCGGGGGCAGGGTGTGGGGCAGGATCTCCGTGTCCGCCCCGAGCCCGGAGCTCGCCGCCGGGCAGAGCCGAAGTTCGCGCGGGCTCGGGCGGGGCAGGAGCAGCGCTAAGCCCGGCCCAGGCTCCCGGCACCCAGCGCTCCCCTGCCTCGCTCCGAGCCCGCGGCGCCGGACCCGCCCGGACCCTGCCGGGTAAGCGCCCCCGGGCTGGGAGAGCCTGGCCCCCGGCTGCCCCCCGGCGCCGGCCCCTGCCCATTAACCGACGGGGGGACCGCGCCCCGCTGTAACCCACCAGCCCCCCTCCTCTCCCCTGGGAACAGAACCCAGGAGTCCTGGCTCCCAGCCCCCTCTGCTCTAACCCACCAGCCCCCACTCCCCTCCGAGAGCTTAGAACAGAACCCAGGAGTCCTGGCTCCCAGCCCCCCCACCCCTGCTCTAACCACTACACCCCATTTCCCTCCCAGAGCTGGGAACCGAACCCAGGCATCTGGACTCCCAGTCCCGAGTCCCCCTCCTGCCCCCCGAAGGACCAAGGGGAGCGGGTGGGGTGAATCCGGCTGCGCAGTCCTGGCTCAGGCTGGCCAACCTGCCCTCTGATCTGACGTACCCAGCTGGGAAAGGGGGCTCCCTTCCTGGGTCACCCACCAGTGTGCCGTGACCCTCCCCTGCCTGCGGGTACCGCGCTGGCCTACGGCGTGACCCCCACTCTTGGGGCTAGTGCTGCCCTTCAGAACAGGGCCCCTGCCCTTGCCTTGGGCATGACCCTCTTGGGGTGGCCACCCCAGCATTTGGAGCAGCCGGGCGACAAGGAAACTCTGGGCAACTCGGATCAGGTTCTGGGGAGATTCCCAAGGGCAGATCCTGGCTGCAGCAGGCTGGAACCTGTCCTAGGCGGCTAGGGGGGCAGGGAGTGTGTACCTGGGGGTCACCCTACTCCCTTAGGCCACTGGGGCTCCCCCATTATTCCGGGGGGAGGGGGGGCAGGGAGAGGGCACTGGCCCGGGACTCGTGTTCACTGCTTGGACACCCTTTAACCCCTGACCCATAGGGCCGCCCCAGATGTCAGCCCTGAAGGGGTTAATTGGGCCCAGCCTGGAGCCAGGTGTTTCCAAATTAACCTGTTGGTGGCTGCTGCGCTGTATTTCCCCAGGAGCAGGGGCCCTATCAAATGCACCGTCCATTTTGGTCCATTTCACAGTCATAGGATTTTAAAAATCCTAAATTTCATGATTTCAGCTATTTACATCTGAAACTTCAGGGTGTTGTAATTGTAGGGGGCCTGACCCAAAAAGGAGTTGTGTGTGTGTGTGTGTATGTGTGTGTGTGTGTGTGTGTGTGTAGGGGGGGGTCACAAGGTTATTGTAGGGGGGGTTGCGGTACCGACACCCTTACTTCTGCGCTGCTGCTGGCGTCTCTGGAGCCCGCTAGCCCAAGCAAGAGTGTATGACAATCAGGGCAAAACACTGTGTGTGTGGAGGGGGGTATATGGGGGAACCAGGCCTTCCCAGCAACCTGCTACCGGGCTGGACTGCGGGGAGAGTGGGGTACTGGAGGCATCACACACCCCAGCACTGCCAGACACCCACCTGTTCTGGGGGGGCAGAATACCCATAACCCTCTGCCTGCGGATCCTCCACCTCAGAGGCTGCCCAAGGCCACGGGTGAGGCAGAAGGTGACATTAAGCCAGACATGGGCAAGGCCCTTGTGGTGGGGGGCAGGAGGAGCTGGGGTGGGGGGAGGTTGTTTTTCTTTCATCACAAATTAACATGGGCAACCCACAAACCCAACACGCTGGTGGCCTCAGGGCCGCAGGCTTGCCCACCCCTCGCGGGCAGCCGTTGACACCAGGAGGCTGCTGGGAAAGGGTAAGGGCTCCTTCGGCAGCTCCCCTGCTCTGTAGTGTTATGGGGCGTCCCCAGCTCGCTCCTGCCCCCCAGGGGCTGCCCCACACCTGGCCTGGCCCTGCCCTGCAGTGTGTATGCCTTGTCTACCTGCGGGCACCCTGCCTGGGGCTCTGTCTGAGCTGCCACTCCTCTTTCTTCTCCCCCAGCAGGAAGCAGCAGGTATTTTATTTCTCCCCTGCGTTTCCTGCTGGGCCCAGTGCCCTGCTGGGTCTGTGGCCTGCTCACACCTCTTGTCTGTTCCAGGAGCCTGGCCCTGCCGGGCCTGCCCGAGCCCTGCTGGGGAGCACCGTGGGGAGGAAGGCCAGGAGGTAACTGCACCCCCAGAGCGGCGTGTTCCCTTGGAGCTGCCCCGGAGCCCGGCCTAGGATGGCTCTGCAGAACCTCTCGCAGCCGGAGTACCAGCCGGGGCCGGCGCCCCCCGCGGGCAGCTTGCCCGGCCTGTCCAGCATGGTGCGCTCCTTCCTGGGGCTGGTACAGCCAAATGCCTTCCCAGCCGGTAAGAGCATGGTGTGGGCGTCCCCAGGCTGCTGCCCCCAGGGGGCTCCCTCCCCCTCTCTCTGGCTTTCCCGGGGTGGGGCAGGGCAGGTGGCTGCAGCTCCCAGGCACTGATGTGTGGGGCGGGGAAGGGTCAGACCCGGGTTATTTGGGTCCCTGCAGGATCCCGTTTGAAGAGCTGCTTTCAGCACCATCCACACACATTGTCCCTCCGCTCCCTGCCCCGAATGTCCCCCCGGCCCTGTGCGCACCCCCAGATCCGCGTCTGCCACCCTGGCATTTGCTGCTCAGCGCTCTGCAGCTCGTTAGCTGACTGTGTTATCACTTGAGGCAGCATGGCCCCGTGCCCGGGACCCCAGGCTGGGGGGCAGGACTCCTGGGTTCTATGCCTGGCTTGCTGGCTGAGCTTGGGCTGGTCATGCCCCTGCCCCGTGCCTCAGTTTCCCCACCGATCGGATGGGATTGCGATGCCCGTGTGCAAAGCGCCCTGAGATCTATGGAGCCTGCGGCAGGCTGAGCCCGAAGGCAGCGGCTGGCGGCTCTGCAAGGAGCGTGGCGCAATGTAACAGACGGAAGGGCTGTGGTGTGGGTTACAGCATCCCGGGGAGGGGGATGTGCAGCCTGCTGGGGCCTAGTAAAGTGAACCATTTACCTTTGAATGGGCCAATCCACTGCCTCTGGGAGGGGACGTGGAGTCCCGAGGGATGGGAATGATGGGGGCTGGCAGGCGGCCATGACAGGGGCCGGTGGGGAAAGGTTTGGGGTCGGAGACAAAGGGGGCACTGGGGATGGGGTCATTGATGGGAGACGGGGCAGAGACCCAGCTGGGGCAGAGGGTGTGTCTCACTCGTCTCCCCGCCCCACCCAGCACTCCACAGGCCTCTCGGCTCAGCCCTCCGCTCCTTGTTATCCGTGGGGCTGTGGGGGAGTCCCAGGAGGCAGCGGGCTGTGCTCAGCTCAGGAGTGTCGCGTTGGGGGTGGGTTTGTGATGCAGCCTCGTTTGGGGGGAGCTGTTGTAAAGGGCAGGAGAGTTCGCTCGCTGCCTTCGTTTATCTCGCCAGAGCCAGTTCTGGGGGCAGATTTGCTCCGGGGGAGCCGGGCCCTGGCGTTGAGCTGAGAGTCCGGAAAGCAGGGGGTGGCCTGCGCGCGGTTTGTGACCACGGCTGCCCCAGCACTGGTGCATATAAACAGGTTGCACGACAAATATACCCAGACTTCATGTCACCGATTTCACCTGCAAGGTCTCGAGACCGGCTCTCGCTTGGCGGGGGCTCTGTCTGGCGCTCTGGGACCCAGTGTGAATGAAAGGCTGACCTCAAAGCCCTTCCGCCTTGCGTGGGGCTGTTGCTGGCAGCTGGCTCTGAGGGGGGAGTTCTGTTGCATTCTGGGTCAGAGCAGTGTGTGTGCACAGGGCGTGCTCGGGGCCCTTCCTGGGATTCTCGGGATTTGTATGTGGCAGTTCATTGTTTATTTCTGTCCGTTACAAGGAAAAAGGGGTAAACAGTGAGCTGGCAAAGTTTGCAGACCATACAAAACTACTGCAGACAGTTAAATCCGAAGCAGACTGCGAAGAGGTACAAAGGGATGCAGCGGTGCTGTAGCCGGGTGGGTCCCAGGACATTAGAGAGACCAGGTCGGTGAGGTAATAGCTTTTATTGACAAACTTCGGTTGTGATTCACCAACAGAAGGCGCAATAAAAGCTATTACCTAAGCACTTTGTCTCTCGGCAACAGAACAGCATTGGCAGATAACATTCAGTGTTGATAAACACAGCGTAAGGCACTTTGGAAAACAAAATCCCAACTAGACGCACAAAGTTATGGGATCTAAGTAAGCTCAAGAGAGAGATCTCGGAGTCACTGTGGAGAGTTCTCTGAAAACATCCGCTCCATGTGCAGCGGCGTCAGAACGGCGACCAGAATGTTAGGAACCCTTAGGAAAGGGATAGAGAATAAACCAGAAAATATCATAATGCCACTATAGAAATCCAGGGCATGCCCACACCGTGAATACGGCCTGCAGATCTGGTCGCTTCATCTCAAAAATGATACATCTCTACCCCGATAGAACGCTGTCCTCAGGAGCCAGAAAATCTTACCGTGTTAGAGGTGAAACCGCGTTATATCGAACTTGCTTTGATCCGCCGGAGTGCGCAGCCCCGCCCCCCCGGAGCGCTGCTTTACCGCGTTCTATCCGAATTCGTGTTATATCGGGTGGCGTTATATCGGGGTAGAGGTGGATATTCAAATTGGAAAAAGTACAGAGCAGGGCAACAAAAGTGATTAGGGGCATAGAACAGCTTCCAAATTAAAAAGACTGGGGCTGTTCAGCTTGGAAAAGAGACGACTGAGGGGGGATATGATCGAGGTCTATAAAATCATGACTGGAGCGGAGAAAGTGAACAGGGAAGTGTTATTTACCCCTTCACATAACACACGAACCAGGGTCACCCCATGAAATTAACAGGCAGCAGGTTTAAAACAAACACAGGGAAGTATTTCTGCGCAGTCAGCCCGTGGAACTCGTTGCCAGGGGTTGTTGTGAAGGTCAAAATTATAACAGGGTTAAAAAAAAACTAGATCAGTTCACAGAGGACAGGCCCAGCAATGGCTATTAGCCAGGATGGGCAGGGACACAACCCCATGCTCTGGGTGTCCCTAGCCTGTTTGCCAGAAGCTGGGAATGGGCGACGGGATGGATCACTTGATGATTCCCTGTTCTGTTCATTCCCTCTGGGGCACCTGGCACTGGCCACTGTCGGCAGACAGGATACTGGGCTAGATGGACCTTTGGTCTGACCCAGTCTGGCCGCGCTTATGTCCCATGATGCTTGTTTCATCCCATCATCCAGCTGCTTTTTGTGACCCAGCCAGCGCTATTTTCCAAGCGTTCTCTGGCCGGGATCCTGGGCCAGATACACTATTGGTGTGACCCAGTCTGGCCGTTCTTATGTTCTCACCTGGCAGCTGCCGGGATTGGGCTCCTCTCTGCAGAGCTTGACCCGAGTTTGAGAGTCAGTAGCGGGTGGGGAGCACCCAGGCCGGCTCTGTCCCCGGGGAACAGAGGAGTTTGTTGCGAGCCAGCTGGAAGTAGCTGGGAATCCTTCATCTCCGAGTGCAGGACTCTCCTGTCTGCTTCGAACCACTGCAGGAAGAGCTGCGTCTGGCAAAGCGCAGGACTCCTGGGTCCCATGCCGCACTCACTCTGTGGACTGGGGCGAGTCGCATGAGGCCGCAAAGTGTCCACTGAATGTGGGGCGCCTGGAGCCTGATCTGCAGACCTCAGAGCACCCGCGGGTCCCGCTGGCCAGAGATGGGTTTGTGGGGCCCAGCCCCTCTGCGAGTCAGGCCCCTTTGAGGGGTCTCAGCTTGGGCACCCGTGGTCAGTGAAAACGCTGGCTTTGGGCTCTCTGTGCCTCGGTTTCTCTGCTCTGTAAAACGAGGACAATGAGTCTTCCCCATTTGTAATGCACGCAGATGTGGGCCAGTGCTGGAGGGGGTGACCTGGGTCTAGTGGGGGTTGGGGGGAGACTGCCTAGGAAAGCTGGGGGTGCAGGCAGTGGGGTTGCTGATTCTTCCCTGTGAGCCAGAGCCCAGGGGGTGCTGGAGGGACCATCTCTCAAAGGAGCAGTACGACCAAGGTCCTGGCTGCTTGTGGTGAGCTGAGATCCTGCAGTGAGTAGCCCGGGAGTCTGCCCAGACTGGTCCTTCTGCAGCCACCATTGCAGACCGCTTTCCCTTTCGCTGCTGTTCAACAGCTGCCATGTTCCGCCCCCGAGGTGGCTGCACTGCAGTGGCAGGTGGAGCGATCGTTACACAAGGTTCGGAAAGTGCTCTGGTTCCCCTAACCCCCACCCAATCTGGACCGGTTCCCCTGCTTTTTTCGAGGGCCTGAGGTGCTTTTGTTTGCTCCCTTTGTCTCCCCTGGGCTGGTGTTTCCTTGTCGCCCCGTTGGATCTCCTGTTTGTTTTGCAGTTTGCAAACAAGCCACCTGGTTCCTGGCAGTGACCTGACTTGCTTGATTTCATGGTTTGTTTCCTGCTGCCGCACAGGTGTGACGGTGCGGGGCTCTGCCCTGGAGAGCTTGCCGAATACACCGCGGGTCGGGGGATAAGTGGGGCTCTGGGGTGTTGCAAGGGGAAAGCAGGACACGGGAAGGAAATCAGCCCCAGCTGGAAAGGGAGGAGTTCATGCAGTTTGGAATTAGAGCTGTGGGTTTGATCCCCACTGCAGTCCTGTCACCTCTGCTTTCTACAGGGACAGATGCACCCCCAGTCCCTGCAGCACAGCGCCCCCTAGCGCCGCACCGGGTCAGCGCTGCCTGCGAGGGGAGAGCGCCCCCCACTGGGCCCCACCCCCGCCCCCTGCCCCACAGCGCCCCCTAGCGCCGTACCGGGTCAGCGCTGCCTGCGCGGGGAGAGCGCCCCCTACTGAGCCCCACCCCCCCCCCTGCAGCACAGCGCCCCCTAGCGCCGCGCCGGGTCAGCGCTGCCTGCGAGGGGAGGGCGCCCCCTACCGAGCCCCACCCCCGCTCCCGGCCCCACGGCGCCCCCTAGCGCCGCACCGGGCCAGCGCTGCCTGCGAGGGGAGAGCGCCACCTACCGAGCCGCACCCCCGGTCCCTGCCCCACAGCGCCCCCTAGCGCGGCACCGGGTCAGCGCTGCCTGCGAGGGCAGAGCGCCCCCTACCGAGCCCCACCCCCGCTCCCCGCCCCCCAGCGCCCCCTCGCGCCGCACCGGGTCCGTGCCGCCTGCGAGGAGAGAGCGCCCCCTACTGAGCCCCACCCCCCCCCCTGCAGCACAGCGCCCCCTAGCGCCGCACCGGGCCCGCGCTGCCTGCGAGGGGAGCGCGCCCCCTACCGAGCCCCACCCCCGCCCCCTGCCCCACAGCGCCCCCTAGCGCCGTACCGGGTCAGCGCTGCCTGCGCGGGGAGAGCGCCCCCTACTGAGCCCCACCGCCGCTCCCTGCCCCACAGCGCCCCCTAGCGCGGCACCGGGTCAGCGCTGCCTGCGAGGGGAGAGCGCCCCCTACTGAGCCCCACCCCGCTCCAGCAGCACCAGCCTTTTGCTCAGCGGTGTCCCTTCCACACAAACCCTTCTGCCCTCGAGCTCCGGGCTGTGGGGAGGGAGCGGCCGGTGACCAGGACCGGGGGGAGACGTGAGAGCGCCAGGGGGCGGGGACCCTCCTGCGGGGCTGGGGCTCGCTGGGGGAGGCAGTGCTGCCATGGCTCGGGGCTCTGTGCCCGTGGCTCCTGGGGCCACTGGCTGCATGGCTGTGATGGGGCTGGCTCGGACTCGCCCGGGAGGCGCTGCAGCCAGGGCCCGAACCCGGGACACGAGAGGTTCAGAGCCAGGTCCCGTTTTATCCGAACCCCGTGAGCTGGGGGGCTGGAGGCTGGCTCTGGGCATGGCCCAGCCTGTGCCCCTGGTTCCTGGCTCCTACTGACGGGCCATCAGACGGGGGCGCCAGGCCAGGCCAGGCAGGAGCTCCCCGGGCGCCTTGGCAGGGCCTGGCTGCAGGCAGGAGGCTGGGCTCTCCCGGCACGGTCTGGACTAGCAGGAGCGCTGCCCAGGCTGGCGGGTGGGGCTGGCACGGTTATACCCAGGCCTATGGGGCAGGCCTCCGGTGTATCTGTGCCCCCCACAGGCAAAGAGAGCTGGTGCCGAAGTCACGCTGGGGCCAAGCTGGCCGAGGGAGGGACCGCACCATGGGGGTTCCCAGGCTCATCCCAGCTCCTGCTGAAAGGGAGCTCAGTGGGGGTGTGTGGGGGTGTGTGTGACGCCCCCCCTGGCAGGGTCCCAGAGCCCAGGCTCCAGCCCGGACGTCTACACGGCAGTTTTACAGCCCCGCAGCCTGACCCAGCTGACCCGGACCAGCCATGGGCGTTCAGTGCAGTGTTTGTGTAACCAGAGATTGTCCCTGAAAGCTCGGCTCCAGCGCGGCCCCGGATTCCTGCGCTCGAAGCAGGAGTCGCTGGGTGAATTCTCGGGCCTGGGTCACGCGGCCGGGCGGGAGGGGGGCAGGACAGTCCCTTCGGGCCGTGGCGTCTCTGGGGTGCTAACCCCCCTCTCTGCTCCTGTTCCCCAGAACTCCTCACCAACTTGATCCACCAGAAAAATGACATTACGAACCCTGCCGTGTACAAAGAGGTGAGGGCCCTGGCGGGGTCATGGGGCAGGGCCCCCCATAGGCACAGAGGGAGAAGGTCCCTGTCAGGGC
Organism: Platysternon megacephalum; assembly: GCA_003942145.1. Classification (NCBI taxonomy): domain Eukaryota; kingdom Metazoa; phylum Chordata; order Testudines; family Platysternidae; genus Platysternon; species Platysternon megacephalum. Next base: position 808,228 of record QXTE01000090.1, read on the forward strand.
TCAGTGGGGACTCTGAGGTCAGCCATGCCCCAACTGATGCCCTCCCCACAGCGATGCCATCCATGCTGCAGACAGGGGCAGCAGGCTGGAGCGCTTTGAAAGAATCGAACCCCAAGACATGTTGTCCGATTCCAGGCAGAAAGCCCAGCGGCCTGGCCAGAGCCTTTCTGTCTCCCCAGATCCTTGTGCCTCCCCCGCAGTGTCGCTCCTTCACTTCTGTCAAGGAGCGTGTGGGGGGTCAGGGCCCTGCACCCCTCTTCCTGGGATTCACCGTGACTCTCAGGCAGCCAGTAAAACGGAAGGGTTGTTAGATGACAGGAACACAGTCCCAAGCAGAGCTTGTAGGTACAATCAGAATCCCTCAAACAAGTCCTTCTGGGGGGCAGGGAGCTTAGCCCCCAGCTTGGGGTTCCCTGTGTTTCCCCACCCAGCCCAAAACCGAAACTAGAAACTCCTCCAGCCGCTCTCTCCCCCCTCCCCCTGCTCCTCCTCTCCTTTGTTCAGTCTCCCGGCCGAAGGTGTCACTTCTCCCACCCCCCTCCTGGCTCAGGTTACAGCTCAGGTAGCTTCCTTCCCATCCCCAATGTAACTCCCCTGCAACATTCCCAGGTCAAATCCGCCCTGCTCCCTGCTCCGTCACAACTTCCTGCCCTAAGCTGCCCCGCTGCGTTAAGTGCTGGCGCGTTCCGCCCCAGAGGCAGCTGCATTTCGGGGGGGAGGAGTGAGGCCCAGGGCCGCGGGCGCTGCTGGGATGGACGTTGCTAACGCTCGCGCTCTCGCCCTAGGTGCTGGTTTACGAGGTGGGTTTCCTGGTCTGCACGGCCATCGGCCTCCTCTTCATCATCTTCATGCCCCTGGTCGGTTTTTGCTTCTGCTGCTGCCGCTGCTGCGGGAACTGCGGGGGGACGATGTACCAGAAACAAAGCAAGCGCACGGGCTGCCGGCGCAGGGCACTCTTCGCCTCGGTGCTGCTGGTCACCACCCTCATCCTGTGAGTGCCACGCTCCGGGCCAGCGCCTCCGCGGGCCGTATTTCAGTATAGAGCCTGAGCGCTGCGGGCGCTGGCATTGCTGCCTGGCCGTGCGTCGCTGGCCCCGTGGGGG
>QXTE01000090.1:819145-843706 GCA_003942145.1 Platysternon megacephalum
GGGGGGGGGGGGGGGGGGGGGGGGGGGGGGGGGGGGGGGGGGGGGGGGGGGGGGGGGGGGGGGGGGGGGGGGGGGGGGGGGGGGGGGGGGGGGGGGGGGGGGGGGGGGGGGGGGGGGGGGGGGGGGGACGGAGGGGTATCTAGGCTGGAGGGGACAGAGGGGCTCTCAGACGGGCCCTGGGGTCTCTGCGTGCAGGTGCCCGGGTCGGCCCGGTGCCCAGGGTGGGAGCTCACGGCTTGTTCTGCCTTCACAGGGGGGTTGGCTTCAGTTTCCTCTTCTCCTGGCTGCTGATGCTGCTGGTGCTGGTGACCTTCCTGCTGGGTGGCAATGCCTACACGCTCGTCTGCCGGCCCTGGCACAGCGGGCAGCTCCTGACGGTGAGAGCCCGGCCTGGCACCCCCCGCCAGTGTCACTGCCGGTGCCTGGCTCTGCCTTGCCCAGGGGGTGGAAAAGGGCGAGGGAAGATCAGAACCTCCGTCCCCAACCCTGGGGCCTGGGGGTGTGAGGAGGGCCAGGAGGGAGACAGAAACACAGCAGAGTGGGCATCTCAACCCCCAACCTGCAACCCTCGCTAGCCCAGCTCTGCCAGTGCCCCCCAATCCTGACCCACATCCCCTGCTAGCCCAGCCCTGGGCTCCCTCCTCCCCTCCTCTGCCGGTGCCCCTCACTCCCGACCCGCAGCCCCTGCCAGCCCAGCCCTGGGCTCCCTCCCCCCCCCCTCTGCCGGTGCCCCCCACTCCCGCCCCGCAGCCCCTGCCAGCCCAGCCCTGGGCTCCCTCCTCCCCCCCTCTGCCGGTGCCCCTCACTCCCGACCCGCAGCCCCTGCCAGCCCAGCCCTGGGCTTCCTCCTCCACCCCCCTGCCGGTGCCTCTCACTCCTGACCCGCAGCCCCTGCCAGCCCAGCCCTGGGCTCCCTCCTCCCCCACTCTGCCGGTGCCCCCCAATCCTGACCTGCAGCCCCTGCCAGCCCAGCCCTGGGGTCCCTGCCAGCCCAGCCCTGAGTCCTTCCCGGGCACAGGGCTGCAGCGAGGGTCGAGTTTGCAGAGCCCCTCTAGAGAGGAGCAGGAACCTCGCAAACCCTTTCCACGCGGGAGCTGAGCCAGCCTCGGGGAGGGCAGGCTGGGGGTGTGGAGCTCCTGCCCCCCGGGGCCTGGGTTGGGCTGGCGCTGTGCAGCTTGGCTGGGGCAGGTCTCAGGGTCTCAGCTGCTCTCCTGACTCCTTCGCTTCCAGTTCCTGGAGACCTCGGACCTGACTGCCAGCTTCAACCTGTCGAAGATGCTGGGGCTGCAGGGCGGGACGGTGACCCTCTCCGGCGTGTACAAGTCAGTGCCAGCCCTGCCTGGGGCCCCTCCCGAACCTCCCTTCCTGCAGGGCCAGGCCCTTCCCGTGCCTCAGTTTCCCTCTTTGCACATGGGGTGGAGAGGACGATTCTGATCTCTTGGGGCCTGAGGAAGGATGCCCTGGAGCGGGCCCTGCATGGCTGAGGCCTGTAGAGCGCTGAGGGGTCGCACCGTGTCCTTGGGGTGGGGGCAGCTCTCTGGCCCTGGACGCCTGCGTGGCACGGCCCGCTGGGTGAAGGGCCCCGGGGCCCACGTGATGGAGGAGATCCCGCTGGCCACACGGGCAGCGCCCCCTCCCCCCAGCCTGCCCTGGGCATGGGCTGGACCCAGCGCCTATGTCTGTCTACGGGGGGCGCCCCCCATCGGCCGCCAGCCCTGTCCTCAGCTCTGCCGTCCACCCCGCAGCAACTGCCAGCACAACGAGCCCCTGTGGAGCACCCTGCATCTGGGCCAGGCCGTTCCCTTGGACGAACTGCTGAACATCAGTCAGGTCAGTGTGGGGGGCGCGGAGACCGGCCCGGCCGTGGGCAGCACCCCGGGGCCGCCTGGTGGGGGGCGCGGAGACCGGCCCAGCCGTGGGCAGCGCCCCGGGGCCGCCCGGTGGGGGGCGCGGAGACCGGCCCGGCCGTGGGCAGCGCCCCGGGGCCGCCCGGTGGGGGCGCTGGCCTGGGAGCAGCTCGAGGTCCCGCGGGACGGGGGGGCTCCAGGGGCTCAGAGTAGGTCCGTGGGCGGCTGGCTGGGCTGGGTGGGGACTCGGCTCTGCCCCCCAGCCGCCCCCAGGGCTCTGTGATTGGAGCCGCGGCGAGCGAGCTGCAGGGGGGAGAGTCCCGAGCGCACGTGCTGAGCCGAGGGGGGGGCAGACCCCGACCTGCATGTGCAGAAACCCACCTGCTCGGGCCAGCCAGGCCGTGCCAGGGCCCACGGGCCACGGGGCGCGTTACACCGGGAATGGCACCTGTGTGGGAGCTCCCCCGGCCCGCTCCCTACAGAACCAAGTGGTGGGATAACTCACGTGACTGGAGCACTGTCATGGATGGATATAAACTGTTCAGGAAGGACAGGCAGGGCAGAAAAGGTGGGGGAGTTGCATTGTATGGAAGAGAGGAGTATGACTGCTCAGAGCTCCGGTATGAAACTGCAGAAAAACCTGAGTCTCTGGATTAAGTTGAGAAGTGTGAACAACAAGGGGGATGTCGTGGTGGGAGTCGGCTATAGACCACCAGACCAGGGGGATGAGGTGGACGAGGCTTTCTTCCGGCAACTAGCACAAGTTACTAGATCGCAGGCCCTGGTTCTCATGGGAGACTTTAATCACCCTGATATCTGCTGGGAGAGCAATACAGCGGTGCACAGACAATCCAGGAAGTTTTTGGAAAGTGTAGGGGACAATTTCCTGGTGCAAGTGCTGGAGNGCCCCGGGGCCGCCCGGTGGGGGGCGCGGAGACCGGCCCGGCCGTGGGCAGCGCCCCGGGGCCGCCCGGTGGGGGGCGCGGAGACCGGCCCGGCCGTGGGCAGTGCCCCGGGGCCGCCCGGTGGGGGCGCTGGCCTGGGAGCAGCTCGAGGTCCCGCGGGACTGGGGGGCTCCAGGGGCTCAGAGTAGGTCCGTGTGCGGCTGGGCTAGGTGGGGACTCGGCTCTTCCCCCCAGCCACCCCCAGGGCTCTGTGATTGGAGCCGCGGCGAGCGAGCTGCAGGGGGGAGAGTCCCGAGCGCACGTGCTGAGCCGAGGGGGGGGCAGACCCCGACCTGCATGTGCAGAAACCCACCTGCTCGGGCCAGCCAGGCCGTGCCAGGGCCCACGGGCCATGGGGCGCGTTACACCGGGAATGGCACCTGTGTGGGAGCTCCCCCCGCCCCCGCCCGCTCCCTACAGAACCAAGTGGTGGGATAACTCACATGACTGGAGCACTGTCATGGATGGATATAAACTGTTCAGGAAGGACAGGCAGGGCAGAAAAGGTGGGGGAGTTGCATTGTATGTAAGAGAGGAGTATGACTGCTCAGAGCTCCGGTATGAAACTGCAGAAAAACCTGAGAGTCTCTGGATTAAGTTTAGAAGTGTGAACAACAAGGGTGATGTCGTGGTGGGAGTCTGCTATAGACCACCAGACCAGGGGGATGAGGTGGACGAGGCTTTCTTCCGGCAACTAGCACAAGTTACTAGATCGCAGGCCCTGGTTCTCATGGGAGACTTTAATCACCCTGATATCTGCTGGGAGAGCAATACAGCGGTGCACAGACAATCCAGGAAGTTTTTGGAAAGTGTAGGGGACAATTTCCTGGTGCAAGTGCTGGAGGAACCAACTAGGGGCAGAGCTCTTCTAGACCTGCTGCTCACAAACCGGGAAGAATTAGTAGGGGAAGCAAAAGTGGATGGGAACCTGGGAGGCAGTGACCATGAGATGGTCGAGTTCAGGATCCTGACACAAGGAAGAAAGGAAAGCAGCAGAATACGGACCCTGGACTTCAGAAAAGCAGACTTTGACTCCCTCAGGGAACTGATGGGCAGGATCCCCTGGGAGAATAACATGAGGGGGAAAGGAGTCCAGGAGAGCTGGCTGTATTTTAAAGAATCCTTATTGAGGTTGCAGGAAAAAACCATCCCGATGTGTAGAAAGAATAGTAAATATGGCAGGCGACCAGCTTGGCTAAACAGTGAAATCCTTGCTGATCTTAAACGCAAAAAAGAAGCTTACAAGAAGTGGAAGATTGGACAAATGACCAGGGAGGAGTATAAAAATATTGCTCAGGCATGCAGGAGTGAAATCAGGAAGGCCAAATCACACTTGGAGTTGCAGCTAGCAAGAGATGTTAAGAGTAACAAGAAGGGTTTCTTCAGGTATGTTAGCAACAAGAAGAAAGTCAAGGAAAGTGTGGGCCCCTTACTGAATGAGGGAGGCAACCTAGTGACCGAGGATGTGGAAAAAGCTAATGTACTCAATGCTTTTTTTGCCTCTGTCTTCACGAACAAGGTCAGCTCCCAGACTGCTGCACTGGGCAGCACAGTATGGGGAGAAGGTGACCAGCCCTCTGTGGAGAAAGAAGTGGTTCGGGACTATTTAGAAAAACTGGACGAGCACAAGTCCATGGGGCCGGATGCGCTGCATCCGAGGGTGCTAAAGGAGTTGGCGGATGTGATTGCAGAGCCATTGGCCATTATCTTTGAAAACTCATGGCGATCGGGGGAGGTCCCGGATGACTGGAAAAAGGCTAATGTAGTGCCCATCTTTAAAAAAGGGAAGAAGGAGGATCCGGGGAACTACAGGCCAGTCAGCCTCACCTCAGTCCCTGGAAAAATCATGGAGCAGGTCCTCAAGGAATCAATTCTGAAGCACTTAGAGGAGAGGAAAGTGATCAGGAACAGTCAGCATGGATTCACCAAGGGCAAGTCATGCCTGACTAACCTAATTGCCTTCTATGAGGAGATAACTGGGTCTGTGGATGAGGGGAAAGCAGTGGATGTGTTATTCCTTGACTTTAGCAAAGCTTTTGATACGGTCTCCCACAGTATTCTTGCCGGCAAGTTAAAGAAGTATGGGCTGGATGAATGGACTATAAGGTGGATAGAAAGCTGGCTAGATCGTCGGGCTCAACGGGTAGTGATCAACGGCTCCATGTCTAGTTGGCAGCCGGTTTCAAGCGGAGTGCCCCAAGGGTCGGTCCTGGGGCCGGTTTTGTTCAATATCTTCATTAATGATCTGGAGGATGGCGTGGACTGCACTCTCAGCAAATTTGCAGATGACACTAAACTGGGAGGAGTGGTAGATACGCTGGAGGGTAGGGATAGGATACAGAGGGACCTAGACAAATTAGAGGATTGGGCCAAAAGAAACCTGATGAGGTTCAACAAGGACAAGTGCAGAGTCCTGCACTTAGGACGGAAGAATCCCATGCACTGTTACAGACTAGGGACCGAGTGGCTAGGCAGCAGTTCTGCAGAAAAGGACCTAGGGGTTACGGTGGACGAGAAGCTGGATATGAGTCAACAGTGTGCCCTTGTTGCCAAGAAGGCTAACGGCATTTTGGGCTGTATAAGTAGGGGCATTGCCAGCAGATCGAGGGACGTGATCGTTCCCCTCTATTCGACATTGGTGAGGCCTCACCTGGAGTACTGTGTCCAGTTTTGGGCCCCACACTACAAGAAGGATGTGGAAAAATTGGAAAGAGTCCAGCGGAGGGCAACAAAAATGATTAGGGGGCTGGAGCACATGAGTTATGAGGAGAGGCTGAGGGAACTGGGATTGTTTAGTCTGCAGAAGAGAAGAATGAGGGGGGATTTGATAGCTGCTTTCAACTACCTGAAAGGGGGTTCCAAAGAGGATGGATCTAGACTGTTCTCAGTGGTGTCAGATGACAGAACAAGGAGCAATGGTCTCAAGTTGCAGTGGGGGAGGTCTAGGTTGGATATTAGGAAAAACTTTTTCACTAGGAGGGTGGTGAAGCACTGGAATGGGTTACCTAAGGAGGTGGTGGAATCTCCTTCCTTAGAGGTTTTTAAGGTCAGGCTTGACAAAGCCCTGGCTGGGATGATTTAGTTGGTGTTGGTCCTGCTTTGAGCAGGGGGTTGGACTAGAACCTCCTGAGGTCCCTTCCAACCCGGATATTCTCTGATTCTATGATAAGCCCGGTCCGGTGGGTCTGGCCCCGTGTGCGGCCAGGTCAGGTCTCCATGGCGACGGCTGGGATTGGGAAAAGACCTGGGCCACATGCTGGGGGGTCGGGCTGTCTGGGGCGCGCTCCCCACCCCCCCCGGGGGCCAGGCCGGGGGGTCGGGCTGTCTGGGGCGCGCTCCCCACCCCCCCGGGGGCCAGGCCGGGGGGTCGGGCTGCCCGGGGCGCGCTCCCCACTGAGCCTCGTTGCCCTGGCCACTGTGGCAGAGGCTGAGCTGGGGTCCTTGGGGTGGGGGTCAGTGTTCCTGGGGCCCCCCGGATCCCTCACGGCCTCGCTGCCCCCCGCAGTACACCAGCGAGATCACCGCGGCCTTCGACCGGCTGAACGTCAGCCTGGACCCCGTCACCTTCCTCAGCCCGAGCCAGAAGCAGCTGCTCCGGGACGTCGGCGCCTCCGGCCTGCAGCCCAACTTCACCGGCGCCCTGCAGCAGGTGGGCTGGGGGGGCTGGGGGGGCAGGGCCTGTCTCAGGCTGGGGGCGGGATCTCGTGGGGTGGGGGCAGTTGTGGGATCTGGGGCTCTGTACGTTGGGGTGTTTCCACATGGCCCCAGACCGCTGCTAGGCCCGGTCCCACACCACGTTCCTGGGGCAGCCCCCCCGGAGCGGGCCCCAGCAGCCGGGGGGTGCTCTCTGCCCCCGGGGGGTCCCACCCATCCTGCGTGGGGATGGGCGGGGGGGGGGCAGGGGGCAGGTCAGGGGCTGGGCAGTGGGGGAGGGGCAGGGGCAGGGCGGCGGGGGAGGGGGCAGTTGGCGGGGGCTGGGCTGGACTCTGTGTGTCTTTCCGGGTCCCCAGGGTGGTCGCTCTAGAACCCGCTGCTCCCCCCCACACTGGCCATGAGGCCGTTTGCCCCCCGCCCCAAGGGGGCGCCGTGCACACTGGGTCTGTGCTCCCCCCGCCTCGCCCCAGGAGAGATCCCTGGTGTGACGGGGTCCCCCCCCCCTCGTCTCTTGCAGCTGGAGAGGAACGTGACGCAGCGGGACCTGCTGGCGCTGGCGGAGCAGCTGGACGCGCTGGCCAATGGGTCTGTGAGTGACGCCGGGAACCGCCCAAGCCCCCGGCCCCGGGGAGCATCAGCGCTGGGTGTGGGCTCCCCAGGGTCCCTGGGGCGCTGCCTGGGGGGGCCCTTCCCATTGCTCATCGCTCCCCCCCCACCGGGGAGTGCGGGCCGGGGAGTGCGGGCCGGGGAGCCGGCTCCCCAGGGGGACTGGGGGTGGCTGCTGGGCCGGGCAGGTGCCTCTGACTCTCTCTCCCCCCCTCGGCTCAGGACAACCCGACCACGAGGCAGGAGCTGCGGCAGGAGGCGTCTGACCTGAGACAGATCAATGGGCAGATAAGGTCCCGCTTCCCCCCGGAGATGGTGAGTGACCCCATGAGCCCCTGGTGCCTCCCCCCCAGCGGGGAGCAGGGTCCCCCGGGGCAGGGAGTGGGGAAGGGCCCTGGGACACNGGGGAGCCCAGGGCTGGGCTGGCAGGGGCTGCGGGTCGGGAGTGAGGGGCACCGGCAGAGCTGCGGGGGAGGGGGGAGCTAGCAGGGGGCTGCGGGTCGGGAGTGAGGGGCACTGGCAGAGGGGGGGAGCCCAGGGCTGGGCTAGCAGGGGCTGCGGGTCGGGAGTGAGGGGCACAGGCAGAGGGCAGGAGAGGGGAGCCCAGGGCTGGGTTGGCAGGGGCTGCGGGTCGGGAGTGAGGGGCACCGGCAGAGTGGGGGAGGAGGGAGCCCAGGGCTGGGCTAGGGGGCTGCGGGTCGGGAGTGAGGGGCTCCGGCAGAGCGAGGGGAGGGCGCCCAGGGCTGGGCTAGCAGGGGCCATGGGTCGGGAGTGAGGGGCACTGGCAGAGCTGCGGGGGAGGGTGGAGCTAGCAGGGGGCTGCGGGTTGGGAGTGAGGGGCACAGGCAGAGGGCAGGAGAGGGGAGCCCAGGGCTGGGCTGGCAGGGGCTGCGGGTCGGGAGTGAGGGGCTCCGGCAGAGCGAGGGGAGGGAGCCCAGGGCTGGGCTAGCCGGGGCTGCGGGTCGGGAGTGAGGGGCCCTGTGCTGTCAGGTGGGGGCCCGTTGGGACTGGCGGGGGCAGCATGTCTCTGCTTTGCCCCAGCACCCTGCGAAGGGCTCTGAGCGCCCGGTGTCCTGAGCCGACACTGGGGACCCGACGCTGCTGAGAAGCTGCCACCTTGTGGCCATGTGGGGACAGGACGCCCGGGGGAGACTCCGCTTGCCCGCCCGCCAGGGCGGGTGAGGGGCTGCCGGGGGCTCCCCCTTCTGCACTGGGGCGGGGCCCAGCCTGGGCCTGGCTGAGCCGCTGGGTCCCATCCTGCTCCTTGCCCCCCAGGTGCAGATCAATGACACGCTGCAGCGGATCGAGGACGCTCAGACCTTCCTAGACACCAGGGCTGCGGAGATCGTCAGCAACGTGAGCCGGCCCTGGCCCCGCGGTGGGGGGAGGGGGGCCTCGGACGAACACCCCACGGCTTGGGGGGCCTCCCCTCTGCCAGGACTGGGAGGAAAAGCCCTGCCTGTGCCGTGGGGCTCCCTGCACCCCCCCTCCCCCGAGAGCCTCGGGGGGATGCCCGGGGGCAGGGCACTGGAAGGGTTGTGACCCCCTGGGGTGGGGATCTGTGGGGTCACGGCACAGAGCTGTCCCCTGTCCCAGCAGAGACCTGAGCCCACTGGGGGGTCCTGCCCCCCCCAGCCACTGGGGGCACGAGCTGCTCTGAACTTTTCATACTCTCGTTCCGCCTCAGCTCCCCTCCCTGGGGGGATCCCTGAGCCCAGGCTCAGAGCCGCTGGCCCTGGGTGCAGCACCTCACCCCTGTCCCCCTCCCCCAGGAGAGCCGGGCCTTTCTGAACACGCTGCTGGGATACTTCCGTTCCTACGTCGATTGGGCGAAGCGCACGGTGAGTGACACCCCGACTGCGGGGGGGGGGGGGGGACTGTCCTGCCCCCTGGGCACGGGGGAGAGATGGGCCCTGCCATGCCTCACTGCCTGTGTGTCCTCGTGCACCCCGAAGCACACGCTGCCCCCCTGACGCCCGGCACCGACTCCACTGAAGCACGTTAGGGACGCTAACGAGCTGAGCCTCCCAGCGCCCTGGGGGCAGGGCGGGCTGCGGTTATCACCCTGATTGGGAAACTGAGGCACTGAGAGAGGCAGGGCCTTGCCCTGGGCACGCAACTGCTTGTGCCCACTGGGGGGTTCCCAGCATACCCCGGGCTGCTGGCACTTCCCTTCCCCAGCCCAGGGCAGCTCTCCTCTGGCCTGGGGTGTGGGGGAGGGATGGGGGCTCCCTGCCCAGTGGGGGTGTGAGGCGGGCGGGCCCATGCCCAACGTGGTGCTGACGGGCCGCGTCCCTGTCTCTGGTTCTGTCCCCAGCTGACGGGAGAGGTGGGGCTCTGCGAGCCCGCGGCCAAGACAGTGGATGTGGCTGCGACCGTCGCCTGCAGTTACGTGGTGGATTCCCTGGTGAGGGGGTTGGGGGGCGGCTCTGGGGGGCCGCGGTTTTGTGGGAGCTGGGCAGAGGGTGCTGTGTGGGGAGCGGTCTGGGGAGCACGGGACTGGGGGGCCGGAGGGAGCTGTGGGGAGTTACACGGGGGCTTTGCGTTCCCGACGTGCCCTGGGGTGAAGCTCCCAGCTCCGGGTCCTGGGCGACGGCCGGGCAGCTGGTGGGTCAGGATGCAGACTCAGTGACGCTGCTGGGCCCGGCTGGGTAAGGAGAGTCCCACGGGACTTGCTGGGTCTGGGCCCTGAGGGGGTGGGGGCTGCACTGACTCCGGCCCCCCTGACTCCGGCAGCACGGCCAGGCCCTGCCGGCCCCGTGGGAGCTGGGCACCAGGCCCTGGCTGTTGAGTTGGGAAGGGTTCAGTGCTCAGGGGCCCTGCTGCCCCTTTCCCCTGCCCCTCCCTGGGGGTGAGGGCAGCCGCCTGGGTGCCAGGCTCTCAGACCCTGCGTGCGGGCGGCACAGCTGTTCGCTGACTCACCCTGTTGCCCGGATGAGGCGGGTCCCATCTTCTTTCCCCAAGCTGTGCTCATGAGCCGGCCCAGCCCCACGGCTCCCGCCCCATGCTGAGGAGGGGGCTGCTGGGCGGGCGCTGACGTCTGGGGCCTCTCTCCCCTGCCAGAACGGCTTCTGGTTCAGCCTGGGCTGGTGCGCGATGTTCCTGCTCCCCGGCGTCATCCTGGCCGTGCGGCTCGCCAAGTTCTACCGGCGCATGAAAATCGCCGACGTCTACGAGTAAGGAGCCTCCTGCGCCCCGGGGCGTGTGAGCACGTCGACCCCCCACCACGGCCTGACCCCCCGCCACGGCCGAGCCCCCACCACAGCCAACCCCCTTCATACCCCCTGCCATGGCCCCTGCCCCAACCCCTCTGACACCCCCCACCCCGGCTGATCCCTGCCCTGCGGCCAGCCCCACACTCTGCCTTGGAGCAGGCTGTAAATTCACCCTGGCCCCCCCTGTGCCACATGCTGGTCCCCTCCCACGCGCCCCCAGTGGCACAGGGCTCGTGGGCCCCCTGCCCAGCCCCACTGCTGCACCTGGGAAAGGGGTGAGGGAGGAAACGTGGCTGCTGTGAAGGTGGCAGGTTCACGGTGTCACGGAGTGTGGGGGAGTCAGGGCCCTGTACCCCCGACTTCCTGCGGTTCACCATGACTCTCAGCCAGCCAGTAAAACAGAAGGTTTATTGAGACAACAGGAACACNGGGAAAGGGGTGAGGGAGGAAACGTGGCTGCTGTGAAGGTGGCAGGTTCACGGTGTCACAGAGTGTGGGGGAGTCCGGGCCCTGTACCCCCGACTTCCTGCGATTCACCGTGACTCTCAGCCAGCCAGTAAAACAGAAGGTTTATTGAGACGACAGGAACACAGTCCAAAACAGGTCTTGCCAGTACAGACAACAGGATCCCCTTTAGTTAGGTCCATCTGGGGGCCCCAGGGAGGCCACAGCCCCGCTGGGAAGTCCAAGCCCCGTCAGGCACCCCTCTCCATTTTCCAGCCAGCTCCAAAACTGAAAACCCCTTCCAGGCGTCTCCTTTCTCCCTTCCCCCCGGCTCCTCCCCCAGCCTTTGTCCTTTGTCCAGATTCCAGGTCAGAGGTGTTACCTGGCCTCCAACTCCCCTCCTGGGTTCTCATGTTACATGCTCAGGTATCTCCCTTCCCCCATGCAGACAATCCCAGCCAAGCCCCCCTGCAACCTCTCCCCTCAGTATTCACATAACACCACAACACATTCTCACTTCGTCACACACGGGCTTCTGCCCATGGCCTGCAACACAGCGGGGCCACAGAACCAACCCTCCCTCCCGCGGGCACGGAGCTGGGGATTTCCTCCGCACGGCCGCTGAGAGCGCCCTGCCCTGCCCCTGCACGTACCGTCCCGGGGCAGTGGGGCTGTGTGTGGGGCTGCCCGTGGTCCCGCTGGTGCCCTGCCCCTTTGCACTTTCTGGACAGGGCTCTTTGGCCTCCGCCAGCCCCTGCACCTGCCCACAGGTCCCTGGAATCGGGGGAACCCGGCCTGAGCTGGCGACGCGGCGGGGGGGCCTTGCTGGTTTCACTTCCTCCCGGAGTTCCTTCCCCCGGGTTCGAGCCAGACGGGGATGTGGTTTTGGGCTGACGCGAGGCGGGAGAACCAGAACCCCTTGGCTGGCCACGGGCCCGGAATAGCCCAACACCGGCGGCTCAGGCTGGCCCTGCCCCCTTTCCCCTGCCTGGGGCGAGGAGCCGGCGGGGCAGGGCCACCCCGGGGATCCCTAGGGCCGGTCTCCCCTCCCCTCTAGGCACCCGTGAGGGCACCAGCTGCGACTGGCTCTCGGCAGCCCCGGCAGGCGCTGGTTCTGGCCCATGTGCGGCTGTGGGGGTTGATGCTGGGGCCCGGGGGGGAGGCCAGGCCCTTCCCCTTCCGGCCCTGCCCAGCCGGGTCCCTCCAGCCCAGCCCACCCTCCCTGAGAGCCGGGGCTACGTGCCCCCAGCCCGAGGCCCGGTTGGCAGGGCCACTGCCAGTGCTGTGGCGTGGGAGGTGGGGACCGTTCCCAGCCGCACTGACAGCCTTCCTCTCTCCCGCCAGGAGCGACGGGGAAACCCTGGAGATGTAAGTACCTGCGCCGGCTCCCTCCGCAGGGCCTGGGGGTGAGGGCGGCACTGCCAACAGCAGAGGGTTTGGGGGGGCGAGGGGCTGAGAGCGGGGGCTCGAGGGGCTGAGAGCGGGGGGCTGAGAGCGGGGGCTCGAGGGGCTGAGCAGCGGGGGGCTCGAGGGGCTGAGCAGCGGGGGGCTCGAGGGGCTGAGAGCGGGGAGCTCGAGGGGCTGAGAGCGGGGGGCTGAGCAGCGGGGGGCTCGAGGGGCTGAGAGCGGGGGGCTCGAGGGGCTGAGAGCGGGGAGGCTGGCGAATAGCCCAGAGGGGCGCCCTGGGGTGTGGAGGGGCCGACTGGCAGGGGTGTTGGAGCCCCTTGCAACAGGAAGCAGGGGGCTTGTGGGGGTGCTGGGCTGGGCCCAGCATGCTCCATGCCCCCGAGGCTCATGGGCACCGTTCACCGAGGAGGCTGCAGCGAGGGGCGTGGTTGCAGGTGGAGGCTTCCCTGGCCACGTCTGTGCTGCATGGGCACCGTCCCAGCCCCCGCGCGGCAGGGTGGGCGGAGGGGCCGTGCTCTGCTTGGCCCTGGTAAGGAATCTCAGGTGACGTCCCCGGGCATCGCAGCCTGTGGTGCCTGTCTCAGCCTTCGCCCGGGGCCCAGCCTGTGCCCAGCCCCAGCGCTGGGGACATCCTGCCTCAGCCCCTCTGCTTTGGGGGGGGGTTTTTCCTCGGGTGCAGGGGTTACCCCGGCGCTGGGAGGACCCGGGCGCAGGGATGTGCCGGGGTTACCTGGCCGCTGGGGTGACCCGCCCCCTCTGCTTGGTTTTGCAGGTCTTCGTCTGCGACGCTCTTTAAAATCCCCCGGGTGAAGACGAGGAAGTAGCAGGCGCCCCACCTGCACCCAGACCAGCCCCGGCCTCGAGCCCCCGCGCACGGCTGGTGGGGCTGGGGGCGGGGGGGGGGGGCGCTGCTGCTGAAGGGATCATGGGGCGGACACCTGCTGATCTGATTAGACACCTGGACTCCATGGGCCGAACCAGCCAATCTGCCGTGCCGGCTCCACCAAGCCCCGCCTTCCCCCTCATTTGTTCAGCCAATCACAAGACTTCCCTGGGAGCCATCCTGCTTCCCGCCCCCATGGCTATGTCGTGGTACATAGACCCTGCACTGCACCGCAAACCCAGAGCCGATCGGCTGGGGGGGCGGGGGGAAGAACCCAGCAGCCCCTCCCCCTACAATCACCATGGGGGTTTGCTGGGGGATGGGAATCCCGCTATAGGGGCACGCCTCGTTGCGATGGAGCACTCCCCAGCACCGAGGGGCTGGGCGCAGGGGGTGGAGGGGACGGGGTACCCAAGCTCGAAGCAGTGAGGGGGCGGTGTCAATACACCCCCATGCCAGAGGGGCCCTGCGTGTGCAGCCGTGTGTGCCCAGGCTCGTGCCATGAACCATTTCAGCCGCCCCACCCTTCACCCCCCGTGTCACAGCCATGGCCGGGGGGGGGCGGGGGGGGTCCTGTGTGGGGTGGGCGCCTGTCTGTGTCCCCAGGTGCCCGTGTCCCAGACAAGCAGGCCCCAGCGCCCCCTCCCCCTCCCAGTCCTGCCCCCGGAGCACAGTGGGCTGGGGGGGGCCCCTGGAGGCAAGCACCGGACGTCCCAGCAGCAATCGCTGGGCCTGACATTAGCAGCCCCCTCTGTGCTCCGGGGGGGCCCTGTTCTGCGGCCGGGGAGCAGAGCTCGCCCCGGGCCGGGTGCCCTGCGATGAGGGGATGGCCCTGCCCCCTCCTGCCTGCCCCTGGCTCTGTGCCATGCCCTGGTCGGCGTGGGGGCCGCGCTGTGCGGACGCTGATTATTTATTTTTGTACGAAGGGGCGGCGCTGGCGGCGCTGGCTGACACGCTGACGTGCTGTTGAACCAATAAAGTGTGTGAGCTGCAGACGGGCGCTGGGTGCTTCCCAATGGCCGAACAGAGAGAGCCTGGCAACGGGGGTCCCTGGAGCAGCGTGGGGGGGCCCCTTGAGCCCCCCTTTACATTACAGAGGACACCCCAGCCCCCCTCACGGGCAGGGCCGTGGCCCTGGGTGTTGGGGCTCGGGAGGGGGTGGGCAGCATGACACATGCTGGAGAGAGGCAGCTGGTGGGCCTGGCGCCGCGGCCGTGACCCCCACAGCGCGGGGAGCCGTGAGCACCTGCAGCCTGGATGCCCAGGTGGGCTCAGGGCCTGGCGGGACGGCTCGGGACAGCAGCCCAGGAACGCTCGCCTGGGGGCGGGACCAGCCAGATGTGGGGCTGGATGGGAAACCCCGGTAAGGGGCTATTGCTCTAACCGGGGAGCCCTTCCTGCCCTGGGCCTGACTTCCCTCCCCTGCACGTGGCGGTACAGAGCAGTCGGACGGGGCAGCGGGCTCAGCTGAGGGGCTGGCCCTGTCCGGGCTGCAGGGGATGCTGTGTCCAGGGGGCACCCCCGGTTTCAGAACCACGGGGTGGGGGGGGGTGAGGAATCTGTGCAGCCCAGCAGGCACTGCCCCCCGTGGGCTCACGGGACCGGCACCAACCTGGCGGGTGACAAGCGAGGAAGCTGCTGCTGGACTCTGGCTCCGGAGGGCACCCCAGGGCCATGCCCACAGCCAGGCTGAGGCCTGCGGGCGGCCCGGTTCCGGTTTGTAATGTAGACACGGCGGCCCTGGGTCAGTGGCAGGGCGAGGCCGGGCCCAGAGCATTGGAAGCAGGGTCCCTGGAGTGGGGGGCATGGCTCAGGGCCAGCCCTTGCTGGGGCAATGGAGACACAGCTTGGGAAGCTGGTGCCCGGCTGCCTCCTGCCAAGGGGGCTGGGTCCCTTCTTTGGAGTGGCTCCCCCAGCCGCTTTCCCGCTCCCAGGCCGAGCCGAGCCGGGCCGGGGCCCAGCCCCTCCTGGGCCCTGTGGCGCCGGGCGCAGAGGGTCGTGCCTGCGATTGGCAGCGGTAACGCCGCCGTGGCCCCAAGCCGAGCGAGCGTTGGGACTTCCCCCTCCGTGCAGCTGGCAGCCGCGGGGGGGGGCGGGGTGTGTGCGTGGGTTCCTCGGGGGGGGGGCAGATTCCGCTTTTGTTGGTGGGGGCGGGGGGTCCCACCGCAGCGGAGGAGCGACAAGCAGCTTGACAAAGGAAAATGTGGTCGTGAAACCACAGCAACGGGCGGGCCCCAGAGCTGCCCTTCGCTTGCGCTCAGCCGGCCTCCAGTTCACGGGGCCTGGCCTGGGCCTCTGGACCTGGGTGACTGACGGAGCCGGACGCGGCTGGGAGGACCCCCGCTGCTGGAGTCATGGCTTGTTCTAGCCCGAGCTGTGGGGCCCCCGTGTCCAGAGGCCCCTGGCAGCGTTCGTCCCTCTCCGTAACGGCCGAGCGCGGATCAGAAACAGCCCCTGGGAGGGCCAGGCGAAGGGCTGTGGCTGTGGCGGGCGAGGCCTTAGTCCCAGTGGGGGGCAGGGGCCAGTCTGTCTCTCTGGCACCCGTCCATGCACCAGAGACCCCAAGCAGGTGGCTCTGGCTTCAGCAGGCCCAGGAGCAGCGTCCGGCCCATTGGACTCTCCCCCTGCAGGCAGGAATTCTACAGCCCCACAGAGCCAAGGGGGCAGCTGCCCCCCACCATGGCCCGCAGAGTCTCTGGGGCTGGGGCAGCCACCCTGGCTTGGCGGGGACGGGTGAGGGGCCCCTTGGGGGATTCTCTCTAACAGTGCCCAGCCCCAAAGCCGCCTTGGGGACAGCCCTGCCCAGCTTCGGGAGCTTCAGCCCCACTGCTGAGCCTCCCCAGCCTGCCGTGGGGGGCAGAGCCCTGCCCCCAGCCCCCTGGGACGTGAAAACCGCTATTGCAGGCCCCGGCCCAGACTGCACGGGGCTCTCCCTGGCTGGGCTCTGGTGTGGTGGGATCAGCCGGGGTGCTGAGGGCTCCAGGCCGGCCCAGCTCCGCCAGCGGCAGGGCACAGCTGTCAGAGGAGGATGCCCTTGGAGGCAGGTGCCAGGGAGAACTGGGTCCGCTTGGCTCTGGGCTGACGATAAGGAGAGACCTACAAACCCCTCCCTGCACCCGGCCTCTCTTCCTGCGCTGGGCATGACCCAGGAAGGGGCAGTGGGGCGAGGACCACGTCTCTGGGGTGTGGATCCCACTGGCCGCCAGACCCGACCCCCACGCTGCTTTCTGCTGCGACCCATCACTGCCCGCTCACAAGAGCTTACCCTCCCTCTGCCCGCCCCAGCCAGCCTGCCAAGGGGAATCCCACAGGCAGGGCTGAGCGCCAGGCAGTCCCAGGCCTTCTCCCTGCCTGGCTCCAGGCAATGTAGACCCAGCAGTAGCAGAGGATGCTGATTAGCCCGCAGGCTGCGTTACCCCTACTTCCCTTCCTTGAGTTTCAGCAGCAAACCCAAGCTCCCCCTGTGTAGCATTGGCAGGCCCGTCTGTGACGAAGTGAGAATGTTTTGTTGTGTTCTTTGCATACTGAGGGGGAAGGCTGCAGGGGAGCTGGGCTGGGACTGCCTGCATGGGGGAAGGGAGATACCTGAGCATGTAACATGAGAACCCAGGAGGGGGGTTGGAGGCCAGGTAACACCTTTGACTGGGAATTCGGACAAAGGACAAAGGCTGGGGGAGGAGTCGGGGGGAAGGGAGACAGGAGACGCCTGGAAGAAGTTTTTCAGTTTTGGAAGCTGACTGGAAATGGAGAGGGGCGGCCCCACGGGGCTTGGGCTTCCCCATGGGCCTGGGGACTCCCTGGCCCCCCCCCAGATGGGCCTAACTAAAGGGGGTCCTGGTGTCTGTACCGGCAAGACCTGTTTTGGACTGTGTTCCTGTCGTCTCAATAAACCTTCTGTTTTACTGGCTGGCTGAGAGTCACGGTGAATCCCAGGAAGAGGGGTGCAGGGCCCTGACTCCCCCACTCTCCGTGACACCGTCTCGCTTGCCCCATGCCCTGCTCTCCTCACCCCTTCATCTGGCTGCAGTATTCTTCACTTCCTGTCCCAGACTGTTGTGTACCTTGTTAAACAGCTATCCTGGGCCGCTTCAGAGGGGGCTGCATGTCAGCAGTGGGCCAAGCAACGTGGGAGCCTTGGGATCAGAGAACTGCATGAAAGACGTTGGTCTGTCTCCCTGCTGAGGGCTGGCGGAGAGCAAGTGCCCTTGGGCACAGTTCCAGGTAGCCCCAGGCAGCTCCTCGTGCCCCTGCAGCTTGGGTTTGGTCCCAGAACCAGAGGGTGTCACAGGCGGTGCGGGAAGGAAGGTGGATACCAGCCAACAAGCAGGTTAAAGAACAAGGAGCAATGGTCTCAAGTGGCAGTGGGGGAGGTCTAGGTTGGATATTAGGAAACACTATTTCACGAGGAGGGTGGTGAAGCACTGGAATGGGTTCCCTAGGGAGGTGGTGGAATCTCCATCCTTAGAGGTTTTTAAGGCCCTGTGAGGAAGTGAGAATGTTTTGTTGTGTTCTTTGAATACTAAGGGGGAAGGCTGCAGGGGAGCTCGGCTGGGACTGTCTGCATTGGGGAAGGGAGATACCTGAGCATGTAACATGAGAACCCAGGAGAGGAGTTGGAGGCCAGGTAACACTTCTGACTGGGAATCTGGACAAAGGACAAAGGCTGGAGGAGGAGCCAGGGGAAGGGCAGAAAGGAGACGCCTGGAAGGAGTTTTCAGTTTGGGAGCTGGCTGGAAAATGGAGAGGGGTGCCCCGACAGGGCTTGGGCCTTCCCAGCGGGGCTGTGGCCTCCCTGGGGCCCCCAGATGGGCCTAACTAAAGGGAGTCCTGTTGTCTGTACCAGCAAGACCTGTTTTGGACTGTGTTCCTGTCGTCTCAGTAAACCTTCTGTTATACTGGCTGGCTGAGAGTCATGGTGAATCACAGGAAGCTGGGGGTACAGGGCCCGGACTCCCCCACACTCCGTGACAGGCCCGGCTTGACAAAGCCCTGGCTGGGATGATTTAGTTGGGTTTGGTCCTGCTTTGAGCAGGGGGTTGGACTCGATACCTCCTGAGGTCCCTTCCAACCCTGATCTTCTATGAAAGTCGTCCCAACAGCTCTGCCCCAACTGAAGCCAGGCCAGCCTACGCCACCTGCACCCCCGTCCCCACCCACGGCAGAGCTCTAGCTATTTGCCCCTCCCCTCATGGGGGTGTTCTGGCCCCCCCCCAAATCCAGATGGGCGAGGCTGTGCCCTACTAAAGCTACAGCCCCGCAGGCCGGGAGCCTGCCCAGCTCAGATTGGTGGTGGTGGTGGTGGGGGGGGGAGAGGCGGGGGCGCGTTACCTTCCTGTGCAGCCTGGAGTCCAGGTCACCAGTGAGGATCGACTGGGCATCCCATCGCCCAGTACCCAGGGCTGGGCCCTCAGTTCCCCATGGTCTCTGCCACCGACCCAGCAGGTTCCTGAGGACTGAAATGCTGGTGTGGGCTCAGGACAGGGGCAATGCAACAGCCCGTGCTAAACAGGGGGTCGGACCGGAGATGCTGATGGTCCCTGCTGGCCTAAAGCGCTACGGGCCGGGTGCTGTGTTTTCGCTGAAACCCTAAACCGGGCCCAGCCCATCACCCAGCCCTGGCATGCACCCAAAGACGTTGCTCAGGCCACTCAATTTTGTCCACTTAAAATTCCCTCAGCTGTTTCCTTCACTTCCTGTCCTAAACAGCAGCTTAAGACCGGCCTCCCTCCTCCAGCTGCAGCGCCCAGCACGAGCGGGGCAGCCGGCTGCAGTGAGGCCCGGCCCCCGTGCTGCGCTGGGCCGCTGGGCACTGCGTGGGAGCCACGGCTGCACAGCCCGTTGGAGCGCTGCGCCCGGCTCACCGGAACAGAGCCAGGCAGTGCCCCAGTTCCCCTCTCTGCCACAGAGCCAGGCAGCTGCCCGCACGGCCTGCAGTGGGAACAAAGCTGCATTGATAACAAGCCCAGCAGATTGTTAACGGCATCAGCAGTTCCTCTTCCCCAGGCCCAGCCATGCGTTTGCACACGGGTATGCCGCCCGCTACAGGGACTTTCCACCGCAGCACAGGCAGGAGGGGGTGGGACGCTCTTGGCTGAAAAGCCCCCAGCCTCCTCCTCCAGCCACGGCAGCAGCTGCCAGCCGAGCGAGCCTGCGCCCGCGGGCCCGCAGCCAGGGCACGACAGGAGACGGAGGGTCACGCGTTAAACACCTTTTAATATTGCATATAGGACAACAGCAACTGGACAGTGGCATGCAGAGCCAACAATTGCATTAAGACTCCTCCCTTGTGCAAACACAGATCCACCCAACTCGGCCACAAACTCTTTTCTCTCGACCGCGAGAGATGTTTGACAGCGGCTGTTTAATGACACTCACTGGGCCTGCTGGCCACCATGGCAGCTGCAGCTGGGTAGGCAGGGATCTGAGCTGGTCCCAGGAGCAGCCCCTTCCCCGACCCCCCCACCCCTTACAACAGTTTCACTCGTCCAGGGAGCAGCTGCATTCGCAGGCCCAGCAGCTGCCCGCGGTAGCAAAGCCCCTTCGTGCTCCAGGGACTGGGGCGTAAGGCACAGTAATGGGGGCACAAGGGGCTAGGCGGGTACAGCTCCTCTCTGTTTTGGAAGTCACACAGCTGCCAGTCCCTGCACTGCCTCCTCAACCCCAGAGAGCTGTCTACACTGCTGCTCGAGCCCTTGGGTTAACCTGGCGCCAGGCCGGCCAGGGTCGCTCACCCATGGGATCAGGTAAGTCAAGGTGAAGGGCTCTGGTGTAGACAATCCCCAAAGCTCCCACCTCCCACTCCTGATCTTTAACGCAGACGGGCCCAGGAGGCAGCTCTACAGCTTAGGGGGCTGCCCGCCGGACGGGCTCCGCTCTAGACCCACGCACAGAGGGGACGGGCAGTCACTCCAGAAGACACCTCCCCTCCCCATGACCTATAAATAGCCCCCTGCCAGCCCAACGCCTGAGCACAGCTGACTGCTCCTTAGACCCGGCAACCCAAGGGAGCCCAGCACTGGAGTCCAGCTGATTGCGACCTCCCCGCTCCGTCTGGGACGGGGCTGGCTGCAGCGACCCCCACCCCCCAGTGGAAGGGAGAGGAGGCTCAGAGCCTTTGTCGAGTCAACCCGATTTCTGGCTGTTGGGTGGCAGGAGCTCCGGGGGCTCTCCTCCCTGCCCTGCTAATTATCAAGGCCCTGCTGGAAGGGAGGGGGCAGAGCCTAGAGGAAGGCATGGGAGAGCAGTGGGGCGAGCGAGCCAGGAGAGGGAGCGGCTGATGCAGCACAGACTCTGCTCTGCCCCCAAGGTGCCCTGCCTGCCATGACCCACTGCAGCTGGGCCCTGGGGAGTGGAGACTGGCTGAAGCACCATCCAGAGCCCTCCTTGGGGCCTGCTGGTGTGACAGATGCAGCCCTCGGGAAAGCTCCTCCCTGGCCCAGGGCTAGCGCCCGACAAGCTGCCAGCAATTGCCTGGGGTGCCCAGAGCGCAGACAGAGCCACCCGTGGGGATCCGGGCTGGAGGCGTTAGATCCAGCCAGCTCCCCATGCCTCCCTCCTCCAGAAACCAGCCAGCTCCGAGCGCCAGCCGGCCGGCTGCCCCCAACTCACGCTGACCCACACAAACCCTTGTGCATGCTCCCAGCCCGTGCAGTCAGTCAGCAGGGCTGAGCGCGGCCGACTCCAGCTGGAGCGCGTGGGAGCCCCCGGGGCTCAGCACCCAGACAGCCGGGGCCCCCTCGCCCCGTTTCAATAGGTGCACGGCCGTGCTCAGCCACCGTTAAACCCAGCGCCGTCCCAGGACCCTTCACCTTTAAAACGAACCCGCGGGCAGTTTAGGTTTCTTTAAAATGTTTCCTCACACACTTAAAAAACAACCCCCCTTGGGAGGAGCAAACCAGACGAGCTTCCCCCAGCCTGAAACCGGGGCTGTGAGCGCGGCCGGGTCTCCTCTTCTAAGCCCAGTCACTCGCCCTCCACAGGAGCCAGCCCTGCCCCGAGGTGGCTGCGTTCGCATGCGGAGCCTACCAGTGTCTGGCGTCCCCCCGGGAGAGAAGGAACCTGGGCAGGAGAGGGACCAGACCCCAGAGCAGCTCCCCTGTACCCTGACTTAGCCAGCAGAGGCAAGGGGGGCAGGCCGGGGAAGGGCCAGACAGCCCGGACACGGCACCCTTTGTTTCTCAGAAGGCGGAGATAAGGTTGGAGCCCAGGGCAAAGGTAGCAGGGCTGGGAACAGAAAAGGACAGGCCAGGTCTAAGTTTGCCTCCTGCGCGACAGACACACCAGCATGCGCTGCCTATGCAGGAAAGGGACAGCCAGGGCAAAGCTGCCGGCCCCAGGCCGGAGCCCGCGCAGGGCAGCGCTAGCTTGGTCGGTTTTAGGACAGGCTGGGACGCAGACGGAGCTTGCTCCTTCTCTGTGGTTTCATAAGGGAATCGGCCATTCACCCACCCAGGGCAGCTGATGAGCTGATCCCATGGGGGAGGGACAAACTAGCAAGGTGGTAAACAGACGGCTGCAGCCGCCAGGGGCACCTCCGTCCTTGGAGGCCCAGGCAGAGGTCCCAGGGACGGGCCAGCCAGGAGCAGGAGACTGGGTCCAGGCCAGCCGTGCTCGTGTGAGCGGGTTCATCCCCCAGGGATCCCGTGCCGCGAAGGGGCGTGCCTGCTCCTAAACAGCCTGGCCACGGGCAAGTCACAGGAGGGGACTTTCAAAAACAAATGAAGTGAAACGGGAATTTGGGTTAAGACTTTGTACTTTATCCCCCAGGCTCCATTTCTAGAGGGCGGGAAGCCAGCATTTAGCTCAAAGGGGGCNTCCGGGGGAACCCCACAGACACCCCAGTGATCCTCCCCCCGCTGACTCATGAACAGTGCAATATCTCGGGAGTTTGTTTGAGGCAGGAAGGTTTAACTAGAGTTGGTCTCTGCCTTTGGAAGTGGGGGGAGGCTGGCGTTTGCTGCCCCTACCCCCACTGGCTAGGTTTTCGCTCCCATTCCGTACACACGGCTTTTCATACAGCGTCGCTCGGGTCACAGCCCGGGAAAGGCGTCCTGCACGCTCCCGCCTGCTGCCCACTGGCCTTGGGGCCAGCCCTGTGCTGTCTCGGCGGGGCGGGCGGCGGGAACGGAGGGCCCTGCAAGATGTCGGCATAGAGTTCGTCCTGAGTGCACTGGTGCTGCGCCACCTTGTGCAACAGCGGCTTCAGCAAGGCCAGGGTCAGCGGGGCCCCCCCGGCAGAGAAGGGAGCCGGGTCGCCCTCCGAGCCGGGGAGGTGCTGCAGGACGATGCTGAGAATGTCCGAGCTGGTCAGGTCTGCAGGGCACAGCTCCCACAGGGCGGCCAGGTAGGGGTCCAGGTCCCTGTGTTGGGCGAACTGCGCCAGGAGGGTGGTGAAGATCTCCTTGTTGAGCAGCGGGCTGAGCTTGGAAAACTTCTCGGCCGCCTCCACCACCCGCTGCCACCGGCGGAGGCGGATGAGCAGCTGCATGGCTTGCAGGACGGCTTTGGGCCGCGCGCTGCACAGCAGCAGCTCGATCTCCAGCTCGCGGTCGCTGGCCAGGCGGTGGCGCTGCCTGTCGAGAACGGCCAGTGCTCTCTTGTAGAGGGGCACCCCGCTCTCGGGGCCCTCTTTGGTGCTGTACGTCCAGGAGGCCCCAACGTACTGCTGGGTCAGCTCCACAAAACTGGGCAGCCACTTGGGTTTGAACCTGTGCAGGGAGCCGCAGATGAGCTCGAAGAGCGGGACCACCCCATTGAGGCCCATCTCCTCCTGCTGGGACCAGTTAGGGACGGGGCCCCCCAAGACCTTCTTCCAGATGTCTGAGGTGGCCCTGGCCACCAAGAGCCCG
Source organism: Platysternon megacephalum (assembly GCA_003942145.1). NCBI lineage: Eukaryota > Metazoa > Chordata > Testudines > Platysternidae > Platysternon > Platysternon megacephalum. The sequence continues at coordinate 841,994 of QXTE01000090.1, forward strand.
TCTCCATTCTGCTGCAGCTGCAGGCTGCCCCGGATGGCTTTCCAGGAGGCCTTGGGGAAGGAACTGAAGACAGCGTTCAGATAGCCCAGGTTCTCCCTGTCCAAGTCCAAGCCCAGGAGGCGGCTGACCTCCTGCTCCACCAGCTCCTCGCAGCACCTGTCGACTTCGCTCTCCGAAGCAGCCACGATGCAGGACTTGAGCAGCTCCAGGCTCAGGTAGCTCTGGAGATCCGTGCTCAGGGGGCTCAGCAGTTTGGTGTAGGTCTCCGGGAGGCCCCTGGCTGCCGTCCCCTTACGGAGGAGGCTGTGCTGCAGGATGGAGGAGAGCGCGATGGGTGCCTGGAACATGTCCCCCTTCTTCAGCTTCTCCACCGTCAGCCGGGAGCTGCTGAGGCTCCGCCTTTGGTAGTACTTGCAGGCTTCCTCAAAGACCATCTCCACCAGGGTGGGCTCAGGCCTGCCGCCCTCCTCCGGGCTGGAGAAGCTGAAGCAATAGATACCGCTTGGGGTGAGGAGCTGGATCTCCTCCTCCCTGCTTGGGGACTCCAGGAAATGCACCTCTCTGGTGCTCAGGAGTTTTCTCTCAATCAGCCTCCCACTGGTCAAGTCAATGAGATACAAGACCCCCGCCAGCACACAGGCCAGGGTGCTGCCAAAGGCCTTCAGCTGCACGGGGTCTCCTTGGGCCAGGCAGCTGCCCCCCAGATCATAGACGTGTCTCCAGGTCCCGTCTGGCTGAACCAGACTCACCGTGCCTTGTGTGCTGAGCAGCAGGAGCCCCCCGCAGCTGGACAGGGCACAAGTATGAATGTCCAGAGGCGCCACGGACAACAGGAGACCCACGGACCCAAACACGAGCTTCTTGAAGTCACTGCAGTGCAGGACTTCACTGTGGACGAACCCGCCGGACGGGGCCACCACGGTGACTTTAGCCTCCCGGGGGCACCAGATGAGCAGGAACGTGGAGACGCTGGCAAAGGTGGCACCGGTGGGCACCAAGAAGACGTGCTGGGGTGAGGCCAGGACTTGGTACTGGGGGCTATTGTGCATCACTATCCTCATGGCGCCCAGCTGTGCCCCCTGCTCCCCCACCTCCAGAGCCCTGGTGCAGATGCAGTACCTGAAGGCCCCCCTGCCTGGGTCCAGATGAGCGTCCGAGGGGGGCCTCTCCTCGCACCAGACCAGGCTGCTTCCCTGGCTGCAGATGGAAACGATGCGAGCCCGGGCCCCATGGCACAACTCCAGGGTCTGCTGCAGCTGCCAGCCCAGCGCTGGCACGAACCCCCAGACCTCGGTCCTGCCCTGCTCCCAGACGACGGCCAGCACCCAGGTCAGCGCTGCGGGGCTCTGCAGGAAGAGCAGCCCCGTGATGGGGGGCTGGGGCGGCTGCCAGCTCCTCTCCAGGTCCCCCGCGCCGGTGCCCAGGCGCTGGAAGGCGAGCACCTGCGGCTGGAGCGCCGGCCGGCCACGCAGGAGCAGCAGGAGGTGCAGCCCATCCGGGCTGGTGTGGACGTGGCGGGGCGCCTCGCCCGGCCCACGCTGGCTCAGCAGCTCCCGCAGGCGTCGCCCACTCACGAAGTCGCTGAAGTCGGAGACCTGCCGCAGCGCCCCGGCTCGCTTCATCTCGGGGCGCCTGGCGCGGCCCCCGCCGGCATGAGGCGGGGCAGAGAGGGGCCCTGGCTGCCAAGCTGTCACCACTGCCTGAGGGTCCCCA
>QXTE01000090.1:847013-990412 GCA_003942145.1 Platysternon megacephalum
GGTTGGTTGGGGCCTGGGGGCCCTGCCCCACAGGGGTGGGGGTGGTTGACTGGGGGGGCCTGGGGGTCCTGCCCCGTGGGAGGGGTTGGGGGGCTCTGCCCTGCGGGGGTGGGGGCGGTTGATTGGGGGGGGGTCTGTCCCGCGGGGGTGGTTGGCTGGGGGGGCTCTGCCCTGCGGGGGTGGGGGCGGTTGGTTGGGGGGGGTCTGTCCCGCGGGGGTGGGGGCGGTTGGTTGGGGGGGGTCTGTCCCTCGGGGGTGGGGGCGGTTGGTTGGGGGGGGTCTGTCCCGCAGGGGTGGGGGTGGCTGGTTGGCTGGGGTGGGTCTGGGGGCCCTGCCCCGTGGGAGGGGTTGGGGAGCTCTGTCATGCACGGTGAGGGGGAAGCTCCTGGATCCAACTCTCCTCCCTCAGGGTCCATGCCCCTCACTGGCTGTGGTTGCCCAGCACAGCCTGAGCCGGAGCGACCCGCCCTTACTGCTGCGGTTACCCTGTGCCAACGGACATGCCAGGACGCAGAGCTCCATTCCCGGGAGCTTCATCACAGTAGGGTCCCCGCGGGTGTGTTCTCCCCCTGCGAGTGCATGAGTGTGAGGGTGCACCCCCTTCGGGTCCCAGGGGTGTACCGTCCCCTTGGGTTGCTGCCGGAGGCCAGGGTTCACCCCAGTTGGATTCTTGTGGGTGTACCACTGCCGTTGGCAGACGTTATTTGGGGATATTAGGTCACAAATCTGAGGAACTGTCCCAGTTTGAGGTGTCATTAGAGGAGGGTTTGGAACCAATTGATAAACTAAACAATAACAAGTCACCAGGACCAGATGGTATCACCCAAGAGTTCTGAAGGAACTCAAATGTGAAATAGCCGGACTACTAACTGTCGTCTGTAACCTATCATTTAAATCAGTTTCTGTACCAGATGACTGCAGGATAGCTAATGTGATGTCAATTTTTAAAAAGGGCTCCAGAGGTGATCCCGGCAATTACAGGCTGGTAAGCCTGACTTCAGTATTGGGCAAACTGGCTGAAACTATAGTAAAGAACAAAACTGTCAGACACGTAGATGAACATAATTTGTTGGGGACGAGTCAACATGGTTTTAGTAAAGGGAAATCATGCCTCACCAATCTACTAGAATTCTTTGAGGGGGTCAACAACCATGTGGACAAGGGGGATCCAGTGGATATAGTGTACTTAGATTTTCAGAAAGCCTTTGACAAGGTCCCTCACCAAAGGCTCTTAAGCAAAGTCAGCTGTCATGGGATAAAAGGGAAGATCCTCTCATGGGTTGGTAACTGGTTAAAAGACAGGAAACAAAGGGTGGGAATAAATGGTCAGTTTTCAGAATGGACAGAGGTAAATAGTGGTGTAGCTCAAGCCCTGCCAGCCCTTGCCCCCCCCCCGCAAATATAAGTAAAACTCTGCCTATGCCCAAGCCCCCTCTCCCTCCTGGCCCGGAGCCCCTTGCTCCCTGCCCCGCCCACTGGGTCCTGGCGTTTTTATAGCATGTTGAGGGTGGCCTCAGCAAGAGGATGTTGTGAAGGCCAAGACTATAACAGGGTTCAAAATAGAACTGGATAAGTTCCTGGAGGACAGGTCCAGCAATGGCTATTAGCCAGGATGGGCAGGGATGGTGTCCCTAGCCTCTGTTTGCCAGAAGCTGGGAATGGGCGACAGGGGATGGATCACTTGATGATTCCCAGTTCTGTTCATTCCCTTTGGGGCACCTGGCATTGGCCACTGTTGGAAGACAGGATACTGGGCTAGATGGACCTTTGGTCTGACCCAGTATGGCTATTCTTATACCTGTCATTCATCTGATAGGTGTATGGGCAGAAACTTAAAGTATGATTGATAGATTCCCACCCGAGTTGCATGGAGCTTGTAAAACAATTGCTTTTTGCTATGAAGTATTGTATAGCAAATGTCCTGTGGACGAAAATGTTTTAATATGAGCACTGTAGTTCACTAGTATTTGTAATACCGTATTTGCAAAAAAGTGACCTGTCACAGACGTGTTCTGGTGTTGCTGGCAGAGGGGGCTGTGCCAGAGTGTCTCAGTGGCTTCTTCTAATGGGCCCTGGCTGGTTCCTTAAAACTTCGTCAGCATAAAATATTAGTTTTACAGTCTTCAGAGGGGTAGCCGTGTTAGTCTGTATCAGTAAAAACAAGGAGGAGTCCTTGTGGCACCTTAGAGACTAACACATTTATTTGGGCATAAGCTTTTGTGGGATATAACCCACTTCATCAGATGCATGGAGTGGAAAATACAGGAGCAGGTATAAATATACAGCACATGAAAAGATGAGAGTTGCCTTACCAAGTGGGGGGGTCAGTGCTAATAAGGCCAATTCAATCAAAGTGGATGTGGCCCATTTCCCAGCAGTTGACAAGAAGGGGTGAGTATCAACAGAGGGAAAATTATTTTTTGTAGTGACCCAGCCACTCCCAGTCTTTATTCAGGCCTAATTTGATGGTGTCAAGTTTGCAAATTAATTCCAGTTCTGCAGTTTCTCGTTGAAGTCTGTTTTTGAAGTTTTTTTGTTGAAGAATGGCGACTTTTAAGGCTGTTATTGAGTGTCCAGGGAGATTGAAGTGCTCTCCTACTGGTTTTTGAATGTTACAATTCTTGATGTCTGATTTGTGTCCATTTATTCTTTTGCATAGAGACTGTCCGGTTTGGCCAATGTACATGGCAGAGGGGCATTGCTGGCACATGATGGCATATATCACATGAGTAGATGTGCAGGTGAACGAGTGCCGGATGGTGTGGCTGATGTGGTTGGGTCCTATGATGGTGTCCCTTGAATAGTTATGTGGACAGAGTTGGCAACAGGGTTTGTTGCAGGGATTGGTTCCTGGGTTAGTGTTTCTGTTGTGTGGTGTGTAGTTGCTGGTGAGTATTTGCTTCACTATATCGTCTGTTTTCCTCTAATTACTGGTTGCTCCTTTCTTGGATTAGTTACAAGATCACTATTGTGAATAGTGTGTTGGCTGTATTGCCATAGTGTCGCAGTCAGGGATCAGGGGCCCCACTATGCTAGACGTTGTACAAATATAACACAAAGATGGTCCCTTTCCCAAGGTTTTTACAATCTAAGGCAAGAGACAATGGTGTGAATACAACAAACAAAGGGGGGAGGGCAGGAGCACAAAGTAAGAAGATTAAGATCAGCCTGATAGGCAGTAGTCACAGCACACCAGCTGTTTAGGGTGTTGTAGGCATCATGGCAGAGGACAGTTTTAAGGAGGGATTTGAAAGAGGACAAATAAATGGTTTTATAGATGTTTATGGACGCTCCTTGCATACAGAAGTGGCAGCATGGGAGAAAGAGCAAAAGGTACTAATGGGAAATTTGACAAATGGACAATCAAGACTGACTTCACTGCCCGATCAGGGGGTGGGAGTTGTCGTCTTGATAGCCTGTGAGAGGTAATAGCTGGGATAGCCTGTGTGGGTCCTGAAAAGTAAAGACCACTACTTTGTGCTTGATGCACTGGAGAAGGGGGAGCCAGTGAAGGGATGCGAAGAGTGGGACAATGTGGCGCTGGTGTGGAGGCAGGAAAATGATCTTTGTGGCAGCATTTTGAACGCATGTAGGTGGGCCTGGGTGACATTAGTCAAGTCCAGAGAGGAGGAGGAGGTGGCTGCAGCGGTTGATATGCGGGATGACGAGGGCCTGACTGAACATTTTATCTGTTCAAACACAGAGGAAAGGCTGGATCTTACAGCAGTTGTGCAGGAAGAAATGGCTTGAATTTGTGGGTCCAGTATGAATATTTTTCTTTAAACGGTGCTTCCTATAGTGGGGTGTGACGGGAGGAAGTATAGCCGCACCTACACTAGCTCATTTGTTCTTCAGCAATGGTGTGAACTCCAGGTTAGGCCAGACAGAGGCATTTTACCACAGCTCTGAGGGCGTTAGATGATATATTGACGTGCATCCAGTCTACACTATAGTTTATGCTGCTGCAGCTATACTACTGATGAAAAATGGATAGGACATTTTCTAGTGTAGACAAGGGCGATATGTGAGACACCAGCTCAGACGTTTTCTTGTCAACGAGTCAAACTATAAAGGTGATTTGCTTTTTCTGTAGAGTATGGCATGGGAGCATTTGGGCAACTCCTGCTGGAAATACAGTCTCGGCTGTCATATAAGCCCAAACTTTGAGGGGTCCTCTTTTTATTGTTATTGTTGGCGTTGCGCTATTGGTGTGGTGGGCATTTTACAGATGTGTAGGAAGACAAGATCCTGTTCTGAGCAGTTTTCATTCCAATAGACAAAGCACTTATAACCTTTATTTGTAAAGTTAGCCAAAATGCAGGATTTCTGGTTTGCAGGAAATGTAACATTTTCCAAAGTTGGTTTTGTTGTGAATGAGAGTGAATCCAAACTTTAGTGAAATTTCCCATGAACTGGAATCCCCCTTCCTTCCCCCCGCAACTTCATAGAAACACTGAGGTGTTCAGGAAAGGACGTCTGCTCCCCTGGCTGGAGAGCTGCTGAATGAAATCCATGTTCTTGTCACTTTCATAGCTGCTAAGAGCAGCCAGGAAGCTGACAGAAATGTCAGTTCCACCTAGTGGGGGCTCCCAAGGTCTGTGTTTTTGGGAAGTGCCCCGAGCTGCAGACCCTGGGAGCTCGTCCTGGCTCAGTGGCAGGGAGCCTGTAATGGCAAGTCCTGTGTCTCTCCAGCTTCCCGGACTTTCGGGGGGAGGCAGAGCACGGGGGCTCTTTTGCTCCTGGCGCTGGCGGGGAGGCTGAGCCCCCAGGCATTGTGCTTTGGCAGCCCTCCGGAAAAGGTTTTCTCAATTTCCATAGTAAAAAGTGAAGCTGACGAGCCTGCCGTGTGACTGGCCTGCTATTCCAAGCATAGGAAGCAGGCTTTAAAAAGATGCAGGGATGTGAGCCGGAGAAGATGGCAGGATTCAGTAAGGTTGGAGCTGGCAGAGTATAGAGCACAAAGGGCTTGTGGTGGGAAACCAGGGCAGAGAGGAAGGTGGCCATGGCACGGCACTGTACAGAGCCCGGGATGTGAGGTGCAGATTTTGAACCGGATGTGGAAGAAGAGCAGAATCCCTCCGCTGGCGCCAGGTCTGAGGAGATGCGCTTGGCGTGGTGAGGGGGGAGAGGGTTTTAGCTGCAGCACCCTGAATGGATTATTGAGGGGAGAGATGACAGGCCAGGAAGGAAGGGATGTGGGTAAAGGTTACAATGACAAGAGTTATGCTTGTGGGAATAGAGAGGAAGTGGCACATGCTGGAGATGCTATAGAGGCAGAAGTGTCAGGATTTGATGAGAACTTGGATGTGAGCAGGGAAGATTAAAGAGGAGTCAAAGATGACCCCAAGGTTGCAGGCTTGAGTGATCTGAGGTCACTGTCCACAGGGTGGGGAAGGATTGGAGGGAAGGCAAGGGGAGCTGAGCTTGATGGGAGACAGGAAAGGAGATGTTGTGGAGACAGGTGATGGAGCGAGGGAGAGGTAGGTTTGATTTACTGTCCTACGCTGGTATCGGAGGTCATGGGAACAGGTGAGCTCACCTGAAGAGAAGGAGGCCCCTGGACTTACAGAAGGGATCAGTGACTTTGAGGGCAGTTGTGGCAGAGTGGATGGAAGCTGGATTAGAGAGAGTTTGGGTAGTGGGGAGTAGTTGAAAAGTCAGGTCCTATCCAGAGAAGGCTATTTTTTTTTTTTTTAAGGATAGATGAGACAACAGTATGTTGGAAAGAGGATGAAAAGGAGCTTGAGGAGAGAGAATGGCAGATGATGAGGGGCTAGGAAGGCGAGGAAGTCCGAGGGACAGGTTAAGGGGTTAGACTTGCAGGGGTTCCCAAACTGTGTTCTGTGTCACACTGGTGGTGTGTGGGCGTGTTCCATCCATTCGTCTGAGCATTTTTAAGAAGGTCGTACGTGACCCAGTTAAGTTTGGGAGCCACTGGGCTGAAGGGGAGGGAAGAGGGCGAAGGATGATGATGATGACCTCCCTCATAACTTTTAGCTCAGTGGCTAGGGCACTTTTCAGGGATGTGGAAGACCCAGGTTCGGTTTCCCCTCTGCCTGAGGGGTAGAAGGGATTTGAACAGGGATCTGCCTCTAACCACAGGGCTGTGATCACCGCTCCTGGATCGGGCCCCACATGTGACTTAGGCAGCCAAACCCCTATCTTCCCCTGGTTTGTGACTCACTCTGGGGCTGAGGTGGGTGTGCTGGTGCCTTGATGGAGGCAGCAGTGTGCATGCAGAGGCAGAAATGTGCCTGCCTAGGGAACTTTTATTGCAGAAACATAAGCGTTTAGGTGCCTACAGGGGTCAGAGGGAGTTCTGTGAATCGCAGAGGATCCGAAAGCTGGGATTTAAGCGTCTAAGTACTTTTGTGCCTTGAGGCCTAAGAGCCCAAGGTCACACAGGAAAGCTGTGACAGAGCAGAGAAATGAACGCGGGTCTCCCAAGTCCCAGGCTAGCACCCAGTGTTCCTCTCCATATTGGTATCAGAACTGAGAGGAGGAGAAGAACATTGACAATTAAGCAGTGGTAGGTAGGGAGAGCTCCTGCTGAATATTGTTAAACTTGGTCTTGTGGATTGAGCACAGGACTGGGAGCCAGGAAATCTTCAGTTATAATTTAGGCTCTACTGACTTAGCTGTGTCTCCTTGGGAAACTCATGTCACACACCCTATGCCTCAGTTTCCCCATCTGCAAATGGAGATGTGCCTATCTGCTCCTGCCACCTTCTTTCCCATATTACATCAACTGGGATCGGTTCATAAGAACATAAGAATGGCCACACCGGGTTAGACCAAAGGTCCATCTAGCCCAGTATCCTGTCTTCTGACAGTGGCCAGTGCCAGGTGCCCCAGAGGGAATGAACAGAACAGGGAATCATCAAGTGAGCCATCCCCTATCACCCATTCTTAGCTTCTGGCAATCAGAGGCTAGGGACACCATCCCTGCCCATCCTGGCTAATAGCCATTGATGGACCTATCCTCCATGAACTGATCTAGTTCTATTTTGAACCCTGTTATAGCCTTGGCCTTCACAACATCCTCTGGCAAAGAGTTCCACAGGTTGACTGTGCATTGGGTGAAGAAATACTTCCTTGTGTTTGTTTCAAAACCTTCTGCCTATTAATTTCATTTGGTGACTCCTAGTTCTTGTGTTTATGGGAAGGAGTAAATAACTGTTCCTTATTTACTTTCTCCACACCAGTCATAATTTTATAGACCTCAGTCATATCCCCCTTAGTCATCTCTTTTCCAAGCTGAAAAGCCCCCGTTTTTTTAATCTCTCCTCATACAGGAGCAGTTCCATACCCCTCATCATTTTTGTTGCCCTTTTCTGAACCTTTTCCAATTCCAGTATATTTTTTTTGAGCTGTGGCAACCACATCACGCAGTATTCAAGATGTGGGCGTACCATGGATTTATATAGAGGCTTTATGATATTTTCTGTTTTATTATCTATCCCTTTCTTAATGATTCTCAACATTCTGTTCGCTTTTTTGACTGCTGCTGCCCATTGAGTGGATGTTTTCAAAGAACTATCCACAATGACTCCAAGATCTCTCTCTTGAGTGGTAACAGCTAATTTAGACCCCATCATTTAATATGTATAGTTGGGATCATGTTTTCCAATGTGCATTTCTTTGCATTTATCAACATTTTGTTTCCCAGTTACCGAGTTTTGTGAGATCCCTTTGTAGCTCTTCGCAGTCTGCTTTGGACTTAACTATCTTGAGTAGTTTTGTATCATCTGCAAATTTTGCCACCTCACTGTTTACTCCTTTTTCCAGATCATTTATGAATATGTTGAGTAGGACTGGTCCCAGTACTGACCCTGGGGGACACCACTATTTACCTCTCTCCATTCTGAAAACTGACCATTTATTCCTACCCTTTGTTTCCTATCTTTTAACCAGTTACTGATCCATCAGAGAACCTTCCCTCTTATCCCATGACTGCTTACTTTGTTTAAGAGCCTTTTGGTGAGGGACCTTGTCAAAGGCTTTCTGAAAATCTAAATACACTATACCCACTGGATCCCCCTTGTCCACATGGTTGTTGACCCCCTCAAAGAATTCTAGTAGATTGGTGAGGCATGATTTCCCTTTACAAAAAACATGTTGACTCTTCTCCAACAAATCGTGTTCATCTATGTGTCTGATAATTTTGTTCTTTACTATAGTTTCAATCAATTTGCCCAGTACTGCTGGGATCACCTCTGGAACCTTTTTAAAAAATTGGTGTCACATTAGCTATCCTCCAGTCATCTGGTACAGAAGCTGATTGAAATGATAGGTTACAGACTACAGTTAGTAGTTCTGCAATTTCACATTTGAGTTCCTTCACAACTCTTGGGTGAATCCCATCTGGTCCTGGTGACTTATTACTGTTTAGTTAATCAATTTGTTCCAAAACCTCCTCTAATGATACCTCAATCTGGGACAGTTCCTCAGATTTGTCATCTGAAAAGAATGGCTCAGGATGGAGAATCTCCCTCACATCCTCAGCCATGAAGACCGATGCAAAGAATTCATTTTGTTTCTCCGCAATGGCTTTATCGTCCTTGAATGCTCCTTTAGCATCTCGATCGTCTAGTGGCCCCACTGGTTGTTTAGCAGGCTTCCCTTCTGATGTACTTAAACATTTTTTTTTCTATTATTTTTGAGTCTTTGGCTAGCTGTTCTTCAAATTTTTTGTGCCGTTCCTAATTATATTTTTATACTTCACTTGCCAGAGTTTATGCTCCTTTCTATTTTCCTCACTAGGATTTAACTTCCACTTTTTAAAGGATGCCTTTTTGCCTCTCACTGCTTCTTTTACTTTGTTGTTTAGCCACGGTGGCACTTTTCTGGTTCTCTTACTATATTTTTTAATTTGGGGTATACATTTAAGTTGAGCCTCAATTATGGTGTCTTTAAAAAGTTTCCATGCAGCTTGCAAGGATTTCACTTTTGGCGCTGTACCTTTTAACTTCTGTTCAACTCACTTCCACATTTTTGTGTAGTTCTCTTTTCTGAAATTAAATGCTACAGTGTTGGGCTGCTGTGGGGTTTTCCCCACCAGAGGGGTGTTAACTTTAATTATATTATGGTCACTATTACCAAGTGGTTCAGCTATATTCACCTCTTGGGCCAGATCCTGTGCTCCACTTAGGACTAAATCAAGAATTGCCTCTTCTCTTGTGGGTTCCAGGACTAGCTGCTCCAAGAAGCAGTCATTTAAGGTGTCAAGTGTTGTCGTGAAAGTATCTGCTGTCTTTGTCCGAAGCAGCACTAGGGTTCACCTGATTTCCATCCTTTTTGGTGCAATCCATCCATCCCTTCCTCTGCTTTTGTCAGGTTCTGTTTCCTACCACCCTCTCCTGCCGTGCTGTCTTCACCAGGTCCCCTTTGTTCATCCTCTGCGTGTGTCTGAACCAGTGAAGTCATGCTTCCTAGATTCTGTTGGCCACATCACGGACTTTGACTTCCATCCTAATGCTTTCATTTCAAAATCTCTCTCTTAGTGGAACCCCTCTTATGGCACCAAGGCATCTCATCTCACACACCTGTAGGCATTGAACCCGCTGTCTCTTTATCGCCCTGCTTCTGCACTATCCAGCATTGCAGGGTGCACCGTTGTTCTACATCAGGGGTCGGCAACCTCTGGCACGCGGCTCGCCAGGGTAAGCAGCCTGGCGGGCCGGGCCAGTTTGTTTACCTGCCGCGTCTGCAGGTTCGGCCGATCACGGCTCCCACTGGCCGCGGTTCGCCGCTCCTGGCCAATGGGGGCGGCGGGAAGTGGTGCGGGCCGAGGGATGTGCTGGTCGCGGCTTCCTGCAGCCGCCATTGGCCTGGCGCGCGTTTCAGTTGGCGTCCCTGTTATGCTAAGTACATGCCCACTCTCTCCCCATCTTCTTGCTGTAGACCTTCTGGAACACCAACAGGAGGTACTGGTGCGTCACTGCCCAGCACCAAGCTTCATTTAACCTGTGGATGGGGGTTTGAGATTAGAGTTTTCCTTCTCCTAGGTAGGCTGCTGTCTTGGGCTAAAGGGCCCCACCTGCCTATCTGCATAGCAGTATTAGTGTCGGTACTGTATTTTGAAGATGAACGTGCTTAGTAGTATGGAAGTTACTTCCATTGCACACCTGCTTTTTAAGAACACTTATTTCTCATGCTTGCTCTCAGCCAAGACACCAGGTTAAAATTCTTTTCTGACTTTTTGGAGGGATCCCACCTTCAGCTGAAGTATGGTTCCCCTGTGAAAAGCATCTATGTAAAAATGGCACCACCTTGCTCACCAGATGTGCTGGCGTTAGCAACAGAAATAAATGTATCCTCTTTTTACTCCTGTTAGCCTGCGGAGGCAATGCAGCTAAGACTGAGGCTAGGTCCACACTACCCGCCCGGATCGGCGGGTAGCCATCGATGTAGCGGGGATCGATCTATCGCGTCTCGTCTGGACGCGATACATCGATCCCCGAATGCGCTCACATCGACTCCGTAACTCCAGCAGGGCGCGCGGAGTTCGCGGAGTCGACGGGGGAGCCGCGGACGTCCATCCCGCACTGCGAGGACGCGAGGTAAGTCGCGTTAGTACGAAGTAAGATACTTTGACTTCAGCTACGCTATTATCGGAGCTGAAGTCGCGTATCTTATTTCGATCCCCGCCCCTAGTGTGGACCAGCCCTGAGATGAGCTGCATTTTGTTCCTTGTGTATCATCAGCAGAATTGGTTGCTGAATTCCAGTCAGCTACACCTCTGCAAACCTACTGAAGGCAATGGGATTCATCGATTCCAAGGCCAGAAGGGACCACTGTGATGATCTAGTCTGACCTCCTACATAACACAGGCCATAAAACTTCCCCACAATAATTCCTAGAGGCGATCTGTTAGAAAAACATTCAGTCTTGATTTTAAAAATTGTCGTCGTGGATTCTCCATCACAGGCCCTTGGTAAATTGTTCCAATGATTAATTACTGTCACTTAAAAATGTGCGCCTTATTTCTGGTCTGAATTTGTCCAGCTTCAACTTCCAGCCACTGAATCGTGTTAGACCTGTCTCTGCTAGACTGGAGAGCCCATTATTAAATATTTGTTCCCCATGTTGATTCTTATAGATTGTAAGCATGTCACCCCGTAATCTTCTTTGTTAAGCTAAATAGATAGACTGAAAGAGGTCAGTCGCTGTAAAGTATGTTTTCCAATCCTTTAATCATTCTTATGGCTCTTCTCTGACCCCTCTCCAGTTTATCAACATCCTTCTTGAACTGTGGGCATCAGAACTGGACACAGGATCCCAGCAGCAGTCACACCAATGCCAAATCTAGAGGTAAAATAACCAGGGCCGGCTCCAGGCACCAGCAAAGGAAGCAGGTGCCTGGGGCGGCCAATAGAAAGGGGCGGCACTCCGTCCGTTATTGGGGCGGCACGTCCGGGTCTGCGGTGGCAATTCGGCGGCAGGTCCTTCACTCCCTCTCGTCCTCTTCTGCAGCAGCTCAATCATTTTTTTTATTTTTTTTTTCCCTTCGCCGCTTGGGGTGGCAGAAAAGCTGGAGCCGGCCCTGAAAATAACCTCTCTGCTCCTACTCGAGAGTCCCCTGTTTACGCATCCCAGGATCACATTAGCTCTTTTGGCCACAGCTCCACACTGGGAGCTCGTGTTCAGCTGATTATCCACCATGACCCCAAATCTTTTTCAGAGTCACTGTTTCCCAGTATAGAGTCCCCCATCCTGTAAGTGTGGCCTACGTTCTTTGTTCCTAGATGTAGATATTTAGCCATATTAAATCATATGGTTGCTTGCACCCAGTTTACCAAGCACTCCAGATAGCTCTGAATCAATTACCTGTTCTCTTCATTATTTACCACTCTCCCAATTTTTGTGTTGTCTGCAAACTTTATCAGCGATGATTTAAAGTCTCCCCCCGCAGTCATAGATAAAAATGTTAAATAGAGTTGGACCAAGAACTGATTCCCATGAGATCCCACTGGAAACACAGCTGCTCAATGATGATTTCCTGTTTAGTTACTTTTTGAGACCTGTCAGCCAGTTTTTAATCCATTTAATATGTGCCATGTCAGTTCTGGTTTTGTAATCAAAATGTTATGTGGTACCAAGTCAAATGCATTTATTACCCTTATCAGCCAAACGTGTAATTTCTTCAAAAAAAAGATACCAGGTTAGTTTGACAGGATCTGTTTCCATAAGCCCATGTTAATTTGCATTAATTACCTTAACTTTCTTTAATTCTTTAAAAATTGAGTCCTGCATCAGCCACTCCATTATCTTGCCCAGGATTGATGTAAGGCTGGCAGGCCAATAATTAACTGGGTTGTCCCATTTACCCTTTTTGAAAATAGGCACAACCTTAGCTTTCTTCCTGTCTTCTGGAACTTCCCCAGTGCTCCAAGACTTATTGAGAATTAACATTAATAGTCCACTGAGCTCCTCAGCCAGCTCTTTTAAAACTCTTGAATGCAAGTTAATTGGACCTACTGATTTAAAAATGTCTAACTTCAGTAGCTTTTGTTTAACATCCTCCAGAGAGATTAGTGGAATGGAAAGAGTGTTATCACCATATGATGAGACTATATTATCTATTTCCCCCCCAAATACAGAACAGAAATATTTATTGAACATTTCTGCCTTTTCTGAATTATTATTGATGATTCTACCATTTCCATCTAGTAATGGACCAGTACTATTATCAGGACTCTTTTCCTTCTAATATATTTAAAAAACTCCTTATTGTCCGTAATTCTGCTGGCCACTGATTTCTCTTTGTGTCTCTTGGCTTCCCTTATCAATTTTCTACAATTTTCTACAATTCTGTTTTATATTCATTAGTATCAACTTCTGCTTTCTTCCATTTCTTATATATTATTTTTTATTTTTTTTACAGCTACCTTCGCTTCCCCTCTAACCCAGGTTGGTTTTTTAACCAGCACAGACTTCTTCCTCAATTGTGGGAGAGTGGCTTTTTCTTCATCTAGTAAGGTGTTCTTAAATGATTCCCAGTTATTCACGTTTTTCTGATTATATTCTTCCTCCTAGCTAATTTGGCTCATAATTGTTTTCAGCTTTGTGAAATTGACCATATTAAAGAACCGTGTGTGTGTGTGTGTGTATATATATATTACTTGTCTGGACTTTATTCTGCTTGCACATTATAAGTGTGATCAAGTCATGATCATTCGTACCTCAGCTCCCATTAATTTTCAGTTATGTGATCACTTCTGGGATCATACAGGGCTTAATTTAAAGACAATGGGGGTCATGATGGTGTCACGGAGGGCCTAATTTGTAGATAGTGGCGTTGCACAGGTGTCACTGTGAGCTTAATTTAGCCTGCAGAATCTTTATTACAGGTCATGACTTGCGCAGTGAAAAGAATCCAGCCTCACAGACTTGGGGGGGGGAAAGCGTGAAGGGCCATGGGTTAGGAAAAACATTGTTTTACTTGCAAACTGGGCACATTTGCAATGGAATCATTGAGAGATGACAGATGTGGAGCCTCACAATGGGACCTTGACAAAGTCAGTTTTCATGACAGCTCTGTGCTTCATAATGCAGGGGCTAGTTTTGTATTTACACAACTACAAAATAAGTTTAGAAACAAACCCTGGTTGGTATGGGCCTAGCAGTCAGTGCTTGGTGCTAGGAAGCATTCGCTAGTCTTGAAATCATTTGTATGGGTGAGCCCAGCCTTTCTCGCAGTGACAAGTTGAAAGACATTGGACTTTAAAGCAAGTATCAACTAAGTCCATGTTTTTCAGTGTATTTGTTGCCATTGAATATTAACTCCATAAAAGAAGTCCTGGGTTTTGGACTAATGTAGATTTCATCCCCTGCAGTGCCTTTTTCCTGCTCTGAAAAACAGTGTGACGCTGCAGTGGTGAACAAGAATGTGGTTATTGAGCATTGCATGCTAAAAAAATTGCAATGGTTTATTTCTAGGACTGTGTACTGGGACGTGTGTGTGTGATTGCTCACAAACACGAAAATATTCAGGTTTGTTAGACAAGGAAACAAAATGCCAAGCAATGCTAATGCAACGTTCACATTGACATGTACATACCAAAGTCTGGAAATTCAAAGATATGGATCGACCAGTAACCACATGTTGGATACATGGAGTTTAGAGTTGTTATAGTTAAAACCATATAGAGTAATATTATTTTTGCCATTACAAGAGACATACTGTATACAAAAAAACAAAGTATGTATTTGCGAGGGGGCTGCATTACGGCTGTTGTGGAAATCGTAGTTTTAGCTGGCCAGGTTTGTGTGATCAAAGCCCCAGCCTTAGTATTGTTAAGGTTTTTGCTGGCAATTTCTGTGGGTATTTTAGTGATAAGTTAATAATAGTGTGTTCATTGGAAGGTCACATGTTTGGTTTGCGGAACTCTGCTGTGGATTCTAAAATGAAATTAGTGGTAGATGTGCTAAGCATGCCTTGTGCTTGGCTACACATTGAGTGCCAGATCATCCTGAGCCCAGGATTGGCAGTAGGTACTTTGTAGTGTAGACAAGGCTTTTCTGCACGAACACTTACCTACCATGGCTTTTATGTCTCCACTTTCATGATGCCATGTCTCTTTAGTCCCAGATGAAGTGTCCTGAATCTTCTGCTGTGCAGTGAAGTGGCTGGTGTACTAAACATTCCCATGCAGCGCTCTCAGCTCTGGCGTACCTCTCCTGGGCGCTCAGCTGCTACAGCTGCCTGTTAAAGAATTGTCCTTATGAACCCAAGAGTATGAAAACATGTTGATGCCTTTACATCAGTAATCTGTTGGAAGGAGTAGCTCTGTTAACTGCAGCCAGTTAGTCCCGTTGTTTATAAAATCTGCTAATTCAGCATCTCTAGCGTGTATCAAAGTTTTCAACAACAAGATTATAGGAATGTTCAATATTTTCTGCAAGTGCTTAGCCCCCAGTAGCTAAATGCAGCTTTTAATTTCTAAAATATCGATTTCTTGCCGCTAGATGCATCATATAATTGCATAAAATGAAAACAAAAACCCATTGGTGCTGGCTGATCATCCTAGGTCATGAGACCAGGTGCTCTGGAATGAAAGGAGTGTTGAACTTTTCTCTTCTGGTTCCGCCGCATGCTCATTTGTAGTCCCTGGAATAACAAATGATAAACAAAGGCATTATTTAATTGTTGCCTCTAGCAATCTTCTATGTGTGAACATGNTGTATCAAAGTTTTCAACAACAAGATTATAGGAATGTTCAATATTTTCTGCAAGTGCTTAGAAAGCCCCCAGTAGCTAAATGCAGCTTTTAATTTCTAAAATATCTATTTCTTGCCGCTAGATGCATCATATAATTGCATAAAATGAAAACAAAAACCCATTAGTGCTGGCTGATCATCCTAGGTCATGAGACCAGGTGCTTTGGAATGAAAGGAGTGTTGAATTTTTCTCTTGCTCATTTGTAGTCCCTGGAATAACAAATTATGAACAAAGGCATTATTTAATTGTTGCCTCTAGCAATCTTCTATGTGTGAACATAAGAACGGCCGTACTCGGTCAGACCAAAGGTCCATCTAGCCCAGTATCCTGTCTACCGACAGTGGCCAATGCCAGGTGCCCCAGAGGGAGTGAACCTAACAGGTAATGATCAAGTGATCTCTCTCCTGCCGTCCATCTCCACCCTCTGACGAACAGAGGCTAGGGACACCATTCCTTACCCATCCTGGCTAATAGCCATTAATGGATTTAACCGCCATGAATTTATCCAGTTCTCTTTTAAATGCTGTTATAGTCCTAGCCTTCACAACCTCCTCAGGCAAGGAGTTCCACAAGTTGACTGTGCGCTGTGTGAAGAAGAACTTCCTTTTATTTGTTTTAAACCTACTGCCTATTAATTTCATTTGGTGACCCCTAGTTCTTGTATTATGGGAATAAGTAAATAACTTTTCCTTATCTTTCTCCACATCACTCATAATTTTATATACCTCTATCATATCCCCCCTTAGTCTCCTCTTTTCCAAGCTGAAAAGTCCTAGCCTCTTTAATCTCTCCTCATATGGGACCCTTTCCAAAGCCCTAATCATTTTAGTTGCCCTTCTCTGAACCTTTTCTAGTGCCAGTATATCTTTTTTTGAGATGAGGAGACCACATCTGTACGCAGTATTCAAGATGTGGGCGTACCATTGATTTATATAAGGGCAATAATATATTCTCCGTCTTATTCTCTATTCCCTTTTTAATGATTCCTAACATCCTGTTTGCTTTTTTGACCACCTCTGCACACTGCGTGGACATCTTCAGAGAACTATCCCCGATGACTCCAAGATCTTTTTCCTGATTTGTTGTAGCTAAATTAGCCCCCATCATATTGCATGTATAGTTGGGGTTATTTTTTCCAATGTGCATTACTTTACATTTATCCACATTAAATTTCATTTGCCATTTTGTTGGCCAATCACTTAGTTTTGTGAGATCTTTTTGAAGTTCTTCACAGTCTGCTTTGGTCTTAACTATCTTGAGCAGTTTAGTATCATCTGCAAACTTTGCCACCTCACTTTTTACCTTTCTGCAGATCATTTATGAATACGTTGAATAGGATTGGTCCGAGGACCGACCCTTGGGGAACACCACTAGTTACCCCTCTCCATTCTGAGAATTTACCATTAATTCCTACCCTTTGTTCCCTGTCTTTTAACCAGTTTTCAATCCATGAAAGGACCTTCCCTTTTATCCCATGAGAGCTTAATTTACGTAAGAGCCTTTGGTGAGGGACCTTGTCAAAGGCTTTCTGGAAATCTAAGTACACTATGTCCACTGGATCCCCCTTGTCCACATGTTTGTTGACCCCTTCAAAGAACTCTAATAGATTAGTAAGACACGATTTCCCTTTACAGAAACCATGTTGACTATTGCTCAAGAGTTTATGTTTTTCTATGTGTCTGACAATTTTATTCTTTACTATTGTTTCAACTAATTTGCCCGGTACCGACGTTAGACTTACCGGTCTGTAATTGCCGGGATCACCCCTAGAGCCCTTTTTAAATATTGGCGTTACATTAGCTAACTTCCAGTCATTGGGTACCGAAGCCGATTTAAAGGACAGGTTACAAACCTTAGTTAATAGTTCCGCAACTTCACATTTGAGTTCTTTCAGAACTCTTGGGTGAATGCCATCTGGTCCCGGTGACTTGTTAATGTTGAGTTTATCAATTAATTCCAAAACCTCCTCTAGTGACACTTCAATCTGTGACAGTTCCTCAGATTTGTCACCTACAAAAGCCAGCTCAGGTTGGGGAATCTCCCTAACATCCTCAGCCGTGAAGACTGAAGCAAAGAATCCATTTAGTTTCTCCGCAATGACTTTATCATCTTTAAGCGCTCCTTTTGTATTTTGATCATCAAGGGGCCCCACTGGTTGTTTAGCAGGCTTCCTGCTTCTGATGTACTTAAAAAACATTTTGTTATTACCTTTGGAGTTTTTGGCTAGCCGTTCTTCAAACTCCTCTTTGGCTTTTCTTATTACATTCTTGCACTTAATTTGGCAGTGTTTATGCTCCTTTCTATTTACCTCGCTAGGATTTGACTTCCACTTTTTAAAGGAAGTCTTTTTATCTCTCACTGCTTCTTTTACATGGTTGTTAAGCCACGGTGGCTCTTTTTTAGTTCTTTTATTGTGTTTCTTAATTTGGGGTATACATTGAAGTTGGGCCTCTATTATGGTGTCTTTAAAAAGCGCCCATGCAGCTTGCAGGGATTTCACTTTAGTCACTGTACCTTTTAACTTCTGTTTAACCCCCTCATTTTTGCATAGTTCCCCCTTTTGAAATTAAATGCCAGTGTTGGGCTGTTGAGGTGTTCTTCCCTGTAACTTAGGTTAAGAGATGCCAAATCCCAATTCTTATCTTGACAAAGACTTGGAGTTTTACATGATCTTGTCTTTCTGACGCTAGCCTGGCAGCAAGCACTTGTTTCGCATGGGGTTTAGAATCTGCTGTCTTTCTAGACATGCGAGAAAAGTGCTAAAACATATTGCACCTCTCACAGCTCTTTTGGGCTGCATCATGCACATGGAGTGTATTGATTCTCCTCCCTCTGCCCCCCCTTAATTTGGTGCAAGAACACAGACCCAGGAGCACTGCAAGTTAGTTTATTAGCATTGACATTGAGATTCATTAGCTGTAATCCAATTAGAAGCACACTGACAGATGTGTTTGTGCATTGGGGCTGTGTGCTGTTTGGGATTCAGAAACTTGTGATTCCAGTTGGAGAGCTTGTTTTGGGTAATCTCATGCAAGATCTGTATCTCCAGGCTCAGAATGGCATCGGTTTTGATTTGCTTGCTAATAGAAACCTTTCTGTTTCCAATTATTTTTCCTGATCAGGGAGACATCTTATTTCCCATGACACAGTTAAAAAGAAATGGAGAGTCTCGAGGAGGGAAGCCATCAAGATGATTTAACAATGTTTTCTTTCTAGTTTGTTTGACTTAAACTTCCCCCAGATCTTAATTGGATGAAGGGCCTGCCAGGCTATAAAAGTGCTGGTCCAATAGCTGAAAGATGTGGTTCAGTAATTACAGAACTGTGGTTCACAGTGCTGTGAGGCACTCCAAGCCCTGTGTCTGTAGCAAATGAAATCCAAATCTCTCTTCTGAAATGGACACCCATTAGTCATTGAAATCTGCTCTTTGAGGGAAAGGTAGCTTGCTCTTTGAACATACTGTGGAAAGAGTCTTGGAAAAGAGACGACTAAGGGGAGATATGATAGAGCTCTATAAAATCATGACTGGCGTGGAGAAAGTAAATAAGGAAGTGTTATTTACTCCTTATAACACACAAACTAGGGGCCACCAAATGAAATTAATAGGCAGCAGGTTTAAAACAAACAAAAGGAAGTATTTTTTCACACAACGCACAATCAACCCGTGGAACTCCTTGCCAGAGGATGTTGTGAAGGCCAAGACTATAACAGGGTTCCGAGAAGAACTAGATAAGTTCATGCAGGACAGGTCCATCAATGGCTATTAGCCAGGATGGGCAGGGATGGTGTCCCTAGCCTTTGTTTGCCAGAAGCTGGGAATGGGCTACGGGATGGATCACTTGATGATTCCCTGTTCTGTTCATTCCCTCTGGGCACCTGGCATTGGCCACGGTCAGAAGACAGAATACTGCGCTAGATGGACCTTTGGTCTGACCCGGTCTGGCCGTTTTTATGTTCTTAAGGAGTCCAGGCATTCTGCTTTGGAAGCTGAATTCCACAGCTGTCTCCATGACTGCAGACTTGGGAAGCTCAAGGGGCACCAGAAATGTACTGCTGTGCACTTACCTCTGTGTGCATAATTTATCATTGCTGACTTAGCTGCTGAAAGCGCCTACCCTTCTTTTCCTGGAGGCTGCTTCAGCTCTAATCTGTGCTTTCGGGTGTGTTGCCTGTGCAAGCAATGGAGATCTGTAAAACCCCCATTGGTGGGGTGGGGAGAGTGGCAGAGAGTTCAGGAGGACACCTGGGGTTTGAGCGAGGCGAGATGCTCCATTCCCTCCATGCGCCAGTGTGATGCGTAGAGAAGGTTAGGAGGTTGCTAAAACGTTTTAGTGTTTGCTTGGGAAATGTTTATTATATGGAGCGATGTAAATAGGTAATTTGGAATAAATACCATATACTGTGTAACATCAAAATAACTGTATTGATTGCAACATTAGACGCAGGCCTGTGAGTACCTCGGAAGGCTCAGGGATCGAACGCCCAGGCCTTGTGACGTGTTTAACCATTGCAGAGCACACATCACTAGAGCAGGATAATAATTGTTTCTTTATACAACAGTCAAGTGGGCACAACACGACTATCAACAGTGAATAAGGGGCAAATCATCAGTGTGAGGAAGAACCAGAACTGTGATGTTTCCTGGGGATACCCAGGAGTGTGAGGCATCTTGCTACGCCCTGCCCTTAGTGTGAGGTCTGTGCCTGCCGTGTGTCAGCTCCCTGGCTCCACTAGCCATGGTCAACACAAGCATTCCTACCAGGCTCTCCTGTCCCTCTGCAGGTTAGCGATAGGCACACACCAACCTCCGAATGCTGAACACTCTCAGATTTGCTGCTCGCCAAGGAACAGTATCCCCACCTTACTAGTTACACCTGAGATCGCAGCGCCACTTACCACATAGCACTTGGGTATGTTTATCGTGAAAACAAGCAAAAGCTTATTTAATATAGAGTAGGGATTCAAATGAAAATTAGAAATATTGGAAACAAATAGTTACATGTAAAATAAAAACAGCATTCTAGAACCTAGACTGACTGGCTTAGTTACTGTTAACTCTTCTACGGCAATGCTCAGCCCAAATCCTTCCAGTTTATTACAGCCAAGCTTGGCTGTGATCTTCCATTCATGAGACACTGTCCTCTGGTCTCCTCAGTGGAAAGATGCAGGGGGTACCTCTCCCCCCAGATATACTCCAACAATCCATTGTCTTCATTGCTAACCACGATCTCCCCTGCAGGTTGTTTTTCCCTGTGCCTTTTTCTTGTCCATTTCACAATCTCTTGATTAGCATCCAGCTCAGACTGTGGACAGGCCTGCATTGTGGAGTGGATGATACACAACACACATGACCAGTGAGTGAGAGAGAGAAGCATTTATCCCCGTCTGGTGACCTTCCTTAACTCTCAGACCTTAAGAACATAATTTTCCGTACGGATACACAATTCCTTAAACAATAGCCATCCGCACGTTTCACAGTGATTATGCAACCAGTGGGCTATTGGCTCTTCATGGAGACCTCACATGCCACCTTTTGATAAACTTAATATGCATACATCTGACCTAGGGGATCCCTGTGAAACTCTATGCACCCCCTATGCCCTCTACCGTAGAATCATAGAAGATTAGGGTTGGAAGAGACCTCAGGAGGTATCTAGTCCAATCCCTTGCTCAAAGCAGCACCAACGCCAACTAAATCATCCCAGCCAGGGCTTTGTCAAGCCGGGCCTTCAAAACCTCTAAGGTAGGAGATTCCAGCACCTCCCTAGGGAACCCATTCCAGTGCTTCACCACCCTCCTAGTGAAATAGTGTTTCCTAATATCCAACCTAGACCTCCCCCACTGTGACTTGAGACCATTGCCCTTTGTTCTGTCATCTGCCACCACTGAGAACAGCCGAGCTCCATCCTCTCAGGTAGTTGAAAGCTGCTATCAAATCCCCCTTCTCCTCCAGACTAAATAAGCCCAGTTCCCTCAGCCTCTCCTCATAAATCATGTACCCCAGCCCCCTAATAATTTTCGTTGCCCTCCAATGGACTCTCTCCAATTTGTCCACATCCTTTCTATAATGGGGGGCCCAAAACTGGATGCAATACTCCAGGTGTGGCCTCACCAGTGCCGAATAGAGGGGAATAATCACTTCCCTCGATCTGCTGGCAATGCTCCTACTAATGCAGCCCAATATGCCGTTAGCCTTCTTGGCAACAAGGGCACACTGTTGACTTGTATCCAGCTTCTCACTCACTGTAATCCCCAGGTCCTTTTCTGCAGAACTGCTGCTTAGCCAGTCGGTCCCCAACCTGTAGCAGTGCATGGGATTCTTCCTTCCTAAGTGCAGGAATCTGCACTTGTCCTTGTTGAACCTCATCAGATTTCTTTTGCCCCAATCCAATTTGTCTAGGTCACTCTGGACCCTATCCCTACCCTCAAGTGTATCTACCTCTCCCCCTAGCTTAGTGTCATCCGCGAACTTGCTGAGGGTGCAATCCATCCCATCATCCAGATAATTAATGAAGATGTTGAACAAAAGCAGCCCCAGGACTGATCCCTGGGGCACTCCGCTTGATACCGGCTGCCAATTAGACATCGAGCCGTTGATCGCTACCCGCTGAGCCTGACGATCTAGCCAGCTTTCTATCCACCTTATAGTCCATTCATCCAGCCCATACTTTAACTTGCTGGCAGGAATACTGTGTTGGCACCAGTTGGTGCCAGGCGGTTCCTGGGTTATAGAGACCCCGTTTATAATTTGGGAAAATAAATTCCCTTTGCTCTGAGAAAGGGTCCACTCTTGTGAACATCAATTGTCAGGCATCTTGCAACCTATCTAGCTTCTGGGTACAAGGAGAGAATTTCCATTCACAGCACTGTCTCTTTCCTAACAGCTCATTAGAAACGTACGCCCCAATCCTGTAATTGGGCCTCTTGGGGCAGAACCACGTGCTTCTGTGAAGCCCCAATGACCCAGTGAAAAATCCTGAATACACTAGCATTTGATAGGGGGGGGCAAATCCTTGCAGCCCTCGCCCAAGTGGGCGAGCATTTTGCATTGGATTTTGGTCAGGATCTCAGCGGAGTAATGCACTGTAATATTTGCCACCCACTTTTCCAGGGAAGAAATACAAAATAATACATGCCGTAGAGCAGGTTGATCAGGCACTTCTTTGTTCTTATGTTGGGAGAAAGAAAGCAAAGGGATATTGAAGCAAATTGGTAGGCAGCAGGTTTAAATCCGATAAAAGGAATTACTTTTTCACACAGTCTGTGGAACTGATTGCCACAAGATGTCACTGAGACCAAGCGTTTAGCAAGATTATAGTAAGAACTTCTTTAAAAAAAAAAAAAAAAAGTTGGAAGGGACATAAGCCCTCCTGCCCCCGGCCACAAACCAACCACTGACTGACTGGTTAGGACGAAACTTTTCCTGTAAGCAGGTTATTCCATATCTATTCTGCAGAGTTTGTTGCACCTTCCTCTGAAGCAATCTGGTGCTGGAAACGGAAATAGGATCTGGCTAGCTGGACCGTTGGTCTGATTCAGTATCTGGTGTGGCAATTAACCCCCCCACTTCCTGCATGTTAGTGGCTGTTAATATGTTACTCTCGGGTACAGAGTTATCAGGGCTATGGCAGACAGAACGCTTTGGGGGGAAAACATCCGTGCAGGGACCATCTCTTTGTTTGGCTAGTACCTGGCACAATGGGGTCCCGGCTGTGACTACAGCTCCTCGGTGCTGTGGTAATACGCTGCCGTCTCCTGCGTTCTCAGTAGTTTGGTCTCTGTTCTTACGCCTAGGCTGTACACCATGGCCCAAGCCGAGAAGAAAGGTGGACTGCTCTGGAAATCTTCAGCCTCCAAGAAACCATTGAAAGAGAAAGTTGTGCTAATGTACGATGAGATCTTCATGGTAAGGACTGGGCCCCCTTTCCTTTTCTCCCTTTGCTTTGCTGAGAGAGCTCCATGTGTCGGATTCTTCTCCCTGAGACAGGGCGCGCGTCTGTCAAAGCCAGGCTGTCCCATAACTGTCTCAAATGACATGCCTTCCTCTGCTGCCTCCTTCAGTTTCACTGTGTGCCGTTCCCCGGGGGACGTAGAATGTGGTGCCCATGAAGTTAGGAAAGGGAGCGGCAGGCCAGGGGAGCCAATGCAGTAGGAGGAAGGGACTCCATAGTGAGGAGCTGTGAGGAATCTTCTCCTTTTCGGTTTGGGGGAGAGAATATTTCTGGGAGAAAAGAACAAAAGCTTCTCAGGCGAGAATTGCTTCTGCAAATCTCGCTTTTGGGAATCTGCATTGGCAATATATTGTACTTGGAGAACTCCAGTGACAGGTGAGTAACCTTGTCTTCCGGAGTCTGAACTATTTACACTGATGTTCTGTCGGTGTGCTTAGTCTTTCTCCTAGCTGTACTGTTTGTTCTCACGGGGTCTCCTTTCTCTTTCAGACGGAGGACCCCAGTAAATGCAGCCCCCGGTTCTGGGAGGAGCTTTTCCTCATGAAGGTACCGTAACAGTTGAAAGCCATCCTCTTATCTTTTGATTCGCCTTTGCTTGTTTGCCCTGGGATGTGGCAGGGACTTATAATATATGGAGATATACCTATCTCATAGAGCTGGAAGGGACCCCCAAGGGTCATTGAGTCCAGCCCCCTGCCTTCACTAGCAGGACCAATTTTGCCCCAGATCCCTAAGTGGCCCCCTCAAGGATTGAACTCACAACCCTGGGTTTAGCAGGCCAATGCTCAAACCACTGAGCTATCCCTCCCTTGCCCACTGGGGGTCTCCACTTCCTTTCAGCAGCTGGGTGAAATGCATGAATTGGTTTTTCCTTCATTCCTTGACCTGACAGGTGAACCTGGAGTATCTAGAAAGCAAGCTGGAGTCTCTGGATGGCGAAGAGTTAACGAAGATAAAAGATAACATTAACTGTTTGTTCCAACACTGCATCCAGGCCTTGGGAGAAGAGCACCCAATCCGAGTAGTCAATGCGCTACAGGTACCGGATCTGGTGGCTAGGGAGCCCGTGGGAGTGGGGCTGTTTTCCACTCCTGATGGAATACGCTACTGATACTGTCAAGCACCTTGTGCTAGTTCCTTTAGTGTGGCTGAGAGGCAGTGCCCACTCCCTGGTAGCGTTTATTATTCATTCCGTTTGAAGGTTAGAGACATTCACAACCCCTAGCTACCTTGGGAAATGTAAATTGCTTTTAAAATGCAAATTTGGGGTTTCTGGAATTGTGAGGAAGACCACACGCAGCGGGATGAGGTGGGAAGGGAGGAAGACGAGGAACTCTTCAGTGCAACAGGGAACCCGCCTGGGAGCTGAAGGGTAGTCCAAGAGAAGGTTTTTCTCTCTTCCCCCCCACCCGCTCCCTGCCCCTCATTGAGTTTCCCGACAGAGGAAATGAAATAAAGTTCTGGAGAAGGTGGAGTGAAATCTGTACAAGAGACCACGCTTATTAGATGACGGCTTGTCTGATGAGTGCTCCAAATGTCCCTAAAGATATGGATACAATTTTGCTCTATGCTTTAGAAATATTTTCTTTTAAAGGAACACCAACAATTGCTAAACAGAGTGTCAGGTGCTGCCCCAGCCTCAGTGTCCCCTTCTGGGCCTTGGCAGTCACACTTCTCTAGTCTGTAAATGTCTCTCTCCCTTGTTGCTGTGCGGGGCAAACCGAGGAAACTGTCTGACTGTACAGGCAAAGCAGCGAGAATGGCTGTCTGCATGGTGGTGTCAAATGCGCACACTGAACACACTGGAAAATATGTATTTTCTCTAAACTCCGAGTTCTCCGAACCTGAGGAGTTACATAGAACAACGGGAAGGGAAGAGTTCAGACAGGAATGGGACCTAAATTGATGGTGGCCCTTGAAGCATCTGTTCTTTGTCAGTCCCGGGAGCAGGGCTTGGAATGGGGTTTTCTGGGCGAGCCGTAGGTGTGGCTTGACGTCCTGTGCTCAGCTGCTTCCTTCCCTCTTTCCTTCACAGACGTTATGTGCGTTGATTCGCGGCGTCCATCAGAAGAACAAATCCACGTCTGGGTTTGACATCATCAACATGCTCATGGGCTTTGACAAAGCAGAGCTGTGCATGAAGGTAAGGGCTCTGGCATCAGAGGAGCAGCTTGCTGCTCGCCAGCCCTATCCTACAGGGATGTCCTCTGTAGACAGTTGCCGTTACGAAGAAGCGCATGCACGTGTGTGAACACTACAGCGAATTATTAAATGCAGCTGCCCTGGTGTATTCTGCCTGCCCAACGCCCAGCACAAGGGCACTTGTAATTCATTACATATCTAACGTAATGATGGAGGGAGGTTGTGCCTTTCCTTTCACTCCATGGTGTCGATTCCTAGATTGTCATGAATAGAATTTAAGACCAGAAGGGACTGTTATATAGCAGGTCAGACTAGATAATCTAACACAGGCTGGAAAATTCCACCCAGTTACCCCAGTATCAAGTCCAACTGCTGAAGGTAGCAATCTTTTTGGTGCTCCGATTTCCCTCAGTACAGCTGGGCAGGTGGGAACTTCTACAGCGTAAACTCAGCCAGCGTCTGACCTTTGAATCTTTTACCAGTGAGTGTAGTTGCTTGAGCAGTGTTAACTATCCACAGGCAAACTCTGTCCTGCTGCTAGGCTGCTCACGTACAAATGTCCGGTTTCTAGCAGTCAGAGGTCAGAATGCCTCTGTCCATGCTGGCGTCTGATCTGTAAATCAGTTACAAGGTGGGAAGGCTCTTCAGGGGATGAGCTGTTGGAACAGACGCTGCTTTTGAGTGCCACCTCCTGGCATGGGGCTGATGGAAGGGGACAGTTTAAGGCTGTTTGTGTCACAGTTGTGGAGTAACCCTTCTATGAATGATGAGATTTGATGGTTAGCTGTGGAACAGCTCCAGTGGGGTGGTGGGATAACTGGGCAAATGTGCTATAAGGACTAATGTGATCCAGCAAGTTAACGTCACATGTGACCTAGATTTTGGCTGGTACCAGTTCCTCCGACTCCTGACAAGGCTGAGGGAGGGATTTTAGTGGTGGTCCGCGTTTGGTAGCCAGACTGGCGTGCTATACGTAACCTGATGGATTCAGGCCGCCAAGGCTTATTGTGACTGTGTCCTTCCTCAGAATCTGATGGAGAGCTTGGACTCGCTGCTTTGTGCAGAAGGCTCCGAAAGCCTGAAGAGTTTGTGTCTGAAGCTGCTTCTCTGCTTGGTAACGGTAAATAACACAAAACTGACGTTTTGCTTAGAAACCTCGAAGGGCAGGAGTGCCGGCAAACTGACTAAAGTGCTCCTGGGGCAGGAGGACGGGGGGATCTGTGACTGCAGAGGACAAAGTGTGGTACAGGGTATGGTTGCTGGAAGTGCTGCTTCCAGAATGATCTTACTTCCCGGGCTGACATTGCCGTGTCAATTGATCAGTGTCTTTATGGCCATGTGTCATTTCCAGAATTGTTGCTTTGGAGAGCAGCTACGTTAAAGAGCCCCGGGTGGCAGCCCCGTGGGTTTGGAAGGGCTGCTGGCTAGTGAAGGGCTGTCCTGAGGCACAGATGTGCTCTTCGGGTACCGGGATGATTCCGGGCCAGCTCAGTCGTTTCCACCCTTGGGAAGGGGCCTGGGGCTGGGAGTGTTACTCTGTCTGTTGTAGTGTGATGAGTATATAAGGAAGTTGGTCTGTCCCTGGGACTGAGAGTTACACACAGCGGCGTGGAAGTTTCCTGCGTTGCACAGAGTCTGAGACGCTCCTGGCAGATGCAGTGACTGGGGCGCACACAGGAAAGGAGTCGGGGTGCTGGGAGGAGGGTGAGCCTGCACCGCTATTCCCACTCTGCTCTGCTCTAGTCCGACCCGGCGGTTCAGCAGGGGAACGTGCCTGTTTCCGTGCACACCGGAGGCAGTTACAGAACGTTAGAGATTATGGAGCTTCAGTCATCATTTTAAAAAGCCTTTGATTGCTTCCAGGTGACAGACAACATCAGCCAGAACACAATCCTGGAATATGTGATGATTAACAGTATATTTGAAGCTATTTTACAGGTAAGTGTTTCTCATCTCTGGCTGGTTAGGTCCTTTCCCGTAGTGCCAAACTTTCATCCGTACATTTACTGTTCGGTGCTTTAAATACAACAGAGGCTTGCTGGTGTTACGTGTCAACCTCTTACTCCTAGCTCGGCGGTAGATTTTTATAACGCTGCTGCCTCCTTACTCCAGTCTGGTTTCAGTCACTGTTGGGCTTTTAAGATTGTTACACTTGTGCCTTTTATGCTCAGAAAGCAGGTGAATAGCTCTGTGGGTCTAATTTCACGGAGGATTTCTAGACTAGAGGAACTTATTATGACAGTCAGCCTGGGTGTTTCCAGCAATTTTCCTCCCCTTTGATATGGTATGCTTTTTAGGAGAAGTATTTGAGTGTATACTGGCAATACACTGAGATACTGTCACATCCAGTGCTGGGTGATGCTGTGGCTGGGACATTTTGCTCTCTGTAAACCTGTGCTACATAACTGGCTCTCTTTGGTTTCTTATAAGCATTGCAATTCACTGTTTTAAATCTCATACATACTGTTTTAAATCCCTACCAAATTCACGGTCCATTTTGGTAAATTTCACAGTCATAGCATTTAAAAAATCTTCAATTTCATGGTTTCAGATATTTAAATCTTCAATTTCACAGTGTTGTAACCGTGCGGGTCCTCACCCAAAAGAGGGTCAGGCAGGGGGTTGCAAGGCTATTGTAGGGGATCACGGTATTGCCACTCTTACTTCGGCGCTGCCTTCAGAGCTGGGTGGCTGGAGAGCGGCAGCTGCTGGCCGGGAACCCAGCTCTGAAGGCAGCGCCCCCACCAGCGGCAGTGGAGATGTAAGGGTGGCAATATGATACCATGCCACCCTAACTGATGCTGGTGGCGGCACCGCTCTCCAGCCGCCAAGCTCTGAAGGCAGCGCTGAAGTAAGGGTCGCAATACTGGGACCCCCCTACAATAGCCAGATTTCACAGGGGAGACCAGATTTCATCATCTGTGATGCTTTGTTCATGGCTGTGAATTTGGTAGGGCCCTACTCATACGTCACTTAGCACATAATATGCTGATATGTTACATATTGTTCTGCTTGGCCTTGCTTCTTCGGGAAACTAGCTGTTTCATAGTCAGCTACTGGGTAACATGATTCATTCCTGCTTCTCGTTTCAGATTCTGTCCAACCCACCTAGTCGCAGGGAGCATGGTTATGATGCTGTTGTCCTTCTTGCTTTGCTAGTTAACTACCGAAAGTATGAGGTAGGTGTTGGGTGCAGAGAGCCATTTTGTCACGCTGATGTCTGTCTTCAGCCAGTTTGTCCTTGGGATGCGAGCCCTTGGTGAGGGCTAAAATACACTTGTAAAGGCCAACCACTGCTCAGGCAGCCTGATACTTCTTTGAGCCCTCCTTTTATTCCCTGTTTAGAGAACAGCCCTTGGTGCCGTGAGACTAAAATCTGTTTCCTAGCCGAAGGTGGGCTCTCTCTTGCGTGAGTCCGCACTGGCCTGCTGTTGTAAGGTTCTGCACAAGAGCTGCAGTGCTGCCATCCATATCATTTGTAGAAATAGGCATTGAAACATTTAGCAGGGTAAAAACAGACAGTGACAGGCACTGGGCACACCACCTGCATGCCCATTGGCAGAGAACATGTCAGCAATTTCCCCATCCCATTTTGACAGTATCTGTTTATATATGTTTCTTTGACATGTACATGTCTCTACAAAGGTGCAGGTGTTCAAACAGTTATTTATAGACAAGTACAAAGGAGAGCTGTTCAGGGGATTCGCACTTATCTATGGAAATACTTCACTTTGATTTGCAGGAAGCCCTCTTGAAAGAATCGTTCATGTGTAGTGCGCGTGTGTGTAAAATATATTTTCTCCAAAGAGAAGTAAGTTGTTACAGAGTTGCCTTGGGTTTCAGACCCCAACATGTGATTTGGAGCTGACTATCAAGTCAAAAGAATTTAGAACTCTCCGGAGAGATGCCGGTCATGTGACTAGAGGATGAGCTGAAATGTCACAGCCTACAACTCCTTAGGAGAATGAGAAATGTGGCTCTGCATCTCTTTAATTGCCTTCTTCTCAAGAAACAGAATTCTCCTTTCCTTTTCCAAGCTGGGATGTTGTATTTAGTAATCTGCTTGTGTTTCTACAAAGTTTTTTTTCTGCTGATCTTATTCTTAAGAGAGAAAATGAAAGAAAAGTTAAAATACATGTGAAATGTCAGTGTCTCTTTACATGAGGCATGATGATATAATTGTCTGTCTTAAGAGTTTTCCTCAATGTCAGGATTTTGAATGTAATTGTTTGGAAACATGAGTTCTGGACTCATAAGTTTTGCACTAATCATGAAATACAGACATGTTTCTATCTGACCTCATTCCTGACTGAGGAAGAGAGGAGATATATTAAGGTTTCCTTGTGTATGTTCATATTGCTGTACTGTTCACAATATGCTAGGGGATAATCATACGCAGAGGAAGACGCAGAGGAAGAATGACGTATCTAAATGAAATGCAGGGGGGATTTAGGCAATTTCTCACATTAGAATTTGTCTGGGACACTAAGGTTGATGAGTCAGTGTTTACTAAAAGTGTCAAATTGTGATAGTCTTCTGTTTTGCCTTAAAATTCTGTGTAATACAATGCAACATCAACACCAGCATCACAAAAGTAAAACTTAATCAACTTAAAAATGGCAACATGAATCAGCTTTGTTACACATGGTGTAGATAGTGATGCCTATAATTAAGGGTGCTGAGCACTGTCTATTATCAGATCATGTTTTCAGTTGTTTATAGCTTTGCCAGTTATAAACTTTAACTGTTTCCAGGCTGGGTATCTGCCTCAGGCTGAATTTTTTTTTTTAAGGTTTCAGCCATTTCCTACACAACGTTAGGGAAAAATACGTTGTTTTGCCCATTTAAAACAGTTCCTATGATCTGTTGAGAAGTGACTCTGTGCTTTAGAGCAGGAATTGAAATTTGGCTGTGGGTGGCCGTGGTGCCTTTCACCATCTCCATGAAACTCTGCCCACCTCTGACCGATTTATAAGCCTCTGAAAATCTCTATTTGCACATGTTCAGCAGAGGTTTGGTAGTGGCAGCTAAAGTCTCCAAAGATTCTGTCTGCACTGAGCATGCTCCAACCCCTCATAGCTCCTGACCATCCCCGCAGAGCACCTGAGCTTGATGCAGCCCAGGGATGCAGGGGCTGAGCAGGATTCGTCCTGCGATAACTCTCCAGGCTGCCAGGGGTCACTATTGTGCTAGTCACCAGAACTGAGAACAGGGAGAGCCATGCTGTCAGTGCCACCTGCTAGTGCCCAGGCAGCGAGGAGGAGGAGGACGGAGCAGCCTAACTCACGCGCAAGACGTGTGAGGAGCAGGGCAGGGGGCAGGGACAGGAGTTGGGGGTGGGGGGATGGATGGATAGGAGCAGTGGGGGCAGACAGGGATAGCCGGCATGGGGGAATCAAGGACAAAAGGTTCTATAGCCATCAGAACACATACATCTAGTCCATGGAATTAAACCACGGATTCCTGAGTCTGAACACTCCTCTGCTGTCTAGCGAGTGGCTAGGAATCCCACTGGCAAAATGTCTTTCCCCCTCCACCGAGAGGATAACAGCCTACTACTGCTACCAGTTATTCATGTAGCACAAGTGGTGAACATCTGTGCTGTGAACCAACAAGTTCCAGCTCTGTGTCCTGTAGAGCAGTGCATCTCCTCAGCAACGTGGGCTATTGTGAGCACATCAAACTTCTCCTCTGCTCTCTGCACTGGCTTCCCATGGAATAGAAAGTCAAGGCTGAGATCTCGGTCCTTACCCCAGGATGCCCCGGCCTAGCACGTCTGAAAGAGCCTAATGTTCCCATTGAAGACCGTAGTTGACAGGCCAGCCCCGCTCCTCAGGCAGACTGGAACCTTTTACCATAAGAAGTCGTTTTCATGGGCATCAGCCCAGGACCATGGAATGAACTCTCCCAGAAACTAAGGACCAGCCACCTCCCCCCACCTTCCACTTCCAGTTCAGGGGGCATGTCTTCAGCTTGCCTCCTCTCATGTAAACACAGAGCAGCACGGACGTTAACACCCCACCCCACTAAAACAAAGCACTCCACAGCGCACACAGTTCTTCCCCCAGGAGAGAATGAGAGAGAACCAGCCAGGGCTGGTAGATGTTAGCTGCACATCAAGCGATATGGCTGTAAGGTGCTCTGTTACTGCAGAGATTAGGGTGAGCTAAGAACCTGTATGGAACAGGACAGTGGTCCTGCTCTGACCCATGTGGGATTATGTAGTTCCGCGTTATGGAATTTGTTTTTTCAGTCAGCTTTTTAAAAACCATAGGAAATTACATACACAAACGTTGCCTCTATATAAATACCTGGTACGCCCACATCTTGAATACTGCGTGCAGATGTGGTCGCCCCATCTCAAAAAAGCTATATTGGACTTGGAAAAGGTTCAGAAAAGGACAACAAAAATGATTAGGGGGATGGACGGCTGCCGTATGAGGAAAGATTAATAAGACTGGGACTTTTCAGCCTGGAAAAGAGACGACTAAGGGGGGATATGATAGAGAACTATAAAATCATGATGGGTGTAGAGAAGGTAAATAAGGAAGTGTTATTTACTCCTCCTCATAACACAAGAACTAGGGGTCACCCAATGAAACTAATAGGCAGCAGGTTTAAAACAAAAGGAAGTATTTTTTCACACAATGTACAGTCAACCTGTGGAACTCCTTGCCAGAGGATGTTGTGAAGGCCAAGACTATAACAGGGTTCAAAAAAGAACTAGGTAAGTTCATGGAGGATAGGTCCATTAATGGCTATTAGCCAGGATGGACAGGGATGGTGTTACTAGCCTCGGTTTGCCAGAAGCTGGGAATGGGCGACGGGATGGATCACTTGATGATTTCTTGTTCTGTTCATTCCCTCTGGGGCACCTGGGATTGGCCACTGTCAGTAGACAGGATACTGGGCTAGGTGGACCTTTGTTCTGACCCAGTCTGGCCATCCTTATGTTCATTAAAAGAATAATATGCTTGCAAAGCACTCAGAAGCTAGGAGATGACAGAATTTAGTTTGCCTGTGCAATCTGAATTCAGCCCCCTTGTGTATACATTATCGTACAGTCTTTAATTACATGATCACATACTATGTCTTCCATCGGACCCCTGCCTCATTCAGTGCACAGGGTGGACTTGTTCTGGGCATGAATCAGGGTTGTGTAGTGGAGGAGACCATTGTCTGTAGGACCCCTGATTCATTTGTTGGAAAAACTGGAAAGTGTGCAGTGAATGAGGCAGAGTGTTGCAGGACGAGAAAAGTTGGTCTCATGGTGAAGGCAGTCGAATGCTGCCCTGGAGAACTGGATTCTGTCCCTGCCCCTGCCCCAGAGTTCCTGTGAGTGCTGGGCTGTTCTTAAACCAGACTTTTCACAAGTGGTCACTAATGGTTTGTTCCTCGTTTTCTGGGTGCCTGACTTAGCCCCAGAGTTGCAGAAGTGCTGAGCACTCACAGCTGCAGCTGAAGTCAGTGGGGGCTGTGAAGATATAAAGTGCCACACCATGCTAAGCGCGCTGCAAAATCAGGTCCTAGGCATCACAAATTGGGCATCCAAAATTAATGAATTGCTGACATTATTCTCTTTTTAATCAGCCTGAGGCAGACATCCGGCATGGAAAATTTCAGCCCAAACAGAGTTTGGCAAAGTTAAAAGCAACTTAAAGCAGGGTTGTCTCATGGGTAGTGTCAGGCAGCCTTCTGTGTTACCAGCTCTGCCTCTAACAATGCAGCAGTTATCCTGGTTGTGAGGGAGACACGCCATCTTTCCCTTGCCTTACTTGGGCGTTTTTAGAGTTTGGATTGTTTGGTGCTTGGCTGTCAGCATGTCAAATTGTTTCATGGCTTATTTTCCTCTTCATTCCCGTCTGTCTCTCTTCACTTTGACTGTATTAATGTTCATCAGTTCCCTTTTATTTTGTCTCTCCTAGGTTGATAAATTGTTGTTCCAGTTGCTTATGGAAATCTAATTGGGCTGAGAATTGATTAGTTGCCTATGATTTTGTGTGTGTGTCTAAAGAAAGCACCAGTGTGTTTGTATGAACATGTTATTTCAGATTTCTGAGATCTGTTTTCTAGTCTCCTTTACACCTCCATGTGGAATATCTGTCCCAAGATTTCATAACCAGTGCAGCTGTACTATATATCTCAGTTCTCTGATTAGCTTCTGTTATAGGAACTGAAGAGATGTGTATTCTTTATACAGAACTATAAAGGGACAACATCAACCTGAAATCTAGTCATGTTCCGAAACAGAGTTTAAAGTAGTTCCAGCAAAGAATCCTGTGGCACCTTATAGACTAACAGACGTTTTGCAGCATGCAGGTGCCACAGGATTCTTTGCTGCTTTTACAGATCCAGACTAAAACGGCAACCTCTCTGATACTTGAAGTAGTTCCAGGTTATGATACCTGACCAAGTCCCCCTGTCACTCCAGGTAGTTTTATAATTATTCTTATTTCAGAGAAAATATTTCACTCTCCCTTGTTGCTTTGTGAAAGACCCACATGAACAGGGGAAATTAAATAATTGACTACACAAGGGAGGTAATGAAACTAGCTATACACAGGCCTGTCAAATGTAGAAAATAAACTTGGGCAGAGCGGGCGAATAATGTGTTTTTCTCTAATCTGTACTATTTCTAGCCATCTGAAGTGTTACTTGTGAGGGTAGGAGATGAAAAAATAAAATTCAGACGGAACAGTGACTTAAGTGGATATATCCCTTTAGAAAACCACATCGACTTGAAAAATCACATTTCTGCCTGGCAATGTTGTGCCTGCTAGAGTTACAAACATTGTCTAAGATGAGGAGAACTGAAAGATGTTAGCTAAAATATTTTTCTCTATGGCATTGTTTGCTGTTTGCATGGCTAGAGCCTAGCAACTCTGCAGATATCCGTGGACCATGTTTGAGGATCGCAGATGGATGCAATCTGCAGATATCTGCAGACCGTGTTTGTGGATTGCAGCTCTGATGTGGATGCAGATTTTGTATCTGTGCAGGGCTCTGTGCATGGCAGCTCTTTGTTGTGTCTAGTGAGTTTCACTGATTCCAACTAATCAATCTCTCCTTGAAAAAGACTCTTTAGCAAGGAGGGAGCAGAAAACCTGTTATCACGTCTTTTGAAAGGGAATTTGAAAAGGAAAGTCGGAGGACATGCTGTTTGAAAGGAGCTCTATCAGAAACGTGAATGATTTGAAATTGGTCTGTTTAGAAAAAATGAGTTCCCTTTCACATTTTCTTATAAGACTTGGGAGTCAATGGTTTTGAGGGGAGTCAAACATTTGAAGGGGGTTTATTTCTCAGTTTGTTTCAGTTCCTGTGCTTGTCTCATTAGCTGGTAGTGTTCCTTTGGTTGTTAGCTGCAAAACTCTCACACAATCCCCAGCCTAAAAGAAGTCAGTTGGTTCTGCTTTTTCCTCTCAGGCCTCTAGCCCTGGGCTGTTTTGGTCTCTATCAGTTTCGCCCTCAGCGTGGTTGAGGAGTCGGGCTCTCGAGCTGTTCCCTGCCCCTAACTGACTGAAGAGTGGCATGGGGGATGCCAAGGCTCCATTTAAACAGGTCACACACCTCTTCTCCCTCCACTCCCATTCTTGCACCCAGGAGCTTGGAGGCTCCACTTAGCAGGCTGGGTGACTCCTTTCCCCCCTCATTCCTCCTTTCTCTGTTGTCCTGTGGCAGCAGTTACTTGGTGGCTGTGTAGCAGTGAGGGGGAGAGGCTCTAAAACTGTGCCCCCTAGTGCCATTAGGGAGATGAATGGCTCTGCCCCCAGTCATCACTCGGGCCAAAGAAAGCCTGGCTGCGGAGCGAGCCCCTCTGGCCAGGGAGAGGGTGAATTGCAGGGGTGGCTGTACAGCTGTGTGATTCCCCCACGACTGTGCAGTGACTGGACTCTGGATTTAGGGTGACCAGACCGCAAATGTGAAAAATCAGGACGGGGTGGGGGGTAATAGGAGCCTATATAAGGAAAAGACCCTAAAATCGGGACATCTGGTCACCCTATCTGGATTGCATTTGCATGACTGACTAATGTTGTTGAGATTATGTGTATTTAGCCTGTATTTCTCCTTTGTTTTCTTAGTGAAGAATTTCTGGTTCCCATTGGTTTATTAAGTAGCTGGGATCAGTGCATGAGTCGCTTTCACTCAGCTACACTTGTGGAGGAATTGAGAATGGTTTTGGTCACTTGGTTGCATGGCATCATACAGGGGGTTCTGCTCCGTTGAGCTCGTAGCCGGGCTGTCCTTGTGAGGGTCCCTGACTCTGTTTGTTTCTGCTTCTGTGTGATTTATCAGTAATTGACTTTGGTAGCTTATAAGAGATGTCCCTGGAGTGTGTATCATCTCCAGGAATGAGGCTCTAACTCCTGTCTGGTGAACCGAGAGTGAGTGCAGCCGTGCTGCTTCTGTGAAGGTCGCGGTTAGAAAAGATCAGCTTCCTCCGGAGTGCTGGGGTAATAGGGGATTTTTCTGTTTTCTCTCAGGAGAGGCAGTTGGAGGCTGAAGATCTCTCTCAGCCCTCCTGGTACTACACCAGTGATGTTCTAGTGGCTTCTCAATGCTTCTAGATTACTAGAAATGCTTCCGACCTAGCTTCTAAGGCTGGGACCCCCAGCTGGAGATAGACAATGGCAGGTGCAATTTATTTACTCTCCTAAAACTTTAGCAAAAGTCTCTTGCAGGAGAAAATAAAGGACACTCTGAAACTGTGGGGAGAGATGAGAGAGGTGAGCGAGGAATGCCAGGAAGGCCTAATATAAATGGATACCTGGGCAACTCGATGTCAATTCAGATAGATCATAGTGCGAGCTAATGCACACAGAAAGGAAGAACTGGAATTACTCCGATACATGGGTGGGTTCAGAATGAGTTGTAACATCTCCGAGTAGGGGACGGGTCTATAATTCACTGTGGGCAGCTCAGGGAAATAGTCTTCTCAGTGTGCTGTGACAGCCCTCACAAACGGGAGTGAGAGAATAGAGAAGACTGCCATTATATAAACCAATGGTGTGTGTGTGTCTGTCTGTCTGTCTGTGATCACCTCCTCTTGTTAAAGGCATTCCAGTAAGAGGAGAAGCTCAGAGAAGGGCAGTGAAAATTAATTAGACACACGAGAAGGGGCTTCCTTGTGAGGAGAAGTTAAAATGATTTGGTCTCTCTAGTTTGGAAGGGTGTGAATAAGGAGAGAGGTAACAGAGGTCTAGAAAGTGATACTAGGTGTTGAGAAGACTGTACTCCTTGTTTCCCATCCTTCTAGTAGTAGAACAAGAGAACACTTGAACTTAGCACACTCAAGAAAGGTAAAAGGAAATGGTTGTCAGCTGCATATAATCAGCAACTGGTGGAACTCACTGCTGCAGGATATTACCAAAGCAAAGACTCTATTTAGTTTTTGAAGATTATATTTATATGAAGAATGGCATATGTAGTTACTCAAAGGGCTCTTTCCTCCAGCCTCAAGGCATAGGCTGGGGTCAGGAAATTTCCCCGTTCTTTTTCCATGAGGTAGTGTTGCTCAGTGAGGTGCATTGTGGGGGTTTTCTGCCATTGTCTCAAACATATAGTACTGGACACTATTGGAGACAGGATACCAGGTTACCCGGACCATTGGTCTGTCCTGATATATCATCTCCTCTGGGTTTAAACTCCTAAATGTAACTGAAGAGGAAATGTAATTGTCACAAAGCTGAAAGCTTGGGATGGGGCTGGGCTCTGCCCTGCACTGTTCCTGACTCACTGTGTGACCTTGAGCAAGGCACCGCATCTCCGACAAGCTAGTTGTAAAGTTGGGTAACTCAGTGATAAAATGTTTGATAAATCGAGGCTGCATCTGAAGGATCTTTGCTGGGTGTTTATAACCTTCCCTTGCCCCTTTTTTGTTTGTTCGAGCCAGTCCTTGGCTAGTCTCTGCATTGACAGGGGTAAACAACTTGGAATAAACAAACGTATTTTACTAATGAAAAATGCTATTTAAAATATTAGTGGCTTCTCTACAGGGGCTTAGTCTGGACATTTCCTTCAACTGGGAGTTCAGATGAACATAAGAACGGCCATACTGGGCCAGGCCAAAGGTCCATCTAGCCCAGGATCCTGTCTTCCAACAGTGGCCAGAGCCAGGTGCTTCAGAGGGAATGAACAGAACAGGGCAGTTATCCAGTGATCCATCCCCTGTTGTGCAGTCCCAGTTTCTAGCAGTCAGAGGCTTAGAGACACCCAGAGCATGGGGTTGCATCCCTGACTATCTTGGCTAATAGCTATTGATGGACCTGTCCTCCAGGAACTGATCTAGTTCTTTTCTGAACCCAGTTATACTTTTGACCTTCACAACATCCCCTGGCAAGGAGTTCCACAGGTTGACTGTGCATTGTGTGGAGAAGTACTTCCTTGTATTTGTTTTAAACCTGCTGCTTATTAATTTCATCGGGTAACCTCTGGTTCTTGTGTTGTGATGAGGTAAATAACACTTCCCTATTCACTTGCTCCACACCATTCATGATTTTATAGACCACTATCATATCCCCCCTCAGTCATCTCTTTTCCAAACTTAACAGTTCCAATCTTTTTAATCTCTCCTCACATGGAAGCTGTTCCATACGCCTAATCATTTTTGTTGTCCTTCTCTGTACCTTTTCCATTTCTAATATATCTTTCTTGAGAGAGGGCTGCCAGAACTGCACACAGTATTCAAGGTGTTGGTGTACCAGGGATTTATATAGTGGCATTATGATATTTTCTGTTTTATGATCTATCCCTTTCCTAATGGTTTCTAACATGCTGTTCGCTTTTTTGACTGCCGCTGCACACTGAGTGGGTGTTTTCAGAGAACTATCCACAATGACTCCAAGATCTCTTTCTTGAGTGTTAACAGCTAATTTAGACCCCATCATTTTGTATATATAGTTGGGATTATGTTTTTCAAAGTGCACTGCTTTGCACTTTTCATCATTGAATTTCATCTGAAATTTTGTTGTCCAGTCACCCAGTTTTGTGAGATTCCTTTGTAACTCTTCACAGTCTGCTTTGGACTTAACTATCTTGAGTAATTTTGTATCATTTGCAAACTTTGCCACCTCACTGTTTACCCTTTTTCCAGATCACTTATGAATATGTTGAACAGCACTGGTCTCAGTACAGATCTTTGGGGGACACCACTATTTACCTTTTTGTATTGTGAAAACTGACCATTTATTCTTGCCCTTAGTTTCCTATCTTTTAACCAGTCACTGATCCATGAAAGGATCTTCTCGCTTATCCCATGACTCCTTACTTTGCTTAAGAGCCTTTAGTAGGGGACCTTGGCAAAGGTTTTCTGAAAGTCGAAGTACACTATATCCACTGGATCACCCTTGTCCACATTTTTGTTTGACCCCGTCAAAGAATTCTAATAGATTGGTGAGGCATGATTTCCCTTTACAAAAACCATGTTGACTCTTCCCCAACATATTGTGTTTATCCGGGTGTCTGATAATTCTGTTCTTTACTATAGTTTCAGCCAATTTGCCTGGTACTGAAGTCAGGCTCACTGGCCTGTAATTGCCAGGATCACCTCTGGAGCCTTTTTAAAAAATTGGCGTTCTGCTAGCTATTCTCCCTGCCCCAGATGATTTGTGTGCTCCTTGGATTCCAAGCTTTCAGCAGTCTGAACTAGGAAGGATTGAGCGCTAGTCCTGGCAGTTTGTGATAGATGGGTCCTTAACACTATCAGGCCTTCCCTGGTGCTTCACTCAAGCAGTTATTGGCATAGTCACAAGTCTCAGACCGTGGTAACGTTCAGCCCCTGCTGCATCACTACCTGGGCCTGCTGCATAGTGCCAGGTGTCAGTAATGGAAGGGTTGCGTGATGCTTACCAAGCTATCAGAATTGGTAATAAAAGATAATATTGACTGCGTAGGTGAGCCAGTGGTGGCTCGTCTCACCGAGGGCAAAGCCAGAAAGACTATTGATTCCTTGGGAGGCTGAGCAGACGGAGAGGAACCAGAGCCCAGTGGTTTAAATGCAATGAATGGCTGCTGTTGCATTTTGGGTGGGGGCAGTGGGAAGAAACCTCCCGGGGAAGCTGTGGAAACTTTGCTGACTAGCCAATAGGCTTTTTTTTTTTTTTTTAACCAGAGACCAAACTTTCCTTTCTTCTCTTGTTTAACAGTCGGTGAATCCCTACATTGTGAAACTCTCTATTGTAGATGACGAGGCCACGCTCAACGTGAGTATCCAGCTCCTTGGAACCTTCTCCTGGGCTCTGTGTCCTTGTGTGTCTTGACCTAGCCAGGACGGGATTGTGCTACAGCAGAGAGCATCAGCATGATTGGCCTCCCTGCTAGCGGCACCTTTGAGACTTAGAATCATAGAAGATTAGGATTGGAAGAGACCTCTAGTCCAACCCTCTGCTCAAACCAACCCAGCTAAATCAACTTCTAGGAGTGGGGGAGAGAGATGGATTCCTGATCAAGTAACGATTCAATGTTTAGTTGGAATAAGGACCTGGACGGATAGAAAGGAACATGCTAAAATCGGCCATCTCTGTGTCCTTGGGGTTTGCTGCCCAAAGTGGCTTTTGCAGTCATAGGCGCTTTCTCGCTGTAATAGAATCAGCTGTGCGGAGTGTAGACTACTGCCTGGTGCAGGACAAACATACCATTTGTGTCCCCTCCATCCCGTGTCAACTGAGCTTACTGTCTGCCAGCGCAGGAGTGCGATTGAAATGAGAACAGCCCCTGGTTCTTCTGTATTGACACTTACTTTTCCTTAATGTTGCCGAGTGGATATCAGATATTAAAGCTTCCTTCTGAATCGTGTGCAGGGAGGGATTTGTTGTCTAGGGGTAAGAGCAGGTGACTGGGAGCCAGGACTTATTCTGTTGGACACTGACTCACTCTGTCATTTGACCTATCTCTGCCTCAGTTTCCCCAGCTGTAAAATGAAGATCATACATAATTCTCAGAGCTACCCTGAGATTTATTTAGCTTTTGAGATCTACTGATGAAGAGGTTTCTCAGTGTTAGCAGCCATGTAATTTAAGATGATTTTGAGCTCCTGTTTCTTGTGTCCCATACAGACTCAGAATTGTCCCAGATTCATGTAATTTTAACGGATGATGTTTTGTCCTCCTGGTTATGTGGTTGTTTTGGAAGCTTTTTAAAGTATCTTGAGTTTAAATATCAAATTCAGGCTGCATTTGCAGGTGCGGAAGATCTGGTCCGATGGTTTGTCCTACCACTGTTACTGTAACCGTCATGATGTCTGGAATATTGAATTAGGAAACCTTAAGCTAAAGAAGAAAGCCCAGGCTCACTTGGACTTTCCTGTTTCTGTGCCAGGCTTTTGTCTGCTCATAAGACTGAACTGCCATGACTGTATCACATCAGCCTATACGGTGGTCGATGGATTTTAAGCTGGCTCTGTTGGATTTTTAAAGCCTGCCTGTATCTGAGGCTTTCACTGTGAGCTGGGGCTTAGCATCTATCTTTGCTCTGACACCAGCTGCCTTTTAAGGCTCTCTCCACTGGACTGAGGTTGGTGGATGAGCAAGCTTTCACGCTGGCAGCTCCTTGGAGTAGAGCTCTCTCCCCTGGAACGTCTGTTTAACTTCCCCAGACCTGGTTAGTGTTAATCCATGCTGACCCCTGGCTAGGGCCCTGGCTTTATAAATTGTGCCACACTCTTTGACGCCGTATTTAGCACGCTAAATTGTGTGTAGCACCCTGGGATGTGGGTGGGGGAGGAGCTTCATATAATCAATATCGTTTGATTTTGTGTGGTATGGGATTGCAGGGTAAAGCTGTTCTATATTCTTGCAGGGAATGGGACTTGTCATCGCCCAGGCATTATCAGAGTACAACAGGTAAATCCGCCTTCGTAAACAGCTCATTGGTTTTCCACCCAATGGGGAGTTGCATTTTCTGTTATGGCAGCTGCTCATTGCGCGGCGCTCCTGGTGCGGGTGGAGATGCTGGAACTGCCTTGTGCTTTGAGGCCCTCAACCCTCTGAGGCTGTTACTGCTGTCGTTGCCAGCATGAATCTGGCAGATGCACTTCGAGAGGCCTGGCCTTAGGGAAAACCAGACAGCTCTGCGGTGTATGTTTCTACCACCATCTTTGTGAGTTGCCTGCAAAATCTCACGTTGTGACGTGAAAATGAATGATTCATTGAGTGCTGCTGTGCCAGAAAAATCATTGACAGCCCATCGGAAACAAACAAAGCTATCTGGGAGTACAGGAATTGCCAGACTGGATCAGACCAGGGTCCATCTAAACCAGTACCCAGTCTCAGACTGGGGCCAGGACCAGCTGCCTCAGAAGAAGCTGCAAGAAATCCAGCAGTAGGAAGCGACAGGATAATCTGCCCCTGGGGAAGTGTTTCTCTTAACCCCTGTTAAACAGATGTGCTGGAGCACTGGTAGCATGCTCCGCTACTCTCCTGCCTGCCCTGGAGGTGTAGATGAGCGGTGGCCCGTTGCTCTTGTCTCGGTAGCAGACCAAAGCTGTGCCCAGTTGCAGGAGAGTTCAGTAGACAGTGTCAGGTTAAAAGGAATGGCCGGTATTCGGCGCCTCTATCAAAGTGACCGGACGCTCAGAGGCACTGAGCGCGTGCAGCTCCCATCATAGTCAGCGGAAGTTGTGAGCTTTGAAAGTTAGACCACTCAGATTAAATGCTTCTCTGTGTGCCCCA
Organism: Platysternon megacephalum; assembly: GCA_003942145.1. Classification (NCBI taxonomy): domain Eukaryota; kingdom Metazoa; phylum Chordata; order Testudines; family Platysternidae; genus Platysternon; species Platysternon megacephalum. Next base: position 888,995 of record QXTE01000090.1, read on the forward strand.
GGGCTGGAAACCGTCAGCCCAGGTAATGAAAACCAATTTTCAGAGTTGCCCACTCTCATGATTTGATTTTGAATCTTGGGATATTTGGTGGTTTTTTTTACAGCTGCTGGAATTGGGAGAGCACATGAGAATCTTGGCTTTTGTTACCAAAAAACCCCCAAACAAAACAAAAAACACCACAGAAAAGTAATTTTCTAGCCCTCGTGGTTGTGGAGAAAATTGGAAAAGGTAAAGTGAGTAGAGCCCGAAGGCCAAGAAAATAGTCCTAGATGCTCGGTTTGTAAAATCTCTCCTGTTTTTTGAACCCTTGGGGTTAGTGATTCTGGATTTCCTTACAGAGTAACACCCTCGGTGTAAGAAACGCTGTCAGTTTGTATCATCTGCTTTGCTTTTCACCATATAGGCGGTTTCCTTTTTGTTTGTCGTTCATCTGGACAAGTGAGGGGGGGTGGCCGCTTTTCCCTTCGTTTATTAGATAGTTTCATGCAGCGCCCCATGCTTCGATTTTTGTGTGGCAAACGCTGGTGAAAACCTACTTCTATGGCAACACCCACAAGAAGTCAGTCAACAGATCCAGGGGCGGCTCTAGCTGTTTTGCCACCCCAAGCACGGCAGGCAGGCTGCCTTCGGCGGCACGCCGGTGGGAGGTCCCCGGTCCCACGCCTTCGGCGGCTTCCCCGCGGGAGGTCCCCGGTCCCGCGGCTTCGGCGGCTTCCCCGCGGGAGCTCCCCGGTCCCGCGCCTTCGGCGGCTTCCCCGCGGGAGGTCCCCGGTCCCACGCCTTCGGCGGCGTCCCCGCGGGAGCCCCCCGGTCCCGCGCCCTCGGCGGCTCCCCCGCGGGAGCTCCCCGGCCCCGCGCCTTCGGCGGCTGCCCCGCGGGAGCTCCCCCGGCCCGCGCCTCCGGCGGCTTCCCCGCGGGGGCTCCCCGGGCCCGCGCCGTCGGCGGCTTCCCCGCGGGAGCTCCCCGGTCCCGCGCCTTCGGCGGCTTCCCCGCGGGAGGTCCCCGGTCCCGCGGCTTTGGCGGCACGCCCGCGGGAGGTCCCCGGTCCCGCGGCTTCGGCGGCTTCCCCGCGGGAGGTCCACCGGTCCCGCGGCTTCGGCGTACCTGCCGCCGAATTGCCGCCGAATCCGCGGCACCAGCGGACCTCCCGCAGGCAAGCCGCCGAAGGCTGCCTGACTGCCACCCTCGCAGGGACCGGCAGGGCGCCCCCCGCAGCTTGCCGCCCCAGGCACGTGCTTGGAGCGCTGGTGCCTGGAGCCACCGCTGAACAGACCCCTTAATATGGTTATTAGATTTATATTCATATATAGTGAAGCAAAAAATAAAAAATACCCCTCTACTGTGATGCCCCCACGCCTTCCCGAAAAGCTGCGCAATCTCTGTTCTCTGTAGCCTGCTTTTCCTCCCCAAAAGCAGTTGGTTTGTTGCCCTCGCTTGTCGCATTGTAAGGAATTGTAAGCTCCACCGGGGAAGGACCTTGTCTCAGATGGTCTCAGACCCCGCTGGGGCCTGTGAAATAGTAAATTAATATCGAAGTCCAAACAAATGACTGAAAACGTTTTTCTTTTATGAGTTAGGGTTTTAATGAGCCTTATTTCCCGGCCGTTCAGTGTGTCAGCTATTTGGGAGCATGCCTTTAAGATTTCCCTAGCTCCCCTCCTCATCTCACTCCAGACTGGGTGGGTCTTGGCTGAGCAGCAGTGTGACCTTTGCCTCAGAACACAATGCTCCCCTTTCCTCTTAGCCCCCAGACTGTGCCCTACTGCAGAACGGGGGGAGGTAATACCTTTTATTGGACCGGCTTCTGTGGGGGAGAGAGACCAGCTTTCCAGCTTACACTGAGCTTCTTCCTCACTCACCGTGTCTCTCTAATATCCTGGGACCAACCTGGCTACCCCACCACTGCATACCTTAATCCAGGGGTCGGCAACCTTTCAGAAGTGGGGTGCCAAGTCTTCACTTATTCACTCTAATGTAAGGTTTCACGTGCCAGTAATACATTTTAACGTTTGTAGAAGGTCTCTTTCTATAAGTCTATAATATATAACTAAACTATTGTTGTATGTAAAGTAAATAAGGTTTTAAAAATGTTTAAGAAGCTTCATTTAAAATTAAATTAAAATGCAGAGCCCCCCGGACCGGTGGCCAGGACCCTGCCACTGTGAGTGCCACTGAAAATTAGCTCGCGTGCCACCTTCGGCACACGTGCCATAGGTTGCCTACCCCTGCCTTAATCCATGGGCTGTCCATAACAGAGATTTGAACTCCCTTTGCAGCTTTCACAAGCTCCTTGAAAAGTAAACGTGAACGTTGACGCTCTCTCCAGCTCTTATCCTGACCTGAGGTGTCTGTTGAGTAGGGATTTGGATATAATAACCCTGTTTCCGTGTGTAACACCCCACTTCCTGTTGCTGTTTCCCTGTGNACTCCCTTTGCAGCTTTCACAAGCTCCTTGAAAAGTAAACGTGAACGTTGACGCTCTCTCCAGCTCTTATCCTGACCTGAGGTGTCCGTTGAATAGGGATTTGGATAAAATAACCCTGTTTCCGTGTGTAACACCCCACTTCCTGTTGCTGTTTCCCTGTTTGTTCAGGCAGTACAAAGATAAGGAAGAGGAGCACCAGAGTGGCTTTTTCTCAGCCTTAACCAATATGGTGAGTGAGGAAACAGCATTTTTTCAGTACTTAAAAGATAAATAAAGTATATGGGACTATGTGAGGCCTTGATCCAAAATCCACTGAAGTCAGCAGGAGTCTTTCCATTGACTTCAGTGAGCTGTGGATCAGGCTCTGAAGAGGGGGAGGTGAGGGGTGCGAACGACACCACAGATCATATTGCTGTGCTTTGCAAGGAGCTCAGTATTTTTTGGTTGAGAATCAGAAATATTTTCTTCTCCATCTTCATTTTTAAAAGCTGCACATGACTTTTTTTTAAAACAGCCTTTGTCATAAAAAAAATAAATCGCTGCTCTTCTGCAGGAGCTGCTGGACCCAAAGCAGTGTTGCTGGCACAATGCGCTGGGAAATGCGTTGCCATAAACCTACAGTGTTTTGTCTGTGGCTGTATGGGGAGCCCATTGAGACATCCAGCTCTGGGAATCAGTCATCATCTTTTGTCATTTGAGCGCGGGTTAGCTGTAGCTACGAGATGGGTCCCGGGGGAGGCTTCTTCCAAGGGCAGTTCATGGCCACCTGGAGAAGGAACTTTCCTTGTCCTGCTCCTCGTTTGCAAGCCAGCCCAAGGCCTTTCGGCTTTCAGGTCCCGTCCAGGCCCGCTCTTGCTAGCTGCAAGCAATGGCAACAGCTTTTCCTAATGTGCTTCATAAAGCTGTGCAATACTATTTCCTTCCACAGGTGGGCAGCATGTTCATAGCCGATGCCGATGAGAAAATCTCCGTCCAGTAAGTACACAGATATTATCCGCACAGTGAACGGCAATTTACCTTGCTGGTTCTGAATTGCAAAATGTCACCTGCTGCTGTTCCGTTATGGGGCCATTTTAATGTAGAAAAACAAGCCGAAGCAACGTCCGCTCTGGCCTGGCAACCAAAATTGTACCTTGCAACTGCAAACGACGGGCAAGGCTGGGACTCGAATGCAGCGGCTGGGGCTGTAGGAGCCATGGGCTGGCTGTGTCTGGGGAGCATTCTGTAACGCTGTGCGCGAGTGTTGGATGTAGGGAGTGGGAGGGGAATTACTGTTCATGGAGCACCACTCTTGTCTTTGGTGTTGGAGATCATAGTGGTGGACACGGTCCCCTGCCCCAAAGAGCGCTTTCCTTTCAAATCAGGAGGGGAAAAGCTGCTCCTCCATCCCCAGCCCAACATAAATAGGGGATGGTGGAGGCAGCCGGCTGCTCTGTGCTCTCAAATGCAGGGACTTTAAGGAGGAAGCAATGCTTGAGGGTGAGGAACAAGGTGAGTCCTTCGGTGGAAGGTTGAGGGGGTCCAAGACCATGGCCAAGGTCTTCAAAAGTGACTAGTAATTGGGGGTGCCCAACTCAATCCACCTTAAATAAAAAGCGCTCGGCTCTCAGAGGGTGGGCGCGCGCCACTTCTGAAACTCAGGCCCCTTGAAGGTGTTTCCGGCTGGGCTCACCGAATCATGAGTCACTTTGCTTTGGTGGCTGTCCCTGGAGTGCAGCCCTTAACGTAACTCTGCTTTTCTGCTGCTCTTGTAGAACGAATGAGGCGATTCTTCTGGCCCTCTACGAAGCCGTTCACTTAAACCGGAACTTCATCACCGTGTTGGCACAGGTGGGGCCCAATCCAGTGTTTCCTTTCCATGCCTTTGAGTTGGGGGGAAGCTTAACCACAAAAGCGCTTCAACAGCCAATCCAGGGCAGGGCTGGAGAAGACCAGTTAGATCAGTCAGTCCATCTTTTCTTTCCCTGGGTCATTTTGGGGTTTCGTTATAGTTCCTAGTCAGATAGGACCAGAAGCAGGCTAGGGCCTGGATTCAGGGTGACTTAGGAAATGCAATGCCTCTTATTTCCCACCCCGCCACAGAAAAGAATTAAAAAGGTTTTTGGGAGAAGTTTTCTGGGGGACGCCTCGTGTCAGCCTGACCCGTTTTTGTGTCTGGGGAGGGCTGGATGTGACTCCCTCTAAACCCTGTTAATGCTGCCCTGCGGTTGGCTGGAGGGTCTGATCAGAAAGCACCATGGAGGGTGGGCTGTTCCCTGCTAGCCTGGAAGTTAGGAATCTAATCTCTGATCCCCTGTGTGGCACCACAGCTCAGCAGTTTGTTTTAGAGAGTAAACAGCTACTGGAAGAGTCTTGTTTCAAACACTAGTGTCTGTACAAACCTTTGTGGAGACTGTGATGAAATTAACCTTCTTTGTAGGTAAATTGTCCTGTCTTGAGAACTAACAGTATCAGTCTGTGAAGCGGGACAATAAAAGCCGGGTTTGTGTCTGAAGAGCAGTGGATGCATCCGTAGATTTGATCAGAAAGCTCAGGCTGATTCTCTGAATGCCCCGTGGCTTTGCACACACAGCAGACATGGTGGGGGCAGACAGTAATGAGACTGGTCGTGCCGCCAGCCCTAGACAGGCCCAGGCGCACACTGGGATGTACCAGTCCGATGAAGCCATTGGGTGGGTTGTCAATAACCCTTGTCTGAAGCAGGACATGACTTGCCTTAAAGTGCCTCAAAAATAACAGAAGAAACTTACGTCTCAAATCGCATTCTCTACCTGCCCCAGTATTGCAGGAATCTCCAACCACTAATACCTAGGCGTGGCACAGGGCATGGCTGAACTTAGATCCACGTTGTCTTTGTAGCCCCTAGTACCCTGCTCATACTAATCTCTTGCTGCTAGGTGGCGCTATATACCTTGGCTGACAGCTGAATTATTTTTTTGAGGGAAAAAAACCTTAGTTTTATTCCATGGGAGAAAACATATTTTCAATGGAAAATGTATTTTAAAGCTATATTTCCTAGATGGACTTCGAGTGGTAGCAAGTGCCCATGCTTCCCATAAAATGTGTGGGTTTACATCCCTCTAGTAGTTCTCCAGCACGGTCCCTAACTTTCAAATCCTTCGTATACCGCACATTGTATTAAGCATTGTGAGATGCGTCTGTATGTAAGACACGATATGAAACAGTCTTGATTACGTCACAGCCGGATTAGAACAGAATAGGTTGCTCATGTAGAATCTCTCCAGTTCTACCAGCTGACTGAAATAAACAGACACCTGTTGTGAATCAGGTTCAAGCAGTAATTAGGCCTGGAGCAGTTAGTGAAGATGAGCTGGGGGGAAAAGGCAATTGAAGGAAGCAGAACAGATCGATGATGATGTTTCCGTAGTGCTGTCTTCTATTGAACTCTGATGCTTTTCAGCAGAGCAGGAACATAGTCAATTGCCGTTGTCTTAAAATGTGAACCCATGAAACAAATGAGAATCCCATTTTAAAAGGGCAGAGCAGGATTGGAAGGGCAGGTATTAAATATTCCAGGGTCATTCTGAAAACACCTGGGGGGGAGGGGGAGTGACCAGAAGCTCTAAGAGGAGTGGGTGGGTTTGNGCAGGGGGCTGGACCCGATGACCCTTCGGGGTCCCTTCCAGCTCTATGAGATAGGTATATCTCATTATATTATTATTAGTCACAGGGATTAAGGCCAGCAAGGACCACCAGGTCGTCTGGTCTCCCGTATGTCTAGCTTGGGGAATTGCTGCAGAGAGGCTAAGTGACTTGCCCATGGTCGCACAGGCAGGTTGTGGTGGAGCAGAGATTTGAACCCACGTCTCCCAACTCCGAGGCTAGTGCCCAAACCACTGGGCCGTCTATCCCCCCGTGCTGCTTAGGGTGGTGGTTGAAAGCCTGCTGCCTTGAGCTCTGGTGTCTGCCGACACATCTGCAGCCTGTCTCATCTGGGGTAATACACCTTGTGGGTGTTGCTCCACATTACTGTGCTGTATAAAATGTGTGTGTTTGAGATCATGTGTTTTTGCTTCAGAGCCATCCAGAAATGGGGTTGGTGACAGTGCCGATAAGCCCAATTCCAACAACGCCAGTCACTCCACTCGGGACCACTCCGCCTTCTTCAGACGGTGAGATGTTTAATCCTCTTTTGGGTGTTAGCATTTAAATTGAACCGTACAATAAATGGCAAAGCAGTTTTTCAAGGTGGCAGCTAAGCCATGCTATCAGGGGAGAGATTTCCTGTTGTCTTCCTGGGAGGCCTGGCTTGTTAAGCAGAACCAGATGACACGTTAGATGGCTTTTTATTTCTGCTACTTAGAAGAAGAATCACACAGACTCTCTGCTCTTGTGTACGCTGCCCAGAGGAACTGCTGGCATCTTTCCCAAAGCCATAGCTAAAGCCACATCTTGCTAGAAGAGGACTGCCACAGCCCTCCTGTCCCAGTGTGTCTCCACACGGATGCAGCCACCCAATTAATGGTTTTTTTAAGGGCTTTGTTTATGGACATGTCTGATGTTTAGGAGGTTTTGGTGGAGCTCATCTCCCAGGCAGTTAGTCACAGTGGGCGCCGACTTGTCACTAATGTTCTTGTTTCCAGCTGGAAATTAACCTAGGATTTGAATCCAAGCTGTTTGAGAAGCAGGAGCGATTTCTCTATTGCCTCTGCCCATTCTTCAGACCGGCTTTTTAAATGACGGCTTAAACTGAGATCTGGGAGCCTGGTTGTTCTAGACAAGATACTTTAATGTGTGCATTAATGCATACGAGAGCTGTTGTATAGACCAGCTTTTTATTTGAGATCGTGTAGACTTAACCCACTCTGAGAAATCCAGCAGCATTACACCATCAGTGTCTGAAGAAAGCGGTTAACAGAAGAATGGAGTCTGTTTGAACAGAGCGCAATTTGGCAATGTCTTGAAGCGAGAGCAGCATGGGTTACCCTCTTGTAGCTGCTGTTCAGGTCATTTGATATCCCGGCTGAAGACTATTCTTCTCCAAAAGGATGAATTCTGCCTGGTTACCATGGATATCAAAAGCTTCAGTTAAAAAAAAAGATGTCTCGAGCCTCCCTGTGTATGTGTTTTGTGTGATGCAGCGGGCCAGGCGCTTCGTACGCTTCCTTTCAGACTGTTCGTTGCTAATGTATCCACCCACACACTTTATTACACAACCGACAGGATTGTGCTTACCTACAACTAGCTGCTTTTTTTTCCCCCCGTTTAGCGAAAGAAGTCAGCCCACTTTGAACAGACACTGCGCTCAGCCTTCACTGGTGGCTCCCTACTGCTCGGAGGGTTATTAAGCTTAAGAAAAGGGAGTTGATCTTAACTTGCAGGGATCATGTTGAGAGGCATTTTTCATTTACATTCCCTGTCGTCTTATCGCTGATCCAGCCTCTCTGCGATGCCAAGCGTTTGAGCCTAGGTTTGGTTAAATTACAGTGCTGCTCCCCAGCAGTGCTGTTATTTTCAAGCTATGTCAGAATTCCTCTCATTTTGCAGGATTTGCAATTCAGCTGTAAAATTTGCTCTTGGCTTAGAGTTAGCACAAGACATTTCAGCTTTAGAATGGACGGCTTTTTTTCTTAATTTCTTTCTGGTGCATTAAAAAAAAAAAGGCCAAGCTATTTTCAAGATACAAAGCATGGAAAAATCCATGTATGGGTTCCAGGCACATTTCTGTGCAACTTGGGTTTAAAAACAGGCTCGTGTTCCGAATTGAAATTCCTCAAGCTGTTAGCCTGTAACGTGAATTAAGCCCTTTTAAAGTTTCAAAATAAAACCTACGCCTTCATGAAAAAGCTACAGCTGTAGGGTTAACTGGGTTCAGCAGTGATGGGTTCTGCAGAGTGATTTTTTTTTTTCATAAGACTGTTTTTGTTTGCTGTGAACTGTGCATCCGTAATAAATAAATCTAAGGTGCGTGTCACCATGGTATCTAAATGCTGATTTGCTGACTGTTGTTTAATATTCATCAACAGCATACATCATAGCGGCTCCGGTAGGAGCCATTATGGATGTGAACACACATTTCCGACCTTGGCTAAATCTTCATGAGCAATTCATAATGTTGGGGGTAAGAAAGTTTCCAGTCCCATAGCAGAGGGGTGCACGGACTTGGCTGTTTGAGAGTCACGTTAGCAACATGTCAGGAGCCTCTGCATTAAATGGAGCAGCTTGCAGACCCTGGAGAAGTGCAGACCCCAGAACTGAAGGCCCCATCCTGCACTACTCCAGTTTGATCCAAACTGCCAGGCCCCATTGGCTGCTTGGCCCCGTTATCTCTGTGAACTGCAGCTTTGTATTAGAGATGAGCACATAGACCTCCATGAGCTGCATGTAACCCCCCCACTACTGTTTGGGCCCCTCTGCATCGGTTTTGATCCCCTTATTTCCTGCCGTACAGAGTCACATACACTGGAATGGTAGATGGCTTTTAAAAATGAAAATATCTGAAGGTCTCTGACTTGGAGCCGCAATCGGAATTGGGGCTGGAACTTCCTTGTGAGTTCAGTCCCCTGTTGCTGGGCATGGAGCACTGGTCTCCTAAGGCCCGTGTGCTGCAGTGCTCAGGGACAGGCGCTAGACAAGCCCTGCTGTTCGGTACTTAGAGCAGAGGCCTTGGACTCTGGGCGCCTGGGTTCTATTTCTGGATAAGTCCCTTCCCCCTTCCGTGCCGGTTTGCTCCTCCGAGCTCTAACCCTGACTTATCTCGCCACGGGGTGGTGGGGTTTAACAGGCCGCTGGAACAGGGAGAGGCGCTCTGTGTATTTATTTAGATTTATTGATGGAAAGGCTCCTGGCCCAGCCTCCAAGTGCATACATTGAAAATACAGTCGCCTAAAGGATCAAACCCGCAGCCTCTTCTCAGCCCAAATGCCCGTGCAAGCTCCAGCTACTTTTCTCTCCCCCAAGGCCAGGCCAATAGATAGGTTGTGTGCTTGCTCTGCAGGCAGATGGAAAAGGGGGAGTTGGATTCCAGAGCCGAGCCCCCCTTGGAGCTGCTAGCAGCTCCTTCTCCCATCCAAAAGTGGGTCCAGCTCATGCCTCTAATGAGACCAGGTCTGTGGCCGTATGGCCTGAAAAACGGGGTCCCGCAGGTAAGCAGGGCTCAAGCTATTTAGGACTTTGATTGGTCTAAACAGCACCTTGAACTCCGGCTGGAAGCCCCCAGGCAGCCGGTGATGACCACAGAGCGGTAATGTCACGCTATGCTGCTTAGCAAAACAGGCTGCCGGCGTTGGTTCCCCGGCTGATGTAAGGGGTAGCTGCTGTGACGGCCATGGAGCTGCGAAAGGGACATGGCCCCGGGTTGTCGAGAGAGCCTGGGCTACGTGTGCGGGGGAAGGGCACGCATAGTGCTTTCGTTCGGGGGGAGCTGTCGGAAGAGCAAAGCAGGAGAGCAGCGTAAGGGGCTATGGAGAAGCAGCCTCCCAACAAACGCTGGGGGCAATTGCCGGGCAATGGCGCCTGCCCAAAATGACACATCTGCTTTGCCAGGCAGGAACTAGCTAAAAAGCCCTTTTCAGGAGCGAGACGGGGAGTGGTCCGTTGCCAGGAGCTGCCCATAGGGACAGGCCGACAGATGCTGTGGAGACAGCTTGAGCTGGTTGGGTCTTCCGCCGCTCTTGGTTTAAGACCTGAAATGCCCTGGCTCGAGATAAATAATGCTTTGCTGGGAGCAGGCTGTTTGGCCACTGTGCTAACCGCTGGGCACTGCTCCTGGGGGCATGCTACAAATAGCAGTGGGGCCCTGGCGGCCTGGCTGAGGGTAGCCACCCTCGTGTGTGCCTAGGCTCTCGAATGGGATTGCACGGCCAGCTCACCGCTCACCCCTGCAGCCACCCAGCTAGTTTTAGCATGCTAGCTCCAGCCAAGCCAGCGCCCGTATGTCTTCCTGCGCTGGGAATCGCACCCCCCACTGCAGTGTAGACGTAGCCAGTCAGACCTGCTGAGATGAGCACGGCTGATCCCGGGGTGCTGCAGCCCAGTCTGATAGCAAGAGAACTGCCTGAGTCCAGTCCCTGGGGCCTGGGACGTGAGGGGAGGGGCAGTTAGCCGGGTAACTGGCAGCTGCCCGCAGAGCACACTGCAGACGTGTCTCGTGTTGAGGTGTCAGAGGCATGGGGGACGGGAGCAAGGTCTGTGTCAGAAACGCTCACCCCCTCCAGGCCTGATGCAGCTAGGGGCAGATGTCTCCATGTGGCTGTTTAGTTTCGCTAGCATAAACCGTGATTGCCTTGGCTTCTGTCTGCTGTAAATCTGCAGAGCTGCTGCCTGGAAAGCTTTAGTTTGGGAAACATTGGTGGGCATTTCAAAAAAAAATCTTTGCGTTGACCTACAGCAAAGCTCCTTGGTCACGCAGCATCTCTCTGTGCTGCAGCTTTTCAGCTCTGGACTGTTCCTTCAGGAGAAGGGGGCAGCTTTCAATGCCCCAGAGAGAAAAGGGAGGGAGGCTGGCATGCAATTGGCACTTACCTCTTCACAGTTGTTTCTTAAGGGCTCAAATCCTATTATTGAAACTCAGCAGGGCCTTTCCCGGGCACGTTCCTTTCCAAATGAAAACGGTGTAAGCCTCATCTGCACTGACCGCTGGAATTAGGCACATGTCGCCTCCGGGGTTGGTAGGCGCTGAAGTGCCAAAGCAGCAGCGTAATCTGCACTTGTGTGGTCAGGAGGAGGGGAGAGCTGGGACCCCTAGCAGAGCTTGGAGCAGGAGTGGTGGGCTCTGGAAGGAGCTGTTCCCTACTCACTATGACACACGACCTCTGACTGGGGAGTGGGAGATCAGATGATCTCTACGATGTTGATAAATGCAAAGTGATGCACATTGGAAACATAATCCCAACTGCACATACACAATGATGGGGTCTGAATTAGCTGTTACCACTCAAGAGAGAGATCTTGGAGTCATTGTGGGTAGTTCTCTGAAAACATCCACTCAGTGTGCAGCGGCAGTCAAAAAAATGAACAGAATGTTGGGAATCATTAAGAAAATACCATATTGCCTCTATATAAATCCACGGGACTCCCACATCTTGAATACTGCGTGCAGATGTGGTTGCCCCATTTCAAAAAAAATTATATTGGAAAAGGTTCAGAAAAGGGCGACAAAAATGATTGGGGGTATGGGACAGCTTCCGTATGAGGAGAGATTAAAAAGACGGGAACTTTTCAGCTTGGAAAAGAGACAACGAAGGGGGAATATGATTGAGGTCTATAAAATCATGACTGGTGTGGCGAAAGTAAATAAGGAAATGTTATTTATTCCTTCTCATAACACAAGAACTAGGGGGTCACCAAATGAAATTAATAGGCAGCAGGTTTAAAACAAACAAAAAGAAGTATTTTTTTCACACAATGCACAGTCAACCTGTGGAACTCCTTGCCAGAGGATGTTGTGAAGGCCAAGATTATAACAGGGTTCAAAAAAGAACTAAAGTTCCTCGAGGACAGGTCCATCGATGGCTATGAGCCAGGATGGGCAGGGATGGTGTCCCTAGCCTCGGTTTGCCAGAAGCTGCGAATGGGCGATGGGATGGATCACTTGATGATTCTCTGTTCTGTTCATTCCCTCTGGGGCACCTGGCACTGGCCACTGTCAGAAGACAGGATACTGGGCAAGATGGACCTTTGGTCTGATGAAGTATGGCTGTTCTTATGTACAAATGTGTTTATTACACCCAGACCCTAACGTCTGAGAATCAAGTTCCTTGAGTATCCTCCCCTTGCTTCTTGTATGTGATATGCAGAGGATAAATGCGTTTCTTCTGCTTTATTCCAGTTATAAGCTCTGCAGAGCTGCCTTTGGATGCCGATGTGCAGACCAGCAACCTGCTGATAACCTTCTTAAAGTACAGCTCGATTGTCATGCAGGATACAAAAGGTAACCAGATCCTATTGTCGAGGGAGCTCTGGGTCCAGGCGGTGGGGCGGTGTTCGTGTAACTCCTCATACAGAAACTACCTGGTCTGCCTGTGGAGACTGAACGCTCTGTACCTTGAGAGAATGAACTGATTTCTCCTTGCCAGATGGTAATTATGTGGGTCTTGGGGAGACCTAGTGCTGGAGGGAGGGAAGCCAAATATAGAAGGGGAAAATGGTAGTGCATATTAACCGAGGGAGTCTCAGCAAGGCCCTCTCTAGGAGGCATACGCGGATCAAATTCCAAACTCTATGGGAGGGGAGGAGAATTCAAACCCCACAGAGGTGGATTTCTAAGAACATTAAGGGACTGACACAGGAATCAGAACTCAGCTCCAGGTGTGAAACGTGTGCCCTTCAGCACCTATGGGTAACACGAGGGGCACTTGAATTAGCAAAGGGGGCTTCAGTGATTCCCCGTTGTAGTTAGATTTAGATGCTGCTGGGCCATGTGGTATGTTTACACTCTTTGCTTTGTGTTTCCTGGCTTTTTACACTTTGGAGTGGAAGCTTTGGTAACGTGTCACTGACACATCACTGGCCAGGTGTGCACAAGACTGCTCAATTAGCACCACTGCACCTGGTCACTCGCACGAGCAATTATTGCACAGGTGTGAACACCTTTTTTGTGCCAAATTTCAGCCTGTTGCAAACACACTGTTGTCTGTCCAGTTTTTCATTGGATGAAGATAAGTAGATCCCCACAAATAATAGTGCTGTTATGTATTATTTGAGCGCTGACAAAGTACTCAGCACTGTACAACATATGTCTGTGGAGGGGATTTCTTCCTAAACCCAGGCAGCCCATGGTCGATTTGTCCTGATGGATGGAGGCTGGTCTCCCTTTATATGTTTCCCCCTAGCTTGGGTACCCATGTTTGAGGTTTGTGTGGGGTACGTCTGTGCACAGTGCGTTTCCCAGCCTGGCTCCCTGGATTTGGGCTTGCGGGGCTCATGCTCAAAATAGCTGGGCAGGTGTTGGGCTCGGGCGGGAGGCTGGCCTTGAGAGCCTGAGCTGCCATGTCCCCGTGGCTATTTGGGACCCGCTAGCGCGGGCCTGGCTCTTGCTGCTGTGGGCTGTCCCAGGCTTTGCAGGCTCACCCTCAGTGGCTAATCCCCCGAAGCTCTTTGCCCTGAGAGTGTCCTGTGACAGAGAGCTCCACAACCCGATCATTTAAAACGAGGAGCCTTTTAATTTCTTTGGGTGTATCCCTGGGTTCTCTTTTCTGAGTGGGTAAATAGGGGCTCCCAAGTGACCTTCCCTGGACCATTTGTTTTATGAGAAGGGGAAGCATTTAAGGCCAATATCCCATGGAGGGATGGGAAAGGAGAGGACCAGTGATGCTACAGGGTCACTTCTATCTCGGGGTGGGTACATACAGGTGATGTCCACTTGCTCTGACTCCAGGCCCGCATAGTTGTTCCACCCTTGCCCTGGAAGGTTAATTTAAAACCCCTCCATTCTATCAGAATCCCGTCTAGTTAACCCCTCTCTGCCAGACCCCATAGTCACGGGAGGCTTGAGAGGGACCATCTGTAAACTAGGGCTCAGATTGACGTTCATCCCACAGGAGCTGTGATGTTTCCCTACTGTACTGAGTGTTTGTAAAGGGCTTTCAGATCCTCTGCTGGAAGATGCAAAGGATTGCTATGAACAGCAGCCCACCTCGCCCGGAGCTCGCGGCTGGAAATGACCGGCCATTCACAACCTGAGCAGGATAACGCATGAGTACTTAGTGTGTAGCAGGAACACTTTCAGCCTAATCCCCGGAGAAGAGACATGGAAGCAGCACCTTCGAAATAAGCCGTGAGATCTTGCAATAGAAAAATAACAAGGCTCTCGTGTATTGGAGTTCCTGAAGGCCACTGCTCCTCCTTCCTGAAGAGAGAAACTTTCCCCTTCTTTTGAAAACAGTCTGGCTGCCGTAGGGAAATACGCCGCTGTGCCCCTACGTTTACTCAATACGGCAGGTTAAAATTCACACCCTCTGGGGCTCATTTTCCCTTTAATAATCACATGTCCCAGCACCGATATAGAGCAGAGCGAGCAGCCCAGAGTCAGATCTGCTTGCAAAGTCAGTGCAGGATGTTTGTATGCAGTGTCCTGAATGCAGTCACGAAAGGCTTTTGGAGGGGGCGTGGCTTAACGCCCTTTTCTGCGGTATGAAGGCGGCCGGTGTTTTCAAAATCTTTCTTCTTGTGTTTTACTTTAAAACCAGCCAGAATGTCCAGTCTGGTCTTCCCTGGTGTCCTGGAGGGTTTGTTGGCGGTCTCAGAACTGTGGCTTGGGAGCTGTCTTTGCAGGCTAGGGCGTAGACTCTGAACAGGGATTCCTTTCTCCCCCGTGCTTCTCAATTATTCGATCGGTGATAATGGAAAACAAAATAAAAGCAGAGTTTTAAACAGTCTGAATAAAAATTGCTTCCCCACTCAATCGGTTCCTTCAGATTTATGATTGGATAACTCTGCCAGCCTTCTGGTTGTCCCATAGAGTCTTCCTTGGCAGACAGGGCCTGAATTTCTAAGGTGAAAAACAAGTGGTGGGTGTGGGGGAGCCCTTAACATTAAAAATAAGCCCTCCCAGGCTTTCTAGCCATCATTCTGCACCTGGGGCAAGACTCTAGGCACTCTTGAGTCTATGTGACTGCTGGGGTTAGAGCTCAGGCCTCTGTCTATCAGCACTGTGCTCAATGCACTACTGCTCTGCCCGTCTGCCAGAGCTCTTCTGCGTAATGTACCAGCTGGCGTAAGCAACAAAACCAATCTCCCTTGGAGAGCTGATGGCAGGGCAGTTGTGGTGCTCGAGGAAGGGCTTTTCACCGGGAGTGTTGGCCAGGGGCGAAGCTCTGCATCCCGAATATTTGGGAAAGGCAAATGGGTGAGCCGGAGAGAGACCCCTCTGTGACGTAACAGGGTGCAATCCAGACTAATGAACATCTGTGTCACCCCCTTGGGCACCTTTCAATGCCTTGCTGCAGTAGTTCCCACCTAGGCTGCTCACAAACAGCCTCCTAGCGTGCAAGCCACTGTGTGTGGAACTGCAGCCTGCCGGCCACACGTGGGTTANCCCCCCCCCCCCCCCCCATGGAGACAAAATATTTTGCGTCCGTTATTCCTTAAAGGGAATAATATGCTTGTTTATTATCTCAAGTAGTGATTCAGACCCTTCAGCTTAAACACGCTAGATTAGATAAAACAGTAAAACAAGTTTATTAATTACAAAGAGATTTTACGTGAGTACAGGTAATGAGGCATAAAAGTCAGAAACGGTTACAAGGGAAATAAAGATAAGATGTTTACTAATGCCTAATTTAACAAACTAGATTAGATTCAAGCAAAATTTCTAACCATGTGCTTTCGGCAGTCTTACTGACCGAACCCTGTAGGTCAGGACCCCTCCCCCAGAGTCCAATGAATGCTTCCTGTGTTCCTTCAGGTGCAGTGAATACAATGGGCAGGAGGAGAGAGAGGGGTGCTGTTGGGTGTTTTTTCCTCCTTTTTATAGTTTCAGTCCCCCTCTTGAAAAACATTGCTAGTTGGGCACTAGGAGACAGAGTCTATGCGGAAGGATGTTCCCTGCTGCCTTTTCTCACCTGGTTGAGGTTCCTTTGTTTCCCTTCCTGCTTGACAATTCTGTTTACTGCTTAAATGCAAGTTAAGCAGAGCACATGTTCCTTTGTCGGGGACAGACCTGTTTGCTGACTTCTGTTGGAGCAGGGCTGTGGGGTTTGGAACATGTGTTAATAACACCATACAGGGGAATCTTATCACTTCACATACAGTGTTGTCACACATTTCCTCAGGACAATACTAACCAAAAAATTATGAGTTTTCAAATGCTACCTTACAAAGCACACTTTGTCCCAAGATCATAACACTCGTGAGTAGGGTGTGACTGCAGGGTGTATTCTGTCACACTGCTGAGAGAGCCTGTGCTGAGGGAGAGATCAAGTCTGACATTGCGTTGTTAGCAGAGACTCCCGATGGCTCAGTGGGGTGTAGTGGTCTGGCTGCTGGGGTGATGGCTTTAGGGCCACGGTGAGACTATTTACTCTCACAGGATGGGTGAGTAGGTGGGTGAAGTTTGATACTCGGCCTCTTGTCCTGTTTCCGCCAGGGAGGATCTTTCCGCTCTGAGTCCACACGCTGACCTGTCGGCACAACAAGGCTAGTGGCTCACGTAGGCTTGTTTTTGTTCATTGGCAGACGAACACCGGCTCCACAGCGGCAAGCTCTGTCTGATTATCCTGACGTGCATAGCAGAGGTAGGTTTTGTGCATGACCCCACCTCATCAGCACACGGCCATCTGTCTCATGTGGCGCCCTGGCTCCACGCGGGTGCCCCTTCCCCTCGCTTCCTGTCGCTTGGGCACTGGAGAACTGCAGAGGGGTGGGGAGATGGAGACCCTGCTAGAGATGGTTTAATCCTTTGCTGTGAAGTCCAGCACTACCACTGTTAGCACTGAGCCTAAACTAGCAGAGTGTTGCCTCATTTCAGGGAGCGTTGGCTTCTCGTGTCACACGTGGGGAGCATGCTGAACTCAGACCTGTTCCCCTCTCATTTAGCGCATGTGTTCGGTCACTAGGGGACACCTTGAGCTGTTCCAGGCCCCCACGACAGCTGACTCTGCATTGTTCATGCTAAGCAGACAGTGCTGCTCTTCAGCCGTTCCACGTCCTGAGAGGGATCAGGGGCTAGCATTGGAGGGAGTGGCCATGGCCTCCACAGACGGGGACCACGTTGTCCCTCTCCTGCCTTGAAGGAGGTGGGTGTTGTCAGCCTGCTGGGCAGACCGCTCAGGCGGGGAGCCAAGGGGTCAGGTCCCGACTGGAAAAGGGTTTTGGTTGCAAGTAAAAACCTTCCATTTAGAGCAGTGACCCTCACACTGAGGCTTGCGAGTGGCTCTTTAATGTGTCTCCTGCGGCTCTTTGCAGCACGTGATATGAAAACACTGTGCGATTTAATTATTAACCAATCGGCGTTTACTGTGTTATTAACCAATTGTAGCGGATAAGAATAATATAGATAAACGAAATATTTCTGTCACGCTGTTTAAATAGGAATAGTACAATGGTGGACCACTGGATGATTCCCTGTTCATTCCCTCTGGGGCACCTGGCATTGGCCACAGTCGGCAGACAGGAGACTGGGCTAGATGGACCTTTGGTCTGATCCAGTCTGGCCGTTCTTATGTTCTAATAGCGCTCTAGTAAATGAAACGAGGAAGTCCAACTCCTGTGGCTCTTTTGCGTAATATTGATCGCTAATTTGGCTCCCAAACCACGGAGGTCTGCGTGTCACTGCTTCAGAGCAGCAAAGTCAGCATTACTGCACTGAGTGCTCTGCTTTTAAAGTCATGGTTCATCAAGTATTTGTTCAAGGTGCTGCAGAAGAGCTAGTTAACTCTGATTTCATTACAGATGCTAGTAATTAGCTATTCTTAGCACCTGAGCTCATCAGAAAGGCATGTAGACCAGGGGAGAAGAGAAATATCGCCTGTGTCTAGCAAAGGCATGTTTGACCCTGGTGTTAAATGGAGAGGCTATTTATTACCACACGGAGCTGTGTATTATATGGAACGCTGTTTGATTTAGTGTGGATTTGGGAATGAGATTTGCCTGAGGATTGGAGCTGCTGAGCCACCTACTAGCAGCCTGTGCGGCAATAACTTCTGCCGTGATGGGTCCATCAAGCTGCCACTATAAACCTTCCTCTTGGCTCTGTCGTGGGGCCGAGGAAAGAGGCAGGCAGGAGAACCTCCTTGTGCGTTTTACAGCCCACATTCAAATGTTCTTGGCGCTGTCACACGTGGAGTCCGCGACGCGGGTGAGCAAAGAAAGGCATGGGAAATAAATGACTGTGGTGCAGGCGTTTGTGCAAGTGGAGTCGCTTGGGTTGTCTGACTAGAGGCATAACTGGGCAACAGGGAAGAGAAGACTCAGGCAAGTGCCTCTTCCTGCTGATGGGCAGCTTTCTAACCCTTGAGTTGCCTGCAGCTGCCAGTTTTGTCCTGGGGCACGTGGGCTTTGGCTGGGGGGTTGCTGCTGGGGGGTTGATGCAGTAGATGTTTCTCACCTCCGGCTTTGCTCTCTCCAATAGGATCAGTACGCTAATGCTTTTTTGCACGATGACAACGTGAATTTTCGAGTAAACCTGCACAGAATGGTGAGTTTTCCACAGCAGGTTCCTTCCTTTCTCCTTGGGGCGGCGGAAGCCAAGGTTTTGGGTCCTCAGCTGGTTGTGATTGTGTCACAGACACCCTGCCTGGGGCCAGTGCACGTGAGAACCCAGCGAGCCCTGCTGGTGGGAAGGAAACGCCATCATGGCAGGAGAGGCTCGAGACTCCTCGTCAAGGGAATGAGCTGTGCTGGGGAGCGAGCAGCCTGGCTCCTTGCTGGCTCGCTCAGGGAGCTGGATGAGGGCTGGCTTTTGAGATGCGTCTGGCCAGTGTAGCCAGGGAGAGGATGTGTAATGGGAGGTCTGTGGGGACTGGAGGCGTTAGTGCATTCTGGGGAGCAGTCTGCCTTAAGTTTCAGCAAATGTTAGGTCCCACGTGATACATTAATGTACAGGTTGTAGTGGACCCTAACTTCTTTGAGCTCAATTCACCCCCTCTTTCAGATGGGTGATTCACCCCTCAAGTGTGTGGGGGGGTGTTTTTACCACTGTCTTGCCCCGAGGGTTCTGCTGCAGGAAGGCAGCTTTCATTTGCATCCAAGGATCCACAGGAGCCTAGCCTGTAGAAGCAGCCCAGAGGACGTTGTGAATTTGTGCATGCTCCCTCAGTGGGACTTGGCTGCAGGCTCCACACCTCCGACCTGCGAGGTGGTCATTCCACCACTGGAATTGCTCTCCAGGGGAGTTTTCCCCCGTTGGCGGCCTGTGGCCTGGGAGATGGTGGTGTGACCACTCCAGGACAGACTCAAGCCCTTTATTTTTAAAGCAAGCGTAGCCCCAAGCTGTTAACCCTTCTTTCTCAGCAGCAAGCATGGAACGGGAATCGTCTTTCTAAGCTGTTAGAGCCGATGGAGGAGCTAGTCACTGAGAGTGCGAAAAACAAACTTCTGGGTAGGGGGAACATAAGGGAGAGCCCTTTGCTCTGGTGCGACAGCGCCCTCCAGTTACACAGCTCAGAATCAAAGTAACCAAAGCGCCAGCTGCTGTCTCCCTGGTGAGCGGGGATCCTCTGTGCCCTGGGTTGCGGCAGCCGCAGAGCCAAGGTGGCAGAAATGGAAGAGCCCAACACTACAGGCGAGCCCGTGTCAGTGGTTTTATTTGTATGGAAAGCAGGCGGTAATGCACCGGGTGCCACACAGGCATCTGCTGACTTCCTTTCTTCTTTGTGTGTTTGAAGCCAATGAGACACAGGAAGAAAGCCGCAGACAAGAACCTGCCCTGCCGCCCCCTGGTGTGTGCAGTCCTAGGTGAGTATTGCTAGGGTGGGATCTTCCAGAATCGACCCATCTCCTGTGACGAGGAGGAAATCAGCTTCGTTTGGGGGAGTTTCCTGGCTACCTATTACCTGTGCAAGGAATTTCAGTTCTCAGCAGGGTGCATTTCATCCCACCCCCTCACTTTCCTCTAGTGAGATTAGGTAGGAGGATCGGTGCCGTGTAACGTGCTGCATCTTGTAGATCTGTGGAAAGCCACATTCACTGTCAGGTTTTCCAAAAGACATTGGACACCTTGCTTCCATTGCTGAACGAATGTCAATAATGGAATGTTCGTTGGCTAGTCCATCGAAACGTTGAGGTGGGGAAGGTGATGCCTGGGAACGAGCAGTCTCTGGGTGACTGAGCTGAGAAAAAGCAGATGGGAAAGAAACAGATGTTTGGTGGTGGAAGTGACTGCTGGGCACCTGGCCTGCCTGGAACAGACAAACCGGGCCGAATGTGACTAGCTGGAGGGCTGTTTTGCCTGTCTCTCTTGCTGTTCCAGCACTGAGGCCACTTAAATGTACCCTTGTGAAACTGACCAAGATTAAAACTGAGTAGTATGTAGAAGACTTCAGTCATTCTTGAGGCAAGCCTAGATCTACTTTGCTTCAGAGCCGATTCTGTAGATATATGGATGTCCTCTACGTTATCGTCTCGGAAAACAAAGCTGTAAAACATATCTGGCCTCTGGTGACAACAGTGTTCTAAAACATATTTCCTACTGGAATTCTCCATTGGTGCCAAGGTTTGAAATATGAGCTCAATTCTATGCATCAAAATTAGTGATGTGTTTTTTATTTAAACAACAGTGGTGGAAAAGTGCGTGGAGGAAGCATGTCTCGGAGCGCATCGCATTAAAATGCCAGGCAACTCTCAGTAGCTTTGTCCTGGGCTTTCAGAAGAGATGCCTAATTCAGACACAGCTCTTAGTAAATTATCGCTCTTGCTTCTAACCAGGACTGCTGTCTGGGGACATGGTGGGGGCATGGGTAGTTGGAAATGCTTGTTGTTGTCTGCCTGGTGTTACTGTAGCTAGTTTTACATTTACTTTGTCATTTTCCTCCCCGGTCTCCTAGATCTGATGGTGGAGTTCATCGTAACACACATGATGAAAGAGTTTCCTATGGATCTGTATGTGTAAGTGCCGGAGGGTTGGCTGGCTGTGAATTTATCCTCTGGAATGAGGAGTGGGGGGCAGGCAGGGAAATCACATAATGCACGTCAGGCCAAAATAACGTTTGTCGGGCAGTTGGGGCTTTCCAGAAGCTCCTAGGTCTGAGCATATATTGTTGAGATGTTCAGTGTGCCAAGAAATTGTCAAAGAAATGACTTTCCCCCTATCAGACAGCTTTCCTAATCTGCCTGATCAACTACAAAGAGCTGCCCAGAGAATTGTCACAAAACATTGCGCCAACCACCAAAGCCAAATCCTGAGCTGGAGACAAAAAGCCGATTTCGAAACACCAAGGACAGATAAAACAGGGACGCGAAGCCAGTCCGGCGATTGGGAGTCAATTGCAAACATCGCTGAAGCGTCCTCTGGTTCAATGAGGGTGAGATTCACCACTGCGCAGAGGGGACCAATACACAGTCTGTGCCCCACTCTTATTCCACCTGGCCAATGGGCCACAGCTGAAGTGGGTCGTAAATGGTCCATTGGCCTTCTGTTGCGTCTGTGCGCAGTGGTGAATTTCACCCAGGCTGAGACAGCCCCGTGAACCGCAGAATAAAGGCAAATCTGTTGCTCTTACCTAGAATAACTCTTAGTCACACACTTACTTAGCCCCCAAACAATCCCGCCACTACAGAAAGCAACCGGCTCCTTGAGAAATCATTCTGAATTAGTTGTTGAGATACGGGGGGGGAGAAGAAGCTCGAGTCAAGGTAAAAGCACTTTTTAAAAAGACAAGAATAAAGATAGCAAGCAGCAGCAGCTACCAGTGGACGTCTGTATCCATCGGTTCCAGCGTGTTTACACAGGCCCCTCATTAAATTCCCATCTGAGACCATCCTGCAGCAGAGACAATTATTGCAGGCGAGAAGAATGTTATGAATGCACAAACCGTGCCGCATCAGCTGGCAAGTACATTTAGAAGGTGACAGTGTGGAGCTATTATGGGGAAGGTACATTAATATTCTTAAGAATAATTCAGACTGCTTTGACCTAGGGGGTGAGTGTGGGTCCATAATTGGGGATGTGTGTTATAAATCTGCAGCACATGCTCTGCCAGCTGACGCAGGTCATAATCCCTAATGCAGTGCCCTCTGGGACTAGGTAGGCCTGGCCCCCAGGGGCATTGGGTGTTTGGCCAGGGACGGGATTAGGTACTCTTATCCACCCTCACTATGCTCCTTGTCTCGTTTGGTTCCACCACTGAAAGGGCCTTGCTGTTTGTAGCCTGTAGCTTCCAGTCCCAAGGTGTTCCCCAGAACACTGACCGTCAGCTGCTGTTGATTTCAGAGGGGTAAGAGAAATGGTTTAGCTTTTACCAGGCTTCCCCTTGGCATTGCCTGCATAGCTGTACTCCAAGTCTGATCCGGGCCCCGCACACAGACTTTGCTGAGGTGGTACTGTGCATAGACGTTGTACATCGCCCCGTGCTGCTAGCATCGGTGCTAGCAACACTGTCCTAGAGGACACGCCAAGCCTGGCTCGCTGCTTCCGTTTGGTTCCTTTTCCCTTTGTAAATAGAGTCCAACGGTAAGTACGTAGCAAATGCCATGTTCAGCTAACGTTTAGGGTTTAATCTAATCACACGCTAACTAGGAATTTCAGCCCTTCCTACTGCATCTTAGTACTGCAGGGGATCATCTAACAGTGGCTGATGAAATGTGTATGGACCATGGGTCTGACATTTGTAGCCAATTTTTAGTTTAAGCCCAATTTTGAACAGCCTCCCTCTCCAGTTAGAAAACTTTTTCAGAAAGAGCTCCTTTCTGCTTCATTTCTGGTGTGTGTTTTCCATCTGTCTGTCTTTCTTTCTGTCTTTCTTTCTTCAAGAGACCTTTCCAGGAAATGTTGCTATTAATCAGACAAGGTGTCTTTAAGAGATGAGCGTTTGAACAGTAGGATTTTTCCTCATTTAAGTTATTTGGAAAGCTAAAATCAACCCGGTCTAGCAAGTTCAAATTTGTATTTTTAAAATTTTGTCCTTAATGAGATCTGGTGCCCGGGACAATTCTCCAGATGTTGGGTAGTTAATTCTGGAGTTAGTCACTATGAATATTTGAACTTCTGGGAGCTCTGCAGTGTCTCTGTGGAGTTTATAAAGCCTGCAGGGTTTGGAAACTGCTCAGTCCAAAGCGCTGTGGGTCTAGGACATTGCGAAGTCTGCAGGCAGAGCATAAGAGTTCTTAAGCTCCATAGTCAATTAGTCTGGTATAGGACACTTGGAAGGATCGCAGACCTCTCTATTGTAGTTTTTAAGCTCATTAAATAAGTATCTGATTGAAGGAGATTACAAATGCTGCAGCCATAGTCTGAATGTGTAAATGCCTTTAGCCCAGTAGCTTGGATCCAGGAACCTGGAAAGCTCTAGAGACTAGCACGCTCTGGGAGCCGAAGAGCTCCTGTTCAAACACCAGGGGTTTCTGTTCCCAAACTTCTCCTCTGAATGCCTGCACACATGCCTTCCGCTTCCGGTGTCTGCGCGCCCGGGACCTGGAGACCTTTGTCCTCTACGGCACCTTCTGGGGCAACGCATGCGCCCTCCGCACGCTTGTGCTGCCAGCCAAGGGTAGAAAGGGGCCGGGCTGCCCGGACCCCTCAGTTCCTTCTCACCGCCTGTGGTGTGTAGTCAACACATATGTGATCTTCTTACATTCTTTCCCATTGTCCCTTTAGAAAACGGTCTGAGAGATCTTTAAGGTGAGGGGTAGTTTAGCTGGCGGTGTCGCTGTAGTTTAGATAGTAATACTCGTTTCCTAAAGAATCCTTGTTTTTAGCTTCCTTTCCTTCGAGTTTTTGGCTCTGTACTGGCCTGTATCTCGTGGATTTAAGCGCTGTTCTGGCGCTAACAAATCTGGCCAGTCAGCGATCCTCACTCCCAATGCTTAAAATGTTTGGGAGAAGGACACGTGAGGCATCAGTGCCCTATCTTGGGGGAGGGGGGCAAGACCAAGACTAAAGTTGAGGAAGTTTGATGTTGAGACATCCTGATGGAAGCAACTCTGCACCCGCATTGGGAACCCCACCGCATGATATGCAGGAATTTGGACTCGACTCAGAGCGTGCCGCCAGACTCAGGGGTGTCCTTGCGTTGAAGGGAGCCAAAGACACCATTCTTCTTCAGTACAGCATAAAAAACAGAAGCCATCCAGCACTTTTGGCCTCTTCTAGCCAGAAGGAGCCTCTTCTTCGAGGGTTAGGTGCCCTACAGACTTTCACCAGAAGACTGGTACCAAGGTTAGAGCTAAATCAGCTCCTGCTAAGGTGCTCCCCGGAACCACATTCTAGCAGTATAGAGTCATTGATTGTGGCACCTTATGCCAACTCCGTTACTGGGACCTTCAATGGCATCAACTTCCTCTGTGATGCACCCTGGTATATCGGTGCCGACGATCTCGGAGGTTTATGCAGCGGCCAGGGACCTTTTGTGCCTGTCGGTGCCGGACTCCACTGATGCAGGCCAAAGTCCAGGTACCAACTGTTCCTGCCATGCAAGCCCTGGTTGGGATCTTCGGCACCTACACATCCAGTGCCGTCTGGAACTGAGCCTTTGTCTGCACCATCAGGGTCTGGAAGCTCTGTTGTGCAGCAGACTAAACCTATGGCCTCTTCAGCAGGAAAGGCTCAGATGCTTCCTCTGGCACCGTCCACTGCTTGTTGGTCCAGGTGTTGGTTTCCAGCTACTCCATCTGGTACTGTGCTGCCTTGGCATTTGAATGCTGACTCTTCCTCAGAGTCTGACATACTGAGATCTCATTACAGGTCTTGAGCGTCTCCTCATTCCTCTTCATGCAGGTCAAGGCCCAAGGGTTGTGGCCCTGACAGGAGCAAGTGCAGAGGTAGGATGCCGTGAGGTTCGTCCTTGGTACCGTGTCATGTACAGCAGTGGCCTTCCTGGGATCCATGGGGAGTTCCTCCAGACTCAAGGTCATCTTCTCCTAGACGCGGCTCTACTAGATCCCCAGGAAGGTGCTGTTCTCCATCTGGTACCGGTCTCGGTACTGACACCCAGTACCAAGCAACTGAGGGATCTTATCCCTCTGGGTTCTGACCCTCCTGCTATGGCTGTTCAGCAAACAGTGGCGCAGACCGACACTTTAGTGCCTCTGCTCAACACTTCCTCATCATCACCACATGACACTGCTGTTCTGGAACAGTCTTTCCCAGGTCTGGTACGTTTTATAATCGTCTGGGAAGGATAGCCACCTCCCGGGTAGTCAGAGGGAATTGGTGCAGGATAATCCACACAGGTTGGTGGATATTCTGCCTATTCGGGGCCCCCCCAAAATTCTTTGGCAAACTCCCTCTTCTCTGACACCCACTGCCAAGAGAACAAAGGAGAGGCCCCAAGTTCCATCTCCGGGGCATGAGTGTTTTTATTCACATCCAGACCTTTGGTAGTGGCAGCTGTGAATGAGAAACCGGGGCCAGGGCATTCTAAATCTGCTCCCGAGGACAAAAATGCAAAAAAAGCTGGACTTATTTGTTTGTTTGTCTTCAGGGCTGCAGTTCAGGATTGCAAAGCATCCGGCAGGCCCTCTTAGCCCATTCGGATTATTCCAGCTGGGACTCAGTGTTCCAATTTACAGACAAGCTGCCACATGATGCTAAAGAGGAGTCCAGAGTGCTACTAAATGAAAGCCACCTGGTGTCAAGACCATCTTTACAGGCTGCATTGGACAAGGCAGACTTGGCAGCGCAAGTGTTGATAACAGCAATCACTGTGCATCAGGTTTTTTGGCTGCAGTTATGGAGCATACCAACAGAAGTCCAGCAGACAATTGAGGACTTGCCATTTGAGGGCCCGAATCTGTTCTCGGGGGGAAAACAGATGAAAATTTGCACTCTTAGAGATTCTGGGGCAACCCTAAAATCTTTGGGCATTTATACTCCAGGCCCTAAGAGAAAGTTCTGCCCATAGATCTCAGAAGCAATCTCAGAATCATTAGCAATTCTAATAGAGGACAGGTGAGGTCCCAGAGCCCTGGAGAAGGGCAAACATAGTAGCTATCTTTTAAAAAGGGGAACAAGAGGACCCAGGGAATTATAAATCAGTCAACCTAACTTTGATACCTGGAAAAGTACTGGAACAAATTATTAAACAATCGATTTGTAAGCACCTAGAGGACAATAGGATTATAAAAAATAGGTAACGTGGGTTTGTCAAGAACAAATCCTGCGAAACCAACCTCATTTCCTCCTTTGACAGCGTTCCTGGTCTAGTGGATACGAGGGAAGCAGTAGACGTGGTATTTCTTGATTTTTAATAAGGATTTTGGCACAGTCCCACGTGACATTCTCATAAGCAAACTGGGAAAATGTGGTCTAAATGAAATGACTATACAGTGGGTTGACAGAGCATACTCAGAGTGGTTATCCAGGGTTCACTCCTGGGAGGGCATATCTAGTGGGGTCCCGCAGGGGTCATTCATGGGTCTGGTACTATTCAATATTTTCATTAGTGACTTGGATAATTGAGTGGAGAGTGTGCTTCTAAAATTTGCGATGACACCAAACTGGGAGGCGTTGCAAGCTCTTCGGAGGACAGGATTAGAATTCAAAATGACCTTGACAAATCAGAGAATTGGTCTGAAATCAACAAGATGAAATTCAATAAAGACAAGTACAAAGTACTACATTCAGGAAGGAAAAATCAAATGCCCAGCTATAAAACGGAACAACGGGCTAGGTGGTAGCACTGCTGTAAAGGATCAGGGGTTACAGTGGATCACAAATTGAATGAGTCAACAATGTGATGCAGTTGCAAAAATGCTAATATCGTTCTGGGGCGTATTAACAGGAGTGTCATGTAAGAAATGGGAGGTAAATAACTGCTCTACTCAGCACAGGTGAGGCCTCAGTTGGGATATTGTGTCCAGTTCTGGGCTCCACACGTTAGGAAAAATGTGGATAAATTGGAGAGAGTCCAAAGGAGAGCAACAAAGGGGATAAAAGATTTAGAAAACCTGGCCTATTTAAAAAAACTGGGCATGTTTCATCTTGAGAAATGAAGTTTGAGGGGGGACCTGAGAAGTCTTTGAATATGTTAACAGTTGCTATAAAGAGGACAGTGATCACCTGTTCTCCAAGTCCTCTGAACGTAGGCCAAGAAGTAATGAGCTTAATCTGCAGCAAGGGAGATTTAGGTTGGGCATTAGGAAAAAATGGTCTATAAGGGTAATTAAGCTCTGGAATAGACTTCCAAGGCTTTGCCAGAAGCTGGGAATGGGCGACAGGGGATGGATCACTGGGTGATTCCCTGTTCTGTTCATTCCCTCTGGGGCACCTGGCATTGGCTGCTGTCAGTAGACAGGAGACTGGGCTAGATGGACCCTGGGTCTGACCCAGTCTGGCCATTCTTATGTTCTTAAGGCAGGTTGTGGAATCCCCCTCTTTGGAGGTTTTTAAGAACAGGTTGGACAAACACCTGCTAGGCATGGTCTAGGTACATTTAGTCCTGCCTCAATACAGGGGGCTGGACTTGGTGATCTCTTGAAGACCCTTCCAGCCCTACCAAAATTTGTTGTAGCAGATTTTCATTATCAGTTTATGGTCCTCCCCCCTTTGACTTGCCATCAGCCCCTCGAGTCTTCACAAAGCCCATGACCGTGGTGGCACCCATATCTGGATGACTGGCTTTGTGGTCGGTTTCAGGCAATATTGGATCTATGCACGAACTTCAGGGCATTTCCTTGTCCAACAGTCTCCTGTGCTGACGGGGTGAAAGGACAACCTGTCACTTCAGAGGATGTCTTCCTGGGTCTCCTCTTGCATTCATCTGTGCTATGATATTGCTAAAGTTTTTCTACCTCAAAGAGTTTTAGCACATTTTACAAGAGCTCATGCTGCATCAGCTGCTTTCTTGGGTCACGTACCCATGAATGACTATTGCAGGGCTGCAGCTGGGTCATCTGGGTCATCCATTCACTCCTCATTATGCTGTCCCCCAGTCCTGACGAGAGGATGCTAGATTTGGGAGAGTGGTGTTGGACTCCTTGTTTGGGTTGACTCCAGTACCTTCCTGCATCTGGAATTGCTTATGCCATGTGCAGACACTGAGATAAAAATAGTTACATACCTGTTCAGTACTGTTGTGCTTCGCGATGCACTGCACATGTATTGTGCTGCTCAAATCCTGCATTTGGGCTGGGGGTTAGAGGAGATCACCCTTGCGGTCCCTTCTAACCCTGTGATTCTATGTCCATTCCACAACCCACCCTCCTTCCACCCTGCATCAGAGTGGCACTAAACTCTGGCTTCCCTTTATGCCCTTGGCTAGCAGCACAAGTGTGTGGAGGGTGCATGCACCACCCTGATGGGTACCACTATGGGGGAAAGTTCTCCGGCTTTGGTGCATGTGCACCTGAAGCGGAATGGACATGTGCAAAGCATCTTGAAGAACAACAGTTACCAAACAGGAATGCAACTGTTTTCTCTCGAGATCCTGCAGACTTTGCCCAGGAAGCCAGCAAGCTCCACAGATGGACTCGTTCCTAAAAAGTCTGGAGGGGCTCAGGCACGCTGGTCGTGAGTTCAGTAGGAAGACTTGGATATGCTGTAGATCTGCCAAGTGCTATGCTTACTGCTTTGGAGCTGGCAGCGTCTGCAGGCGATGCCTCTGGCGCTTAGTCAGCACGGGCTGTAAGCTCAGTGCTGTCTCCTGGACGCCCCATGATTTTTGCTTGGGGATCTTGCAAGGACCTGTGTGTGCTTGTGATGCTGTCGTGTGTGTGTGGAGCTGATAAGGTCTGTTGCACCTGTAACTGGTTCCAGATTCCAGGAACTTGCCAGCTCACTGAACTCCTCTGGCAAAGCATGTCAGTTCTGCGAGCCACGTGGCTCTTACAGGCTCCTCACGCCAGGGCAGTGAATCTCCCCGTGAGGAAGACTGTCCAAATGTGAGAAACCAGCCATGCAAGAGCGCCCCGGGGCATTGTTCTGTAAGTGTTTCTCTAGCACATTCAGTCACTGAGAGCTTGAACGATGCTCTCTCCAGGTGGCCCTGCTTCCCTCTGGGCAGTGGGCCTGAGAGAGTGAGTCAAGCCCTCCTAGCCAGGGGCTTGGTTCAACTTGCCCTTCTCCCCCAAGAGACACATCCTGCCATCCGCTGGCTCTTCCCTTCCCGGAAGGCTAAAGGTCTGCTGCGTAAGGGTTTAAAATGGCCACAGCAGTGTCTCGGTGGTGAGTGATAATCTTGCTGTCCTCTCTCTGTTCCAGGCGGTGCATTCAGATCGTGCACAAGCTGCTGTGCTACCAGAAGAAATGCAGAGTGAGGCTTCATTATACCTGGCGGGAGCTCTGGTCAGGTACCTGGAACCCTTTACGTTCACCTCTTTGTGCATGCTGCAGGAGCTGCTCCTCCCTTGCTAAGAGCGCTCTTTCCTTGGTGAACTTTTTAAACCACAGCTTTTGTCAAAACTGCTCTATTTTCTTTTAAAAATCACTGCATGGTAATTAGATCCCCTTCAAAACTCCTCCTCCTCCTCCTTCTCTTCGCCTCCTCTGTATCTGTCTTGGATTCTTCTTGGATCCTTATAATAGTAGCTAATCTGCTGCCTTGTATGGCCCTGATTGCCATGGTATCCAAGTGCCTCATGGTTTTTCATGTCATATCAGTCCTCAGAGCCCCACTCACCTGATGGGAGCAGCATTCCTTAATGGAGGCTATTCTCCCTCCGACAGCTGGGAATAGCAGGGGGGCTGCGGGGCGGGAGAAGCTGGGTTTGTTGCAGCAGGTGGGCTGTGCAGAGGCTTGTGTGAGGAGCTGCGCAATCTCTTGACCACAGATATCAATGGGAAGGAGGAGATGCTTCTAAACTCTGGCCCTTGTGGTGTTCGCTGCAGGGGCACTTTGTGCCACTCCCCCCACCGAGCGAGAAAAGGCCTTTTAGAGGGTTGCTTTTGTTTCCCAGTAAAGGGAGTCAGTTCACGTGAACGTGGACACAGCACTGTATGCTTTTATCGGGCGGAGCAATCTTTGTATTCACTGCGGGCGATGGACCAAGTGCCCTAACAGGACTTGTCCTTCGCTAATTTCCAAGCTTCTCTTCCAGTCCTGCAAGCAGCTGAGCTACGAGGGTGCAATTACTCCTCTCGCCTTTGGGGGTGAAAAGGGAGGTTTCTGCGCATTGAAGGGGACCTGATCCCCTGTGTCCTGCTCTGGGAGTTGTGGTTCAGGTCTGGGATTGGTGGCTTGGCTGGATTCATGCAGCTCTTGCCAGGAACTCGGCTGTTGAAAAGATGTGCTGAGGGGTTTCTGAAGCGGTTCTCAATTCGCAGTCGAGTACTTTCCTTCAGTCGCTGTGCTCAGCTGGGGGCAGAGACATGGAAATGCACCAACAATCGGACTCCTTTTCAGTGATTTCATTTGGCCTTTTGTGACATGTGACCCAGCCTGCCTTTCTCGGTTTATTCCTGTAGGGGGCAAAGTGGGTGCCCCTAATTTATTAGTGAGTTCTTTCCAGTGGTTTCTTCAGACCCGAGCCCGCAGAGGACTGGTGGTGTGGCAGTGAAATCCAATGCCAGTAGAAACGGTACCAGGCAGTGAGTGTGCTGTATTGCAGGATGGAACTCAGAGCTGTACCCCACACCTCCCTGTTAGCTCATTTCTGCATGGCCAGGGCAGGCCTGTTCCCTACAGTACGTTGATCAGGGCTTTATTGCGTCTGCTTCCGCAAGTGCCAAGCGATAACCTTTGCACCACGTCCCTTAAGAGACTAATCCATAGTTTAATGATCTCACTGTGAGGAATCATCATAAACCTAAACTTCCCTTTCTAAACATTTCATCCCCCTCCCACTGCACTCTGAGACTCAGGGCATGTCTTCACTACAAAGTTGAGGTGACTTAAGTTACGCTAACGTACAGCCACCGCAGTAATTAAATCGGTTGTGTGTGTCCACACTAGCGTCTTCTGTCGGCAGTGCATGTCCTCGCCAGGAGCTCTTGCACCGACTGTCAGCGTGGGGTGCTGTGAGGCGCTGACAGCCGCAGCCCCACCAGGCGGAACAGTCAGCGCAGCGTCTACAAGACACTGCGTCGACCTAACTACACCGACCTACGTGCCACGCCTGTCGCGTGAGCGGAGCTAAGTCGGTGTAGTGGGTGACTTACGTTGGTGGGAGCAACGTTGTAGCGTAGACGCTTACAGAGTTTGGTTGATGTAAGCTGTTTTATCTCGACCTAACTGGGGTAGACCAGGCCTTCATATCCAGGGCCAGTTTTGTTAGCGCTCACTAATTAGCTGCTGTTGATACAAGGCTTAGGAAAAGTGAAGTGCTTTAGAAGTGTGAAGTACTGCTTGTGCTCTGAAAGGAAACTCAGGATTGGTCGAGTGTGGGTGTGCTGACGTACCCTGCACACTTCAAGAGCTCAGTGTTTTTGGTGAGATTCTGCATGCTCAGTGAGATCCTCTTAGGAAGAAATGTATTGTAGTGAGGTTGTGCTATCGTTTTTCCTGCAGGGGAATGCCACTCGTCAGCAGCTGCTTCGCTAATTCACACAACCCCGGGGAGACTGGAATTAAGACACCGCACCTGTAACAGGTGTGAGTTTCCTGAACGATGTCTAGGGCAGGCTAATTTCCGAAAGGCCGGCTCTCCCTGGGGACACATTGGGTGGTTCAAGTGATATTGCCTCACCAGGGAGCTGTTTGATTTCCCATGGTGCTCCTGCCACTGGCACGAGTGGACGGGGATGTTCTGCCCTCGGTCTGTTGGCCAGCTGATGCCCTATCAGGATACAGAAATCTCTGTACCCTGCTCTGCACTTGCTGAGCCCCCGGCTGGCATGCTCCCTATCTGCTTCCTGCGCCAAACCACAGAAATGGTGCCTCTGACTGTAGTGCCACCAGGGGTCTGCAGAAGGGAGCTCCAGGTCTGCAAACCTTCAGAACTGTGGAGCTCCAAAGCGACGTCAGCCTGAAGCTCCAGAGATGCCTAACAGAGAGCCCTCAGTCCCTTCCTAATGCAGGAGCTGCGCAGACTGAGGCCAGGGCTCTGCGGTGAGCCCTGTGGCGTAGTGATAGTGAGCACCCGGGCGGAGATACGGGCCGGCAGACAAATGGGAAGACTTGTGAGGAGCGACTGACGGGCGGGGAGGGAGTTGTGCATGGCATATCGGAGGAGGAAGGCTGCTCCAGGCATAGAACTGAGTGGGAGAAGGAGACAAAGCGTTGTGCGGAGAGGAGGCTGCAGAGTGTCGGGTGTAGAGGAATTGAGATGAGAATTGTAGGCGATGACAGCAGAGTTGTGCAGCGCCATCTCTTCCCTTCCGGAGTCTAGTGTTGGCGGGTCTGTAAATAAGGCAGACAGCTAGTGTCCCCTGTAATGGAGGCAGACAGCTAGTGTCCCCCTGTAATGGAGGCAGACAGCTAGTGTCCCCTGTAATGGAGAGAAGCGCTTCCTCTGGGCATGGGAGGCCAGCAGCCGCGGTGCCTCCGAAAGCTGCTGCAGTCTCCTGCTGGGACTTGAGCTACGGGCGAGATCCTGCAGTGAGACGCAGAGGAGTCAGGAACGCCGGGAAAGGAAACACAGCCACAAATACAACCCAACCCTGTTGGGCATGATGCTGCTGTCAATCAGCGTGTGGACGCCCAGTTGGACACCCTGCTCCTGGGCATGTATTTGTGCTCACATACTGTCACATAGGTGGCTTTCCCTTTTCATGGTCACGAGAGTTTGCAGGAGAATGGTCTCTGGTCCAGCCCTTAGCCGCCTATCTTTTACCCCAGCCAGTTGTATTTCGAAATAAATCCATAGCACAGGGTGTGCTACTTAGGTATTAATACACCGTGTCCGGGAGCACGGTATCCATCCCCACCTAGGTGGGCTCAGATGCCCACACCAATTGGCTGGTTGGTGAAGAATGGGGGAAGAGTCCAAGTGCCTTACCATGAGCAGCGTGGGTGTGAAGCTGTCTGGGGAGCTGACCCCCTTGAAGTTTTCTTGCCTTTACAAATATTTCTAGTTGCATTTTGTAACTCTCAGCCAAGTCCTGAACGGAGTGGCTCCTTCTGTGTCCACCAGAATCCTCAGCTCAGAGTATCCAGCTTCTATCCAAGACCTTGAACAAAAGAAACTGGATAGCATGGGTGTCATGGTGACGGGAGCTGCGCGTTGGGCCCTGTGAGTCCCTCCCGAGTGCAGGCGTCTTCACCCTCCTCCAACCACATGGGCCCAGCACTCTCCAGCTGGCTCTCTGGGCTTGCAGCCCCGTTTCCCAGCTGTGATAACACGACAGGCCCCCACCGCCCTTTACCTGAGGGAGCCGGACTCTAGCAGCTGATTAAAGTGACTCAGAAACAGCTTCTTTGAAGCAAAGTATTTATTCACCCGAAGGCCCACAGCCAGCAGAGCAAAGAGAGAAAACAGTAAAAGGCCTGTACGCCTGGGTCCTACCAAAGCTGTGTCCTTTCCCTGCAAGGCTTGGGTCACTTCCACTCCTCCTGGTCTGGGAGAGACAGACAGCCCCTGTCGTGTTCTCCCAGCATCTCTGTCAGAGCCTCATCTCCAGCCACTGCTGCCCCCTTGCCCCCCTCCTCCCTAGGCTGGGGTCTTTCATGGTTTGGTGCCCCTTTGATCCTAGGCCTCGGAAAACCGAACCTGCTAGCCTGGTTGGAGCCAGGCAGGTGGGCATTTCCCAATTAACAGCTCCCCCCTTGTTCCCCGAAGGACCCTGGGTCTTCCCTCTGGAGGTACCTTAGCTCTGTCATCGTTTCGTTTCCTGTTTTTCTCCCCAGCAGCCTCCTCTGATTTAGCTCCATGCAGGCTGCAAGGATAATATCAAACAAGTAAGGTGAGGTGCAGGTGATACTCATAAAAAATACAGATATCTCCCTCGTTCTCCACAATGGGTTCTGAACCCTGCTCTCTAGTTTGAGCACAGAGGTCTCCCTTGAAGCAACATACAGCTTTCAGATTTCTGTCTTTCCCACTGTTGGCTGTGTGCATAATGATCTGTTTTAATACATAATGACCACCTACCCTCATGGGCTTAAGCTGTAGAGCTGTGCATTGCTGTTACCAGTTGCGCGGGGGAGTCAGTGGTTTATGTTGCTTTGTCAGGAATTTAACCGAAACAGTTGTGGAGCTTCTTTGTTGCCACGGCCAATTAATCACCAGCTTTGCCCCAAAAAAGAAAGGCCAAGCCACTGAGTGTTCACTGCCGTGTTCACTGTTCTACCCCTTGCTATTGCCCAGAAGAATTGATGTCATCTCCTGATACTGCGGACACTGCCCCCTTGTGTTTATCATTCCAAGACAATTTTTAATTACATGATCAACATAAACAAACTAGGGAGATGCAACCTAGATGGAGCTACTATAAGGTAGGTGCAAAACTGGGTGGAAAACCGTTCCCAGAGAGTAGTTATCAGTGGTTCACAGTCATGCTGGAAGAGCGTAACGAGCGGGGTCCCGCAGGGATCGGTTCTGGGTCCGGTTCTGTTCAATATCTTCATAGATGATTTAGATAGTGGCACGGAGAGCACACTTATAACGTTTGCGGCCGATACCAAGCTGGGAGGGGTTGCAAGTGCTTTGGAGGATAGGATTAAAATTCAAAATGATCTGGACAAACTGGAGAAATGGTCTGAAGTAAATAGGGTGAAATTCAATAAGGACAAATGCCAAGTACTCCACTTAGGAAGGAACAATCAGTTGCACACACACAAAATGGGAAATAACTGCCTAGGAAAGCTACTGCAGAAAGGGATCTGGGGATCACAGTGGATCACAAGCTAAATTTGAGTCAACAGGGTAACGCTGTTGCAAAAAAAGCGAACATCACTCTGGGCTGTATTAGCAGGAGTGTTGTAAGCAAGACACGAGAAGTAATTCTTCTGCTCTACTCCGCGCTGATTAGGCCTCAACTGGAGTATTGTGTCCAGTTCTGGGCGCCACATTTCAGGAAAGATGTGGACAAATTGGAGAAAGTCCAGAGAAGAGCAACAAACATGATTAAAGGTCTCGAAAACATGAGCTATGAGGGAAGATTGAAAAAATTGTGTTTGGTTAGTCTGGAGAAGAGAAGATTGAGAGGGGACATAAGTTTTCAAGTACATAAAAGGTTGTTACAAGGAGGAGGGAGAAGAATTGTTCTCATTAACCGCTGAGGATAGGACAAGAAGCAATGGGCTTAAATTGCAGCAAAGGAGGTTTAGGTTGGACATTAGGAAAAACTTTGTACCTGTCAGGGTGGTTAAGCACTGGAATAAATTGCCCAGAGAGGTTGTGGAATCTCCATCACTGGAGATTTTTAAGAGCAGGTTAGACAAACACCTGTCAGGGATGGTCTAGATCAGGGGTCGGCAACCTTTCAGAAGTGGTGTGCCGAGTTTTCATTTATTCACTCTAATTTAAGGTTTCGCGTGCCAGTAATAACATTTTTAGGTCTCTTTCTATAAGTCTATAATATATAACTAAACTGTTGTTGTATATAAAGTAAATAAGGTTTTTAAAATATTTAAGAAGCTTCATTTAAAATTAAATTAAAATGCAGAGCCCCCAGGACCAGTGGCCAGGACCCAGGCAGTTTGAGTGCCACTGAAAATCAACTCGCGTGCCGCCTTTGGCACACGTGCCATAGGTTGCCTACCCCTGGTCTAGATAATACTTAGTCCTGCCTTGAGTGCAGGGGCTGGACTAGCCAACCTCTCGAGATCCCTTCCTGTTCTCTGACTCTATGATTCTATGATCACATCCTATTTCTCCTACACACAATACGCAATGTGCTCTACAACCATGTAGTGTGTTTCTGGTATATAAATGACGGTCACTGTCTCTCTTTGGTGTACACAGTAGCTGAGGGTGCTACATGTGTGTGTTGTAGGTTCTAGAAAAAATGGTATGATGCGTAGTATTGGAAAGCAAATGTATTCATGTAATGAACGACTTTGTAGTGTGCACACACAAGGGGGCAGAGTTAAGGGTGCTTTGGTGTTTTCTGACTATTGTGTGTTCACATTCTCTTAATATAGTTGTGTAGTAGAACTGTTCTGAACCTTTTAAAGTCAGCAAGTTATTGGCTTTCTGTTTGAGACCAAAGCTGGACCGTGGTCACTCTGGAAGCTTCTTCCGTTCTCTGAGGAAAAACCTTATTTGCTTCAGCAGAGTTTATGTACCATCGTAGGTGACTCAGCTGGAAATCTGTCTTGGGTCATAAGCTATGATGAATGTGATGGCATCCACCTATTCCTTGGCAGACATTTTGACCCCTTTTCAAAACAGCTGCACTATTTGGCAGGTCTGGTAATGAGTACTTGTGAAGGACTTGGGGTTATTGAAGGTCGAGATCGAGGTGAAGTGACATAGCTGCCGGAGGAATTTTGATCAGATCCATCCAGTTCCCCGCTGTGATGAATATTAAATTCTGCTCCCGGCTCTGTGAAAATAAGATAAGACGTTGACTTAGCTGGTCATGGGAGGGGTCTGTGCATGTTAATTTCATTGAACACTTTTCTAATTAGTTAATGTTTGTACAGCACTTTGGAGATGGAAATCGCTATAGATGTGCTGCTTGATATTGTTTTGCATGTATAAGCTATTCTGAAAGAGTTGTGACTCATTTAAGCCTTTATATAAAAGACCTCATTCCTTCAACTCCTCCCACCTCAAAATTAGTAATGCTTGAGCAATTCCCCCAGAACTTGTAGATACGGATAACTTCTTCAGAGCTGCTATGGTTTGCTTTAAAGGAAAACCACGTTTATAGGAATATGAGAGAGATTCTAATGTCTACACATAATTGCAAGAATAAGTCACTTTATAAGAAATCTTAAATGTAATAAAAATGATGAAACAGCTATTTAATAGGGCAATTGATTGCAAAGTAGGATTAAAAGCATTGACTCAGTTTCTACATTATTGTAAGGTAAGCTCTGTAAGTTCTTAACGTTTATCTTGCTTAATTCGAACAGTTGCTGAACCCACTGTTAAAGCGAAAACACTTGAAATGCACCGCACCTTCTACAATGCTGGAACTGTCTTTCAGGATTTTTATACTAATAGCGAAGCAGATTCTTTCTATGCTACTAAAAATACCTTGTTTCTATTCTTATGCTGACTTGCTCTGTGACCGTGGGCATGTCACTTAAGCTTTCTTGTCCTCAGTTTTCCTATCTGTAAAATGAGGATAATTCCTGCTTTTGGCAAGGTTCCCTGGATAAGTGCTATAGAAGTGCAAAGTTTGCTGGTGGAAAGTATTAAAATGGCAGCCCTAACAACTGAGCAGAGACAAGGAAACAGTGAAAGGTATTCTAAAACCGGCGTTCNATTAAAATGGCAGCCCTAACAACTGAGCAGAGACAAGGAAACAGTGAAAGGTATTCTAAAAACAGCGTTTGATATATGTAATACACAATCTCACTGGATCAGTACATAGTTCAGGTTGCATTATTAATCACGGGAATTTGGGGCTCAGGTTTTGGCCACCAAGAGCATTTGTCACTGATGACATTTCTTGTACTCCAGCAATGGATCGAGACCGATTCAGTTCATTGATTCGTGTTGCTGGGCAGTTTTTGAACCAGTTCTTTCCAGACTGTCATGGGCTGCAGCAGCTGTCTAGCCTGGGAAGCACAACCGGGGGAGAGTGGAGTAACAACTGTCTCAGTGAATCGCCTAGGCTAGGAGGGAGATGCGATGCATGCAGCTGCCAGCAGGACCATGACTGAAGAGCCGATTGGTCAAATGGTAAACGGCTTGGAAAGTGGT
This sequence comes from Platysternon megacephalum, assembly GCA_003942145.1. Taxonomy (NCBI): domain Eukaryota; kingdom Metazoa; phylum Chordata; order Testudines; family Platysternidae; genus Platysternon; species Platysternon megacephalum. The sequence goes on from QXTE01000090.1 coordinate 926,667, forward strand.
TTTAGTAAAAGGAAGTAAAGGCCTAAAATTTAACCTCCCTTCAAGCTGATAACACTTTATTGTGCCCAATGTTCTCTGGCTTTTGAGTGTCCGCGTATTCATTCAGAAATACACGCAGGGCTCGGGGCCCGGCAGAACCGGGGCGTGAGCACCACTTGCTGGCTCCGGTGGAGCAGAGAGTTAGGTATCGCTCGGCATAGCTGTCCCATTCCAGCTGACACAGTAATGATGGTGGCTGCACCAGTTTCTGTGCCAGGAGGATACAGAGGCAGGGAAGGAAATGCTTCCAAGCTTTAGAGATGGTTGCAAACGGGAAGAAGAGGGCCCCTTGAACATAGCCTTCAAGTGGAAATAGTAAATGATCTCTTGGTCAGCCTGGTTTTTTCTATTGCAGCTACGGGTGGGCACGAGGAACGAGAGCTTGTGTCTTTGAGTGAAGTCAAACCCATGACTGATACAGGGGAAAAGTCTGTTCAGCTCCCTTGTGCTAGATCGTAATACTCCAAGTGCATCGTTGTGAAAGAAAAGTAAATTACACAAGACTTGACCTTTCAAATACCTAACGGCAAAACTGGACAAACTCTGCATTGCTGTTTCCAAGCCCACTCAGCTTCTTATAGACTTCAGAAGCCTGGAGAGCTGGGGCTGGAATCTGGCAGCCTCGTAGAGTGAGCTCTTCCCTTACTCTGTTCTGTCTAGGTTCTTATATGGCACTCATTACTGTAGCCTCTGAGTGCCTTTGAGACGTGCATTCATTCATGTGACTACACATCTGGTGTGTGTTCTCTCAGCTGCTCCCCAGGGGAGAATATGCAGTGAGTGGCTTGTTTTGGTAGGTGGTTTTTTTTTTTTTTTTTAAATATGCATGTTGCTTTGGGTTTATGTTAAAGAAGGCAGGTCCTTGTCAAAGAACCATGGACCTTGGAGCGGAAGATGGTGGGGTTTGTGATCGTCCTTAGTTCCGGAGGGAGTTCATGTCACAGGCTTGGCCTGGCCCCTGAGAAGGTTCTGTCTTCTTCACAGATGAACTTCACCCTTATTGTAGAGAGTTGCATCGTGGCAGCAGAGAGTAGCTGTTGGCCATGGTCTTCATCCTGGAGCTTGAGGCTCTTTTACATTCCCAGGTCCCAGGCCATGGAGCAGCATGAAGATAAAGACCGAGACCTTGAACTTAATTAAAAATTCTATAGGAAGCCAGTGTGGAGCGTCGAGGTCAGGTCTGATGTGCTCGTGGTAGCCTGCGTTGCTAAGGAGACTCCTTGCAGTGTTCAGACTATGGAGTGAACTGACCAGCTGTGACTGTGCACTTGTAACCGAAGGGGACTGTGCCATGGCTCTGCCCACCAGCATCACCTCTCTTTTGCTTGGGTTCAGCTTCAGACTGTGCCATGGCTCTGCCCACCAGCATCACCTTGCTTGGGTTCAGCTTCAGACAGCTGTTTTTCCTCTGTGAGCTGATCTCATCCCAGCCCTGGGTCCTTGGGGTTGTATGTGGTGAAGGATGCATAGTTTTGTGTCATGGGCATGCTGCTGGCTCCTGAGTCCATGTGCTCTGACTAGTTCCTCTAGTGCAGAGGTTCCCAGATTTTTTTCCTGGCATGATGCCATTTTAATGAAGTCTTTCCGCCAGGACCCCAGGCAGCATGCACAGTAGGGATCGCCATGACACCCCGACCCCCAGTTTGGGAACCATCAGTCTAGAGGCTGCACTTCTGCCTAATTCCACTTCTTCCCTCAGCATGTCCTCTTCCTTTCTCCCATGCCCCTTCTGTCTGAGTCCGTTGCAGTGCTGCTGGTGTCGCTTACAGCTCCTGGCCATGGCTTTGCCCGAGGACCCCATCCGAAGCTATTGCAGCCTTCCCTTCCTGGGCGCCTGGTTAGCTCAGTGAATGAGTCTGCGCTGTCACGTTGAGCGTACCCTGCTCAGGAGGGTTGGCCAGGGTAGAAATAGCTTGGCCCCACCTTATCTAGTGCCTGCGCTTGTTACGGATGAGATCACAGTTTTATTGACTTACAAAAAGTTTTGGGTTCACCTGACCTTGGGCCAAAGTTAGAAAATTCAATTTGTCTTAACTGCCGAGATATCAAAGAGCAGTTCAAATGAGCCCCAGTCCACTGCTTTGGCATCTGTCCCAGCTGGTAACGTTCCCATTACTTCCCCCACTTCCCCCGGTGGGGCAGCAGGGGACAGGCACGTGGGTTGTGTAGAGAAGAAATTCCTGGGGCAGTTTTACATCAGGCTGCCTGGTTCTTGGAGCTGCTGCTGTCTCCCCCCACCAGCCCAGGCAAGCTGCTGCAATTGGAATCATAGAATATCAGGGTTGGAAGGGACCTCAGGAGGTTCTAGTCCCACCCCCTGCTCAAAGCAGGACCAATCCCCAGACAGATTTTTACCCCAGTTCCCTAAGTGGCCCCCTCAAGGATTGAACTCACAACCCTGGGTTTAGCAGGCCAATGCTCAAACCACTGAGCTATCCCTAAACCAGGAGGGCATCTTAAATGCCAGTGGTCCTATTTCCCATCCTCTGGCTGTAATGATTCTTGGGAGAGTAAACTGCCTGAGAGCTGAGACCTGGAGACTGACGCCAATCACCTGTGCAGCCAGTCACATGCCTCCTCTCATAATACCCCTTTTATAAGGATCTGCCCCACCACCTTTTAGTTCCTGAAGTTGTCGGTGTACGTGTGGGAGTTCAGGCTCTTTCTTCCTGTTGTTTGTTTAGGAAGCACTGCCAGTGTGCTTGGCGCTGTACAAAATGGAGACCCAAGCCAAACATTTATTCAGATTAGGTAGGTTAAGGCTTACCCTGCTTTTGTTGCTAGAGCAGCTGTGGCAACCGCTCTGCTGGGCCCGGGAGTCAGGCCCGGGAAAGACGGGCATGCTGTGTGAGGGGGTGAAGGAATCCCAGGAAGGCAGGAGAAGCCGGATGACTCTTGGGAGGGGAGAACCTAGGTGGTTTAGTAGAAACATCCCCATTTTCCAGTTCGTGCATGAAACAAACCTATCACTTGTTAGCAGCTTTCCCACAGCTGTTAATAAAACTGGAGCACAAGTTTTGGGTGATTTGACCAAGCACAATCAGAAACCACGATTCTCTGAGCATCCATGACTGAGAAATTGATCTGCTGCTCCGCCAGGGGGCAAACATGCATAATTTATTGGCGTGGTACTGGGCTGAGGGCAAGCTGTTCATGTGCTGCGTGTAGAGAGCAGTTCCCTCTAACGAGGAAGAGGCGATGCACTTCGTCTGGCATCAGGCTGCTCAGTTATTCAGAACTTGGGGTGCAGCCGTTGTACCTTCCCTCGAGGTTACTTTAGCGGCGGTGTCATCATTGAAGAGCACTGCATGTCAGCAGCTCTGTAAGTTTTGCTCGCCCTGGAAACACCATGAAATGTATCGGCAGGTCCTGCCTTGTAAACAAACTCCTAGGACATCTGTGCTTACGGGTTAGGACTGACAGTCCTCACTTGTCCAGAGAGTGTGATGTATGATGTGCCTGGGTGACAGGAGGCTAACAGTACTGGCAGCGCTGGTGCAGTGCATCTGCTAACTGGGGGCGTCGTAAACGTCTTCCACACCTGGGCTTCCCAAAGAGCCCAACTCTTCAGTGACCGTACACCTGGCGGGGCTTTAGTCCCTGAGCTGTCTTTGCTGTGAGTTTGTCTGTTCCCCTAACCAGCACGATAGAAAGACGTTTGGAGTGGGCAATGGTTTGGTGCTATTCGGATTCCCAGCGTGATTTTAAGCTGCAGTAAGATCTTGTCTCTTCTGACAGAGAAACTGGAAATTAAGCAAGTTGGGCGCATTTGTTACAGTGAGTGAAGCTGATGTGTAGAGCACAGGAATTGTCAGTCCAGATCAGAGCAGTCGCCCGTCTAGTCCAATATTCTGTCTCCAACCCAGTGTGGTACCAGATGCTTCAGAGGAAGAGTCAAGAAAGCTCCCTGTGAACAATTACAGAATAACCTGCCCAGAGGAGAAGCTTTTTCCCCAGCCCCCTGTCTGTTAATTGGCCTCTGCCCTGAAAAGGGAGGGCTGGTATCTTTTTTGAAAAAGAAGTGCCCTCTAATGACAGACGGTGTTTGTGCTCACTGTGTCTGCACGTTTCATACAGCTTAGTGGATTGTCCATGCACTGTACATCCATCTCTGCTGGAGTCCTGTTAGGAAAGTGTGCGGGGGCGTTTCCTAGGTTAGGGAAGAGGTAGTTCAAGGGCCATCTTCTCGCCACGTATGGCCAATCCGGAGTGCCTTGCTGCTCCGTTCCAGCAATCCCAGCTCCTGGGAGTTCAGCGGCACCTGGGCCAGAGGCTTGGCTAGGTGAACTTCTGTGGGCAAGGCTGGAAATCAAGGCTATTTATAGCCACTCGTCTCAGAAATGCCTGGTAAGCTGCTGTGACATTGATGCAGGGCAGCTGTCGTCAGCCCAAAGTACTGCTTGTGGGAGACTGCAGTGTTCTCCGTGAGGCTTAGTTACCTTGGAAACCTGTTTTAACTGGATCGCGACTCCAGTGAAGAGCCCATCTGTACCTGCTCTTTCTTTGCTCGCAGAGAAATATTGGCCTGAAGTCCCCCCAGGGCTGAATTCCTGTGGCATGAAGGCCCTGCCCACAGTTTGAGTCAGCGGATGAGCTGTAGTGGGGATGGCACTTTGTGGCTGAATTCGAAGTGCATTAATGCAGCTGCTCAGTGAAATGTGCTCCGGGAGGCTGGGGTCGCAGTTACCCTCTCTTTGGGCTGGGATAGGCTCTCTGCTGATATTGGTGAACTTCTGGCATTGGGAGCAGAGCTTTCAGGGCTTTATTCAGGCTCCGTTCAGACGTCTGTCGCTCACTCCTTTTTCTGCATGCTTGAGTCTCTGGAAACCCCAAGAAATGGACAATTTCCCCCGTATCTTGTTGCTTCCCCCCTAAATTTCCTGTCCGGTAGCTATTTCCACTGCGGAGCCGGTAGTTCTGCCTCATCTGAAAGCTAGTTTTCCTGTTCTGTACAGCGCCCTCCCAAATTAGGGCTGGTTTGCTCCTGTGTCCTTGAGAAGGGACTTTAGAATTGATGTGTGTAACACGTACAAGTTACAGGACTAGGTTTGAGGGCAGTAGTGGGTAAATTCTGTCCAAGGATTAATTGGTCCCTATGTGCTGTATTGACCAAAGGCTGAGGCAAATATTGAACACTCACAGGAACTATTTCAACCCACGGGCACCCCCCCCCCCCCCCCCCCCCCCCCCCTGCCTTCCAAGTGCGCAGTGTTCGCTTCTTGACTCTGTTACACGAGGTGGGTGATGGCTCTGAGTGAGTCTCCCGGAGACCTCGCTGGAGCTTCCAGGGTGGGTTTTCCACCAGCCGTCTTTCTCCAGCACCCGTTGCTGTCCCTAGCCTGCTTCTGCTGCCCTCATTTAGCTGTTTGCCTGCCTTACTGCTGCTGTTGCCTGGTTGAGCTGGGGCACGGGCAGCAGCATGTGCTGGATGGCAGTATTGCCACAAGCTGGAATGCTGGCTTTGAAAAAGATGAATCAAATCCAAGCTGTACCTGTAAAACCGAGGACTCAGCCTGACATGAAGCTGTTAGCTCCAGGTACTAATTAGTAAATAATAAACAGCCTTTTAGAATCTGCCTTTACAGCTTCCTAACTTGCACGTCTTGTCCACCTAATTTGGCTGTTTTAAAGTCCCAGAACCCCATTCCCAGTGGCTGATTTCAGAGCAGAGACTGTGTTTAGAATCTCATGTAGACAGACCCACAAAATAGGCTTTGGTTCCCGACCGTATCCCATGTGGGGGGGAGGGGAAATCTTTGAAAACCACTATGGTGCTAATAATTACCAATAATACTCAAGTATCAGAGGGGTAGCCGTGTTAGTCTGGATCTGTAAAAGCAGCAAAGAATCCTGTGGCACCTTATAGACTAACAGACGTTTTGCAGCATGAGCTTTCGTGGGTGAATACCCACTTCTTCGGATGCAAGTCCGAAGCTCATGCTGCAAAAAGTCTGTTAGTCTATAAGGTGCCACAGGATTCTTTGCTGCTTTTACCAATAATACTGATGGTCTATTTCCGTTTTTGCAAACATTCTGAATGCAGTGATGCTTTGTAAATTGGACACGCTTAAAGCCCTTTAATTAGATTAACTGAGTTCAAATGAAAGGGCTAATTATCTTTCACTAGTGTTGGGTGAGCCTTTATTGATTGATTTTGTCTTCAGGAGACGAATCTGAGCTGCATTTATCGTCTTCCCTGCACAGCCGTAGATAACTGGCACAATAAAGTACCAGGTCCTTACTAGTGCCATCACACCATCACAGAGGCAGCAACGCTGCAGAAGAGCCATGCTGCGTGTTCTGCCTCATGTGTCGACAGCAGAGTTCTAATTGCACAGCCTCATGTTGATGGTGTATGGAGCAGAAAGGAGACGGCTGGATTCTCCGGGTTCCAGGCATAGCTTGAGGTGTTGACAGGTAGAAAAACCTCATTGTCAATAGACTTGACTGACAAGTAACTCCACTTGAAACTGACAGATTTGATCTGGAAGTTGGTGAAGGAGAATAAACCTGGGACGACGCCAATTTCCACGGTCATTTATCAGACCAGAATAGCATTTTAACTAGCAAAGCCGTAAGCAAGTTTGAGTACTTCCCGATCACTGGGCCAGTGGCTAGGATGGTGAAAATGCACCTGTATTTAAATGGCTTCTTGAAAAAAGCTTTTGATTACTTTTATCCTTTCCCTTAGCTCTGATCAACTTGCTGAAGTTCCTCATGTCCAATGAGACTGTGCTATTGGCAAAACACAACATCTTCACCTTGGCGCTAATGGTGAGTGTAGAGAAAGTGGGTTCACGTTGAATGACCCAGAGGAGGAGGTTCCGTGGGGGGGCTGGGACTGTGCAGAGATCAACGTACAGCTCTCCAGCTTGGGAGCCTATCCATGCTAAGGAGACATTGGGGAACCCCAAAGACAACACTTGTTGGGATGAGGGGTGTGGGCAGAAGGATGTCTGGGATGACTTGTACCAGGGACCTTAGAGGTCCTCCTGTTGGGGGCCAGGGCAGTGGTTTGCCAGACATCTGTGCTCCGTGGGAACTGAAGGGGGATAGAAAAGCAGGAGAAGGGAGATATTAGTCTTTCATACCCAGATGGGGTGGAAGTCCAGTGGTGTAGACAAGATTGAGTTGTCTCCCTGCCTTTGCCAGTCTGGGTGAAGTGTGTATTGTGGGAGAAACCAGGAAAAGCCAGCTTGGGATGGGAGACCCTGAAACTGGAAAGAGAAGGCTAACCAAACACGGGGCGGGGGGGGGTGTCTTAATCCCCTATAGAAAATTACTGGCCCAGCTAGCCGGCTGGCCTGTGTCTGATAGTAGCCAACGGCAGATGCTTCTGAGGAAGGTCCGAGAAACCCCTTAATGGATGCTCAGTCATGTAATAAGTTTGCTCTTAAGGGAAGTTCCTTTCTCGACCCAGGTAGTTGGTGGCTGGTTTATTCCCTGGAGCAGGCAGAGTTGTAGATCACTGAAGTCTGCAAGCTCATGCTCGGAATTCGTGAGCTCAGTTTTCCGGGTCGTGGTAACAGTGGGCATGCTGTAATCTCCCCACGCCGCAAAGCATCGAAATCCGCCTGTCTTAAGGTTTTATCCACATTCCACATAAGAAATGACAGAGCAAGAAGGTGGCGTATGGCCACTCTTTGATGGGCTAAAAGAATATTGTCCAGTGTACTATGGGCTTATTACTCTGAAGGTTTTAAACATCATCGGGGTCTGATTGGGGTCTATTGTAAATTAGATTTTGTGTAACGATCCCCTATTGTCATTTTAATTGTTTTGTAGGTAGTGAACTTGTTCAACATGTTCATCACCTACGGAGACACCTTCCTCCCAACGCCCAGCAGCTATGATGAGCTGTACTACGAGATCATCCGTATGCACCAGAATTTCGATAACCTCTACTCCATGGGTGAGTGAGTGGCCTATTTGAGATACCGTTGATAAAAACAAGCAGGAAATAAGCTGTGAGAGATATTTGGGGCGGTGCATGTTTGGGGTGTGTGAATATACACGTTTCTGTATTTGCATAGATACCCAGTAAATTAAGACTTGAGAAAGGGATAAATCTGTGAAAAGAAAATATTTTTTCTTTACCAAAAGGACAAAGTAAATTTCATTGGCTCTTCACCAAAGGAACAGGCCTGTTCAAGTGATCCAGTATGGGTGTACAAGAGGACACCTGTCTGACAAGCATCTGTTGTTAATGCAAATATGTATTTGCCCATGTGACTAAATATGTGATATTGAAATGTCATCAAAAACACCCTGAACCCTCATGTAGAGTTAACCAGCCTATAGTTTGTCTCTGCCAAGCTGTGTTGAGCTCCCAGCTGGGAAAACATGCCTTCATCTGAGGCTGGAGAGCAAACACAAGCTGCAGAACCAATCAGCACAGGGAAATGGGCATTGTGAACAAAAGGGGTGGGAAGCATTTGAGAAATGCATGACAAGGAACCTGCTGTCTTGGACAAATCACACACTGCGCTCCTGCGGCGTCAGAACAAAGCCAGAGCGCAGCCCCCACAAACCCACGGGCAGGGAGGAGGAAATCGCTGGACAGAAGAATGCGCACACTAGCAAAGCAAGGAGAAGCCATCCTTCAAAGAGAGAGGAGTGCATTGGAATACCACCAAGTGAACCCAGCAGGGAAGCGAGGAACAAAGGAGAGAAGCAAAAAACATGTGGAGGCATAATCAAGCAGTATACAAACGAGCCTGCATTGAAGAACAACCGCAGCAGGGCTGGTTTAATGCCTGTGTGCTGGAAGCTGCGGAGAAAGGGATGTCTGTGCCCTCTTTGTCTGCCCCTCTCCTGAGGGGCATGTCCCCCTCCCCACCCCCCGGTCCCTCCCACTCCCAGTGTGAACATGTAACTGCCATTGTAAATAATGGGAGTAACACAAGCACAGAACAGCGGTTAGAAGACCTGTAAGAGAGTCAGCCAGCCACGGTGCACTACAGACTAGAGGCAGAGAAGCACCCCCATTCAAATAAAGATCACTAGCTGTTTCTTACGACTGCAATTGAACTGAATCTCTGCAGAATAAATGACATCTCAACATTAGAACTGGAAAAGGTATGGAGAAGGGCAACAAAAGTGATGAGGTGAATGGAACAGCTTCCGTATGAGGAGAGATTAAAAAAGACTGGGACTGTTTAGCTTGGCAAAGAGACGACTAAGGGGGGATATGATAGAGGTCTATAAAATCATGACTGGTGTGGAGAAAGTGAATAAGGAAGTGTTGTTTGCCCCTTCCCATAACACAAGAACTAGGGGTCACCCAATGAAATTAATAGGCAGAAGGTTTAAAACAAACAGAAGGGAAGAAGTACTTCATACAACGCACAGTCAACCTGTGGAACTCCTTGCCAGGAGATGTTGTGAAGGTTAAAAATATAAGTGGGTTAAAAAATGAACTAGCTAAGTTCCTAGAGCAGGGGTGGCCAACCGGTGGCTCTGGAGCCACATGCAGCTCTTCAGAAGTTAATATGTGGCTCCTTGTCTAGGCACCGACTCCGGGGCTGGAGCTACAGGCGCCAACTTTCCAGTGTGCCGGGGGGTGCTCACTGCTCAACCCCTGGCTCTGGCACAGGCCCGGCCCCCACTCCACCCCTTCCCGTTCCCTCCCCATAGCCTGCTTTGCCCTCACTCCTCTCCCTCCCCCCCAGAGCCTCCTGCACGCCACGAAACAGCTGATCAGGAGATGCAGGGAGGGAGGGGGAGGCGCTGATCGGCGGGGCTGCCAGTGGGCGGGAGGCGCTGGGTGCGGGGGAGCTGATGGGGGGGTTGCTGACGTATGACTGTGGCTCTTTGCCAATGTACATCGGTAAATTCTGGCTCCTTCTCAGGCTCAGGTTGACCACCCCTGTCCTGGAGAACAGGTCCATCAATGCTGTTAGCCAAGATGGGCAGGGACACAACCCCATGCTCTGGGTGTCCCTAAACCTCTGACTGCCAGAAGCTAGGACTGGATGACAGGGAATGGATCGCTCAATAAATTCCCCTGCTCTGTTCATTCCCTCTGGGGCACCTGGCACCAGCTGCCGTCAGAGACAGGGTACTGGGCTAGATGGACCACTGGTCTGACTCAGTCTGGTCGTTCTTATGTTCTTCTGGTTTTATCCCTCTGTTGTAAATTACCTGTATTTTTTTGTCACCCATGCAAAGTACCAAAGAGTCACTGGTGCTCACAAAGCAAATGCTGCTGCCCTTGCCTTTGGAGCCAATCACTGCCCAAGGAGCTAAGCTGGTAACAGGACATGTCTGCACTGGGCAGTGGGTGAAGCCAGAGAAAGGTGGAACGAAGAAATAACACGCTCATACTCTCTCGACTTGGCAGCAATAGGCATGTCTGACCTGCTGAAACAATTCATTTTTGCTGGAGCTACAGTTTCCGTTCCGCTCTGTGAAGTAAAACCCCGTGAATTTAACACTACAGATGCCTGAGTGGAAACCCGCTCTGAATTCATCGCTGCCGGTGTCAGAAATGGGATACTTGCTCTCTGACAAAACAGCGTTACACAGAGCCGGCACCTTCTTTTCTTCTAGGAAACCGCAGCCGTTTGGGGCTCCGGAAAGCGAGGCGCTAGAGCTGTGTCTGGCTAGGCATAGGGTAGGCGGCAGTCCAAGGAGCTTTGCCAACGTGCTCGCTCTGCACTTGCCCTTCTTCTGGGTCAGTTGTGGGTAGAGACTAATAATAGAGCCAAAGGACAGGGTGCTTTTGTAAAGTGGACCAAATGTCCCAGTTCATGTAAAGTTCATGGCACTATATGTGAAAGAAAGCGTAGAATCAAATGAAGTAAAAATCTTAAATGAACCAAACTGTACCATAGAATCTCTATGGATAGTAATTCCATGCTTGGATAATAAGACTATAGCAGTAGGGATATATTACCGGCCACCTGGCCAGGATGTGATAGTGACTGAAATGCTCAGGGAGATTAGAGAGGCTATTAAAATAAAAAACTCAATAATAATGGGGGATTTCAGCTATCCCCATATTGACTGGGTACAGGTCACCTCAGGATGGGATGCAGAGATAAAGTTTCTTGACACCTTAAATGACTGCTTCTTGGAGCAGCTAGTCCTGGAACCCACAAGAGAAGAGGCAATTCTTGATTTAGTCCTAAGTGGAGCACAGGATCAGGTCCCAGAGGTGAATATAGCTGGATTGCTTGATAATAGTGACCATAATATAATTAAATTAACACCCCTGTGGCGGGGAAAACACCACAGCAGCCCAACACAGTAGCATTTAATTTCAGAAAGGGGAATTACACAAAAAGGAGGAGGTTAGTTACACAGAAGTTAAAAGGTACAGCGCCAAAAGTGAAATCCCTGCAAGCTGCATGGAAACTTTTTAAAGACACCACAATAGAGGCTCAACTTAAATGTATCCCCCAAATTTAAGAACATAGTAAGAGAACCAAAAAAGAGCCACCGTGGCTAAACAACAAAGTAAAAGAAGCAGTGAGAGGCAAGAAGGCATCCTTTAAAAAGTGGAAGTTAAATCCTAATGAAAATAGAAAGGAGCATAAACTCTGGAAAATGAAGTGTAAAAATATAATTAGGAAGGCCAAAAAAGACTCAAAAAGTAATAGCAAAAAAATGTTTAAGTACATCAGAAGCAGGAAGCCTGCAAAACAACCAGTGGGGCTACTGGATCGAGATGCTAAAGGACCACTCAAGGACGATAAGGCCATTGCAGAGAAACTAAATGAATTCTTGGGGTCTGTGACGGGCCTGGTACCCCAGCACCCCCTAGTGTCAGGGGCGGGCTGGGGCCTAGCGCCTCGCCTCTCCCTTATCCTTCCTTCTGCCCCTGGCAAGCGGGGTATTCGGCTTAAGGGCCGCCGTCCACGTCACCGCCCTCCGCGAGGCGGGGTAGTGTGGCCTAGCGGCCGGAGTCCAATAGCACCCCCTCTCGGAGTGGGGTAGCGCGGCCTAGCGGCCGGAGTCCAATAGCACCCCCCTCGGAGCGGGGTAGCGCGGCCTAGCGGCCGGAGTCCAATAGCACCCCCCTCGGAGCGGGGTAGCGCGGCCTAGCGGCCGGAGTCCAATAGCACCCCCTTCGGAGCGGGGTAGCGCGGCCTAGCGGCCGGAGTCCAATAGCACCCCCTTCGGAGCGGGGTAGCGCGGCCTAGCGGCCGGAGTCCAATAGCACCCCCCTCGGAGCGGGGTAGCGCGGCCTAGCGGCCGGAGTCCAATAGCACCCCCTTCGGAGCGGGGTAGCGCGGCCTAGCGGCCGGAGTCCAATAGCACCCCCTTCGGAGCGGGATAGCGCGGCCTAGCGGCCGGAGTTCAATAGCACCCCTTTCGGAGCGAGGTAGCGCGGCCTAGCGGCCGGAGTCCAATAGCACCCCCTTCGGAGCGGGGTAGCGCGGCCTAGCGGCCGGAGTNCCACCCTCTCCACCGAGCCCCGACCCAGGGCCCTGGTTGTGGCAAGCTTCTCTTGCCACCCGCTCGGCGGGGATCCGCCCGCAACACGCCGAGCGGTACTGCAGCTTTAAGGCTGTCAGTCTCAACAATCACCCTGGGTCACTTCCTACCCTGTCTCGACGGACGTCTGCGCTGTGGGAGCGGTTCCTCCGTAGGTTCCTCCCGGCAGGCGTCCCTCCCCGGAGTCTCCAGTCCGGCCTCTGCTCGGCCGACCTCTCGGTGCTGGCGCACTGGCTCTCCTTCCNAGGAAGGCCAAAAAAGACTCAAAAAGTAATAGCAAAAAAATGTTTAAGTACATCAGAAGCAGGAAGCCTGCAAAACAACCAGTGGGGCCACTGGATCAAGATGCTAAAGGACCACTCAAGGACGATAAGGCCATTGCAGAGAAACTAAATGAATTCTTGGGGTCGGTCTTCATGGCTGAGGATATGAGGGAGATTCTCAGATCTGAGCCATTCTTTTTAGGTGACACATCTGAGGAACTGTCCCAGATTAAGGTGTCATTAGAGGAGGTTTTGGAACAAATTGATAAACTAAACAGTAATAAGTCACCAGGACCAGATGATGATCACCCAAGAGTTCTGAAGGAACTCAGATGTGAAATTGCAGGACTACTAACTGTCGTCTGTAACCTATTACGTAAATCAGCTTCTGTACCAAATGACTGTAGGATAGCTAATGTGATGTCAACTTTTAAAAAGGACTCCAGAGGAGTCCCCGGCAATTACAGGCCGGTATAAACTGGTTGAAACTATAGTAAAGAATAAAATTGTCAGACATGTAGATGAACATAATTTTTGGGGGGAATAGTCAACGTGGTTTTTGTAAAGGGAAATCATGCCTCACCAATCTACTAGAATTCTTTGAGGGGGTCAACTAGCATGTGGACAAGTGGGATCCAGTGGATATAGTGTATTTAGATTNCGGTGGACGAAAAGCTGAATATGAGTCAACAGTGTGCCCTTGTTGCCAAGAAGGCTAATGGCATTTTGGGTTGTATAAGTAGGGGCATTTCCAGCAGATCGAGGGATGTGATCATTCCCCTCTACTCAGCACTGGTGAGGCCTCATTTGGAGTACTGTGTCCAGTTTTGGGCCCCACACTACAAGAAGGATGTGGATAAATTGGAGAGAGTCCAGCGGAGGGCAACAAAAATGATTAGGGGGCTGGAGCACATGACTTACGAGGAGAGGCTGAGGGAACTGGGATTGTTTAGTCTGCAGAAGAGAAGAATGAGGGGCGATTTGATAGCTGCTTTCAACTACCTGAAAGGGGGTTCCAAAGAGGATGGATCTAGACTGTTCTCAGTGATAGAAGATGACAGAACAAGGAGTAATGGTCTCAAGTTGCAGAGGGGGAGGTTTAGGTTGGACATTAGGAAAAACTTTTTCACTAGTAGGGTGGTGAAGAACTGGAATGGGTTACCTAGGGAGGTAGTGGAATCTCCTTCCTTAGAGGTTTTTAAGGTCAGGCTTGACAAAGCCCTGGCTGGGCTGATTTAGTTGGGTTTGGTCCTGCTTTGAGCAGGGGGTTGGACTAGATGACCTCCTGAGGTCCCTTCCAACCCTGAGATTCTATGATTCTATGATTCTATGATAGTTCTCTGAAAACATCCACTCAATGTGCAGCGGCAGTCAAAAAAACAGAATGTTGGGAATCATTAAGAAAGGGATAGATCATAAGACACAAAATATCATATTGCCTCTATATAAATCCCTGGTACGCCCACACCTTGAATACTGCATGCAGATGTGGTTGCCCCATCTCAAAAAAGATATATTGGACTTGGAAAAGATTCAGAAAAGGGAAACAAAAATGATTAGGGGTATGGAACGGCTTCCGTATGAGGAGAGATTAATAAGGCTGGGACTTTTTAGCTTGGAAAAGAGACGACTAAGGGGGGGATATGATAGAGATCTATAAAATCATGACTGGTGTGGAGAAAGTAAATAAGGAAGTGTTATTTACTCCTTCTCATAACACAAGAACTAGGGGGTCACCCAATGAAATTAATAGGCAGTAGGCTTAAAACAAAGAAAAGGAAGTATTTTTTCACACAACGCACAGTCAACTTGTGGAACTTTTTGCCAGAGGATGTTGTGAAGGCCAAGGCTATAACAGGGTTCAAAAAAGAACTAGATACATTCATGGAGGACAGGTCCATCAATGGCTATTAGCCAGGATGGGCAGGGATGGTGTCCCTAGCCTCTGTTTGCCAGAAGCTGGGAATGGGCGACAGGGGATGGATGACTTGATGATTCCCTGTTCTGTTCATTCCCTCTGGGCACCTGGCATTGGCCACTGTCGGCAGACAGGAGACTGGGCTGTATGGACCTTTGGTCTGACCCAGTCTGGCCGTTCTTATGTATGTTTGTGCCCTGAATCTTCCTTTACCCAGGTCTGCAGAGCTGGTGAGCACTGTACATGAACCCACCCTGCTCATGGATTCACGGGCTTTGTTGAAGTATTGATGTTTATAGACAGCCCTAAGGAGGGTGCTGTGCTCAGGGGGAGAGAAGCTGTGTTCATGTACAAATGCCAGGTACCCCTTTCCAGAAAATCCTAGCTCCAGGCATGGCATCATAAATGGATTATTCCTTGACCGTGCAAATTCACCCACAGTTCCGGCAGAGCACACTGCGTAAAGAAAACGCCCTTTGTTCTGGATTTCTTCACTGCTTCGCAACTGTCTTTGAGGTGTGGGTGCCGAGATGATGGGCTGCCTGGAAACACTCTGGACCTGAATAAATACCTTGGGCACTCTGTCAGCAGCACAATGGGCTTCCAGAGACGTTCTGCCCGGTTTGGAGTGTTTTCAGATCTGCTCCCTGTCTCTGTGAGGCAGAGGGGGCGTGCTGGTCTCTCTGGGGAGCAGGCTTCTCCCCATGCTGGTGTATGATCCTTCTCTGCAAGGCTGATTAACAGAGCCAAAGAAACTTTCTACATGGGGATAGTCTGAAACTACAGGGCGTGGTCTAGAATGGATGGAACCCTGAATAAATAGGAACTGGAGCTGAGCAGAAGGGGAGCAAATGTGGAGTAAGATACCAGAGAAAGTGGCATGAGCAGAGAGCAATGAATGAATCCTAGACGCTAAGCTCTTATTTCTGGAGGAAGGGGATCTGGAGACATGGAGATGAAATCAGGTTGGCATGATTAATTCCCTTCTCCCCACTCCAGAAAAGGAGGCTGCGCTTTGGCCTATACAGCTTTTTTATATTCCTAAAATCTCTGAAATGGCTTCAGAAGAGGCTACGTATTATGGCCTGAGCGTGAGACCCCGTACCCAGGTCGTGACAACCAGAATGGGGGCAGAGGGCGGGGTTCTGTTGGCTCTCTCGAAGGCTGGTCTCGTTGTGACTTGGATCTCCAGCTGCTGTTTTACTGGACGTTCCACGTTAGAAAGCGTCGCTCTGTTGTCGGTTCAGTGCCAGCAGTCTTAAGGATCTCTCTCCCTCTCTTTCAGTGCTACGGCTTTCGACCAATGCCGGTCAGTGGAAGGAGCCCGCCAGCAAGGTGACGCATGCGTTAGTCAATATCAGGTAAGGCGTAGGAATGAATAGCAGCGTTGGAGTTCTTGGGAGTGTTCTGCGTGGCTCTGCCGGTTTGACACTTCCATTTTTGTTGCACAGAGTTTGTTTGGGAATTTGGTTTGCTGTATTCGGCTAAATTGCTGCCTTAAGCAAAGGGGGTGGAGGGCTCATGAAAGTTTGAATGACTGTCTATAATAATAATGCTTAGCTCTTCCAGGGGGCTCAGCGCGGTCAAAGCAGTAATGAGTTCATCCTAATTGCACCCCTTGCATGCTGGCAGGGCGATTGTGGGTCAAACAGGCTTTCACTCGTGCTTGATTCCATTGCATTCATGAGACTACAATCGCTGCTTCTGAGTCACCTGCTCGTGGTGTCCGTCTTGCCCACAGAGAACGTCTTTGCAGAGGCTTTAAGCCAGTTCCCAAGCCCCTTTTAAAACTGCAAGGAATTAAAAAAAAAAAAAAAAAAAAAAAAATGTCCAAATGCCTATTTAAAGATGGTTTCAGTTGGACCTATTGAACTCTCCTGCCCCAGGGCCACAAGTCAGTCACTAGCTGATGGGGCTCGGGAGTAACTGTCCCTGTTGCCACGTTAGTCCACAGCTGTAGAGGCTTCAATCGTAGCGTCAGGGTTTCTTGCTCTGAAATCTCTAATCCCTGGCCAGTGCTGGAGACAGAACGCTGGGCTGGATGGCCCATGGGTCTGACCCAGGCTGATTGGAAGGCGGAGGGAGGGGAATTTAGTGTTTGACCACCATAAAAAACCCATGTCAGCTACCGAGGCTTGTGCCCACCAGCACCCCAGTCACTCCTTGGGTGTGGGACCCCTTTCTCCCACCTTTTGGTGTGTTTTTCTCATTGCCGATGGGGTGCTCCGTGGGGCAGGCACTGCACCGTTCTCTGTGCTTGGGAGGTGCCAAACACCGCGTGGGCACTACCCTGTAAATAATCAGTGGCATTGGCCATATTTTCCAGAAAGGGAAACTGAGGCCCAAGTCCACACCAAAAGTCAGGAGCAGAGTCTGAATTGGAACTGCCCCGAGGCATGCTGCCTTCCTGGGAAGCAGTATGTAGCTCGGTGGAGCTGTCTCAGTTCTTCGCAATTCCCTCACAACAGACGACAGTGTGTACAAGGCAAACTCTCAGGGCACATTTCAAGGAAATATGTGTTTTATGTGTCTATAAATCACCTTTAAAGGTTTCCTCTGTAAGTTTCATTTCCTCACGTAGAGGTTCCAGAAGACTTATTTTGTTCCCATCTTTATTTTTCATAAACAGATCTAAACGAAAGCTTTGTGGGCAGATAATACTCCCTAAATGAAGCTGCAGAGCAGATAGCATTTAAAGTGTCACAAGTGTCTGCCCTTGGAGTACTCTGGAAATGCAGAAGCGTCTCTAAACTGGGAAGGGAGTATTCACAGGTGGAAAGGATGAGGCTGTCCAGGTTTCTAGCCTTGTTCTGTAGCATGTAAACAAGCAGGGTCACTTTCCCTTCTGGGCGCCCCGTCTCCCCAACACGGATTCATTAAAACTGATCCTCTCAAGCAGCTGAAAAGATAAAAAGCAAACAATTGGCAACGTGATTTCCTTCCCACTGCTGCCCTCGCCGGGGGCATCCAGCAGCCGGCAGAGCGGGTGGATGGGGGAAACTGGCCCCACGGGTTCCTGTTTTAGCCTTGAGATAGATTTTAGTTGTTGTTGCTCCGTGCATGCTGTTCTTCCACCCTCCCTTTCAGTTCAGATCCCTTCTTTGTCATGAATTGTTGTTCCCTACGGGAGGATGTCAGGTGCTGGCCTCCCTCAAACACGTAGTCGTCAGGTGTGTGCCTGAGGAGGCACTAATTAGAGCCCCTCTTCCTGGGCTAAGGTTGTTGAGTAGGTCCTGGTAATGCAACTACAGTATCACGTAGAACCCTGGGATTTCTTGAATCCATATTAACCTGGTGGCCGGCCTGGGTGCAGCCCAGACTGCGCTTGTGGGAGTTGATCTTTTAGCAGTTGACAGAGGTTGTGTTCATGCTGCTTCAGCTTGAGAAAAGCTTGCGTGGACTTACCTGCCGACCCTGGCTGGGGTGGAGTGGGGTGTTCTGTTGTGAGGGGAAATTTAGCAGGCCTTAAACTTTAGTCAAGGCCCTGAGTTTGGCCAAGCTTGCTTACAGGCCTTAAACGCGTGGATCGATTTTTCCACATCACTGTGTTCTTCCATCTCACAAGCAGGGCTTCAAGAGACACTTTCATTTCAGTGGGCCGTGGCCGGGGGTGGGGTGGGGGAACAGACGGATGGGACACTTTCAAGACTATCGCACGTAAACCATCAACCTGTTTCCCATTTTAGTCTCTGTAATTTCCCCTCGCTGCTCTGTGCTGTCTGCTGGGGCCTGCAGTGTCTGCCGGTCACACGTCCTGTGTGAAAGGCAAGAGGGGCTGCGTTTCATCCAAGGAAGGCAACTTTCAGATTTAGGCGGGTTGTTTATGCAGGTCTCAGCTGGGCAAAATGTGGGCACTCCTACATCTTGGACTGGCATATCATGGAAGCTTTAGAAACTGGTTTTTACTCTGAACCCCAACCAGTGCCTTGGTGCCAGTGAGCCATTGGCTACTGTTGGCATGTCTTGTTCAAAGACTCTCAGCTCCTACCGTCAAGAACACATATCATGAGAGATTCGGGTTGTTCTCTGCATACAAGCAGAGCTACGTTTAGCCATCACAATGAGGACGAAAAGTTAAATTACTCCCAGGATGGAAAGTTGGTGGTTGCCTAGGGATCAGTGATCATGACCTGATTGCTTTCAATAAAGGCAAATGGAGGACAATTATATACATACTTGGTTCTTCAAAAGGGCTCACTTCCCAAAGATGAGGAAAATTATCAGTGAAATTGATTGGGAGGAAAAATTTAGACAGAAAAATATGAATGAAAAGTGGGAGTACTTTAACTGATTAGGTGGCCAAAAAGCCACAACTCCACAATCAAGAAAGAGGACAACTTTGGTTAAAAGCCCATCCTTGTTCATTTGGGGGAGTGAAAGCAGAGATTAGAAATAAAAAAGCAATGTCTAGCATGGGGGAAAAGGGGAAATAGAGAGCAATCGATATAAATGAGAAGTCATGAAGTTTAGAAAATTGATAAGGTAAGCTAAAGACGGGAAAATCTATGGCTGGCAGAGCCAAGGGCAATAAGAAGGAGTTTAAGTATATTAGGAATGAAAGAAATCCAAGTGATGGTATAGGCCCATTATCAGATGGAGATGGTAACATTGTTAATAATGATGCAGAAAAGGCAGACATTTTCAAGAGATTTCTATTCAGCATTTGAAAAGGAGCAGGATGATGTATTGAAATCACATGAGGATGAGGAAGTCCTTTCCAGTCCATTAGTTACTATGGAGAACAGTGGTACTGGAACAGTTTTTATAATGGGGGTGCTGAAATCATGTATTTGGGTTGTTGCTACCACTTCAAGCCAACAGGTGCAGCAGCACCCCTGGTTCCAGTACCTATGATGGAGAATGTTAAACAACATCTGCTAGAGATAAACATTTTGAAATCTGCAGGCCCAGATAACTTTCACCCAAGAGTCCTAAAAGAATTGGCTGAGGAGATGTATAGCTTTGCTGCTGTTAAATTTTAATAAATCTTGGAGTATGGGGGAAATTCCAGAAGACTGGAAGAGCGCTAATGTTGTGCCAATATTCATGAATGGTAAGTGGGATGACGAGGGTAACTATAGACTGGTTAGCCTGGGCAAAGTAATGGAAAAGCGAATCAAGGATTCAATCACAAAAGAATTAAAAGCTAGGAATATAATAATTGCCAATCATGTGTTTTTTTGGAAAATAGTTCTTGTCCAACAAACCTGATTTCATTCTCTGAGATAAATTTGTTTGTTTTTTTTTATAAATGGAGATATACCTATCTCATAGAGCTGGAAGGGACCCCGAAGGGTCATCGAGTCCAGCCCCCTGCCTTCACTAGCAGGACCAATTTTGCCCCAGATTCCTAAGTGGCCCCCTCTCACAACCCTGGGTTTAGCAGGCCAATGCTCAAACCACTGAGCTATCCCTCCCCCGGATAACAGATAACTGCAGATGTAATATACTTAAACTTTGTAAGAGGTTTGACTTAGCATCACATGACTTTCTGGTTAAAAAAAGAAGTGCGATACAATATCGATGAAGCATACATAAAATGGATTAAGAACTGGCTAAGTGACAGAACTCAAAAATAGCAATAGCAAAAATAGTTGTAATGGGGAACCCTCAATGAACGGGGGAGTTTCTAGTGGGGTCTCCCATGGAATGGAACTAGGCCTGATGCTATTCAACGTTCTCGTCCATCATCTGGAAGTAAACATAAAATCATGGCGGATACAATTTGCAGATGGACGCCAACGTTGGCGGAATGGTGAATACTGATGAGGACAGGGTAGTGAAAAGGGGTTCCCCTCGCCGCAAGAGCGCCTCCTTGTGCCTGGGTCTGGGAATTAGCTCTCCCCCTGTCTGGTGACCCCTTCCATTGGTTGTTTACACTTTGGCTCCTCTCTCTCTCCGTGACTCAGCCCTCTGCCCAAGTCTCTGTATTGTTCCTGCCCTTCCAGGGTAACAAGGTCCCACCAGACAAGCTGTCCAGATGCGGTCTCAGATGGTCTTCGTTCCAATTCTCCAGGTCCTGTGTCTGTTTCCCAGTGGCTGGTAGGGGAACCTGGGCCTGCCTGCTACTCCAGCTTCCAGCCCAGGGTTCTATGACTAGCAACCTAGGTCTGCTCGGTCCCGGTGACTGTTTTCCTGGGCTTCTTCCTACCGCACCTCTCTATCTCCTTGACTATATCTGGAGTTTGCCACCAGAGCTTCGTCCAGTCCCTGTGGCTACTTCACCCCTCTTGGCCTCTTGTCAAGACTCCTTAGGCCAGGGTAGGACCCCAGGGTTTACTCACCCGCTGGATTTCCTCCTTGGCCCTGGCTAACTCCCTTTCCTTCTTGGAAGTGACTGCAGATCTCTTCCTGCTCTGACTTCCTGTTTTATAATCCCGCCCGCCCCTAGCCCTTAGGCTGTATCAGGCCCTACTTCCCCTCCAGGTGCAGAATATATAGTTAATTGGCTCATGTGATTTGCCCCACACTGGGCACTAAGAGGTTAATAGAGCCCTCGGGAGGCTACGCAGAAGGTAGCCAATCAGAGAAGGCCTGAGGGGAGCAGCCAATAAGGGTTGGGCAGGCCCCTATAAGAAGATCTGCAGGGCAGAGCAGCTTCAGTTTCTCCCTGGAGCTCAAGGAGGACTGGCTGCCTTGCAGGCTGAAGGTGGCTGTCACCCTGGACAGAGCAGGCAGCTCCTGGCAGGCTGCAGGGATCTGCAGGCTGAGGCCCTGAGGCAAGGGCCAAGAGGGTGCTGGGGCTGTGGGGAAGTGACCCAGGGAAATCTACTGAGGAGGTAGAGGGGACGCAGCAAGCAGCAGCCTTCGACAGGCTCCCCCTCGCCACTGGGGAAGTGGCTAGACAGACTGCAGTCGCCACTGAGAGAAGTGGCTGGCCAGGGATTGCAGAGACATCCCCCAGAAGGGGGGAGCACAGAGTGTGTCACAGCCAGAGGCCGAGGACACCACAGTCTTTGGAGGGACGTGGGTCCAGGAGGAGAAGAGGTGATGGGTGGAGCACCACCAGAGCNGGGCACCTGGCATTGGCCACTGTCGGCAGACAGGAGACTGGGCTGGATGGACCTTTGGTCTGACCCAGTCTGGCCGTTCTTATGTATGTTTGTGCCCTGAATCTTCCTTTACCCAGGTCTGCAGAGCTGGTGAGCACTGTACATGAACCCACCCTGCTCATGGATTCACGGGCTTTGTTGAAGTATTGATGTTTATAGACAGCCCTAAGGAGGGTGCTGTGCTCAGGGGGAGAGAAGCTGTGTTCATGTACAAATGCCAGGTACCCCTTTCCAGAAAATCCTAGCTCCAGGCATGGCATCATAAATGGATTATTCCTTGACCGTGCAAATTCACCCACAGTTCCGGCAGAGCACACTGCGTAAAGAAAACGCCCTTTGTTCTGGATTTCTTCACTGCTTCGCAACTGTCTTTGAGGTGTGGGTGCCGAGATGATGGGCTGCCTGGAAACACTCTGGACCTGAATAAATACCTTGGGCACTCTGTCAGCAGCACAATGGGCTTCCAGAGACGTTCTGCCCGGTTTGGAGTGTTTTCAGATCTGCTCCCTGTCTCTGTGAGGCAGAGGGGGCGTGCTGGTCTCTCTGGGGAGCAGGCTTCTCCCTATGCTGGTGTATGATCCTTCTCTGCAAGGCTGATTAACAGAGCCAAAGAAACTTTCTACATGGGGATAGTCTGAAACTACAGGGCGTGGTCTAGAATGGATGGAACCCTGAATAAATAGGAACTGGAGCTGAGCAGAAGGGGAGCAAATGTGGAGTAAGATACCAGAGAAAGTGGCATGAGCAGAGAGCAATGAATGAATCCTAGACGCTAAGCTCTTATTTCTGGAGGAAGGGGATCTGGAGACATGGAGATGAAATCAGGTTGGCATGATTAATTCCCCTTCTCCCCACTCCAGAAAAGGAGGCTGCGCTTTGGCCTATACAGCTTTTTTATATTCCTAAAATCTCTGAAATGGCTTCAGAAGAGGCTACGTATTATGGCCTGAGCGTGAGACCCCGTACCCAGGTCGTGACAACCAGAATGGGGGCAGAGGGCGGGGTTCTGTTGGCTCTCTCGAAGGCTGGTCTCGTTGTGACTTGGATCTCCAGCTGCTGTTTTACTGGACGTTCCACGTTAGAAAGCGTCGCTCTGTTGTCGGTTCAGTGCCAGCAGTCTTAAGGATCTCTCTCCCTCTCTTTCAGTGCTACGGCTTTCGACCAATGCCGGTCAGTGGAAGGAGCCCGCCAGCAAGGTGACGCATGCGTTAGTCAATATCAGGTAAGGCGTAGGAATGAATAGCAGCGTTGGAGTTCTTGGGAGTGTTCTGCGTGGCTCTGCCGGTTTGACACTTCCATTTTTGTTGCACAGAGTTTGTTTGGGAATTTGGTTTGCTGTATTAGGCTAAATTGCTGCCTTAAGCAAAGGGGGTGGAGGGCTCATGAAAGTTTGAATGACTGTCTATAATAATAATGCTTAGCTCTTCCAGGGGGCTCTGCGCGGTCAAAGCAGTAATGAGTTCATCCTAATTGCACCCCTTGCATGCTGGCAGGGCGATTGTGGGTCAAACAGGCTTTCACTCGTGCTTGATTCCATTGCATTCATGAGACTACAATCGCTGCTTCTGAGTCACCTGCTCGTGGTGTCCGTCTTGCCCACAGAGAACGTCTTTGCAGAGGCTTTAAGCCAGTTCCCAAGCCCCTTTTAAAACTGCAAGGAATTAAAAAAAAAAAAAAAAAAAAAAAAATGTCCAAATGCCTATTTAAAGATGGTTTCAGTTGGACCTATTGAACTCTCCTGCCCCAGGGCCACAAGTCAGTCACTAGCTGATGGGGCTCGGGAGTAACTGTCCCTGTTGCCACGTTAGTCCACAGCTGTAGAGGCTTCCATTGTAGCGTCAGGGTTTCTTGCTCTGAAATCTCTAATCCCTGGCCAGTGCTGGAGACAGAACGCTGGGCTGGATGGCCCATGGGTCTGACCCAGGCTGATTGGAAGGCGGAGGGAGGGGAATTTAGTGTTTGACCACCATAAAAAACCCATGTCAGCTACCGAGGCTTGTGCCCACCAGCACCCCAGTCACTCCTTGGGTGTGGAACCCCTTTCTCCCACCTTTTGGTGTGTTTTTCTCATTGCCGATGGGGTGCTCCGTGGGGCAGGCACTGCACCGTTCTCTGTGCTTGGGAGGTGCCAAACACCGCGTGGGCACTACCCTGTAAATAATCAGTGGCATTGGCCATATTTTCCAGAAAGGGAAACTGAGGCCCAAGTCCACACCAA
The DNA here is from genome assembly GCA_003942145.1 of Platysternon megacephalum. Taxonomy (NCBI): domain Eukaryota; kingdom Metazoa; phylum Chordata; order Testudines; family Platysternidae; genus Platysternon; species Platysternon megacephalum. The sequence continues at coordinate 950,598 of QXTE01000090.1, forward strand.
AAGTCAGGAGCAGAGTCTGAATTGGAACTGCCCCGAGGCATGCTGCCTTCCTGGGAAGCAGTATGTAGCTCGGTGGAGCTGTCTCAGTTCTTCGCAATTCCCTCACAACAGACGACAGTGTGTACAAGGCAAACTCTCAGGGCACATTTCAAGGAAATATGTGTTTTATGTGTCTATAAATCACCTTTAAAGGTTTCCTCTGTAAGTTTCATTTCCTCACGTAGAGGTTCCAGAAGACTTATTTTGTTCCCATCTTTATTTTTCATAAACAGATCTAAACGAAAGCTTTGTGGGCAGATAATACTCCCTAAATGAAGCTGCAGAGCAGATAGCATTTAAAGTGTCACAAGTGTCTGCCCTTGGAGTACTCTGGAAATGCAGAAGCGTCTCTAAACTGGGAAGGGAGTATTCACAGGTGGAAAGGATGAGGCTGTCCAGGTTTCTAGCCTTGTTCTGTAGCATGTAAACAAGCAGGGTCACTTTCCCTTCTGGGCGCCCCGTCTCCCCAACACGGATTCATTAAAACTGATCCTCTCAAGCAGCTGAAAAGATAAAAAGCAAACAATTGGCAACGTGATTTCCTTCCCACTGCTGCCCTCGCCGGGGGCATCCAGCAGCCGGCAGAGCGGGTGGATGGGGGAAACTGGCCCCACGGGTTCCTGTTTTAGCCTTGAGATAGATTTTAGTTGTTGTTGCTCCGTGCATGCTGTTCTTCCACCCTCCCTTTCAGTTCAGATCCCTTCTTTGTCATGAATTGTTGTTCCCTACGGGAGGATGTCAGGTGCTGGCCTCCCTCAAACACGTAGTCGTCAGGTGTGTGCCTGAGGAGGCACTAATTAGAGCCCCTCTTCCTGGGCTAAGGTTGTTGAGTAGGTCCTGGTAATGCAACTACAGTATCACGTAGAACCCTGGGATTTCTTGAATCCATATTAACCTGGTGGCCGGCCTGGGTGCAGCCCAGACTGCGCTTGTGGGAGTTGATCTTTTAGCAGTTGACAGAGGTTGTGTTCATGCTGCTTCAGCTTGAGAAAAGCTTGCGTGGACTTACCTGCCGACCCTGGCTGGGGTGGAGTGGGGTGTTCTGTTGTGAGGGGAAATTTAGCAGGCCTTAAACTTTAGTCAAGGCCCTGAGTTTGGCCAAGCTTGCTTACAGGCCTTAAACGCGTGGATCGATTTTTCCACATCACTGTGTTCTTCCATCTCACAAGCAGGGCTTCAAGAGACACTTTCATTTCAGTGGGCCGTGGCCGGGGGTGGGGTGGGGGAACAGACGGATGGGACACTTTCAAGACTATCGCACGTAAACCATCAACCTGTTTCCCATTTTAGTCTCTGTAATTTCCCCTCGCTGCTCTGTGCTGTCTGCTGGGGCCTGCAGTGTCTGCCGGTCACACGTCCTGTGTGAAAGGCAAGAGGGGCTGCGTTTCATCCAAGGAAGGCAACTTTCAGATTTAGGCGGGTTGTTTATGCAGGTCTCAGCTGGGCAAAATGTGGGCACTCCTACATCTTGGACTGGCATATCATGGAAGCTTTAGAAACTGGTTTTTACTCTGAACCCCAACCAGTGCCTTGGTGCCAGTGAGCCATTGGCTACTGTTGGCATGTCTTGTTCAAAGACTCTCAGCTCCTACCGTCAAGAACACATATCATGAGAGATTCGGGTTGTTCTCTGCATACAAGCAGAGCTACGTTTAGCCATCACAATGAGGACGAAAAGTTAAATTACTCCCAGGATGGAAAGTTGGTGGTTGCCTAGGGATCAGTGATCATGACCTGATTGCTTTCAATAAAGGCAAATGGAGGACAATTATATACATACTTGGTTCTTCAAAAGGGCTCACTTCCCAAAGATGAGGAAAATTATCAGTGAAATTGATTGGGAGGAAAAATTTAGACAGAAAAATATGAATGAAAAGTGGGAGTACTTTAACTGATTAGGTGGCCAAAAAGCCACAACTCCACAATCAAGAAAGAGGACAACTTTGGTTAAAAGCCCATCCTTGTTCATTTGGGGGAGTGAAAGCAGAGATTAGAAATAAAAAAGCAATGTCTAGCATGGGGGAAAAGGGGAAATAGAGAGCAATCGATATAAATGAGAAGTCATGAAGTTTAGAAAATTGATAAGGTAAGCTAAAGACGGGAAAATCTATGGCTGGCAGAGCCAAGGGCAATAAGAAGGAGTTTAAGTATATTAGGAATGAAAGAAATCCAAGTGATGGTATAGGCCCATTATCAGATGGAGATGGTAACATTGTTAATAATGATGCAGAAAAGGCAGACATTTTCAAGAGATTTCTATTCAGCATTTGAAAAGGAGCAGGATGATGTATTGAAATCACATGAGGATGAGGAAGTCCTTTCCAGTCCATTAGTTACTATGGAGAACAGTGGTACTGGAACAGTTTTTATAATGGGGGTGCTGAAATCATGTATTTGGGTTGTTGCTACCACTTCAAGCCAACAGGTGCAGCAGCACCCCTGGTTCCAGTACCTATGATGGAGAATGTTAAACAACATCTGCTAGAGATAAACATTTTGAAATCTGCAGGCCCAGATAACTTTCACCCAAGAGTCCTAAAAGAATTGGCTGAGGAGATGTATAGCTTTGCTGCTGTTAAATTTTAATAAATCTTGGAGTATGGGGGAAATTCCAGAAGACTGGAAGAGCGCTAATGTTGTGCCAATATTCATGAATGGTAAGTGGGATGACGAGGGTAACTATAGACTGGTTAGCCTGGGCAAAGTAATGGAAAAGCGAATCAAGGATTCAATCACAAAAGAATTAAAAGCTAGGAATATAATAATTGCCAATCATGTGTTTTTTTGGAAAATAGTTCTTGTCCAACAAACCTGATTTCATTCTCTGAGATAAATTTGTTTGNTGGGATGACGAGGGTAACTATAGACTGGTTAGCCTGGGCAAAGTAATGGAAAAGCGAATCAAGGATTCAATCACAAAAGAATTAAAAGCTAGGAATATAATAATTGCCAATCATGTGTTTTTTTTGGAAAATAGTTCTTGTCCAACAAACCTGATTTCATTCTCTGAGATAAATTTGGTTGATAAAGATAACTGCAGATGTAATATACTTAAACTTTGTAAGAGGTTTGACTTAGCATCACATGACTTTCTGGTTAAAAAAAGAAGTGCGATACAATATCGATGAAGCATACATAAAATGGATTAAGAACTGGCTAAGTGACAGAACTCAAAAATAGCAATAGCAAAAATAGTTGTAATGGGGAACCCTCAATGAACGGGGGAGTTTCTAGTGGGGTCTCCCATGGAATGGAACTAGGCCTGATGCTATTCAACGTTCTCGTCCATCATCTGGAAGTAAACATAAAATCATGGCGGATACAATTTGCAGATGGACGCCAACGTTGGCGGAATGGTGAATACTGATGAGGACAGGGTAGTGAAAAGGGGTTCCCCTCGCCGCAAGAGCGCCTCCTTGTGCCTGGGTCTGGGAATTAGCTCTCCCCCTGTCTGGTGACCCCTTCCATTGGTTGTTTACACTTTGGCTCCTCTCTCTCTCTCTGTGACTCAGCCCTCTGCCCAAGTCTCTGTATTGTTCCTGCCCTTCCAGGGTAACAAGGTCCCACCAGACAAGCTGTCCAGATGCGGTCTCAGATGGTCTTCGTTCCAATTCTCCAGGTCCTGTGTCTGTTTCCCAGTGGCTGGTAGGGGAACCTGGGCCTGCCTGCTACTCCAGCTTCCAGCCCAAGGTTCTATGACTAGCAACCTAGGTCTGCTCGGTCCCGGTGACTGTTTTCCTGGGCTTCTTCCTACCGCACCTCTCTATCTCCTTGACTATATCTGGAGTTTGCCACCAGAGCTTCGTCCAGTCCCTGTGGCTACTTCACCCCTCTTGGCCTCTTGTCAAGACTCCTTAGGCCAGGGTAGGACCCCAGGGTTTACTCACCCGCTGGATTTCCTCCTTGGCCCTGGCTAACTCCCTTTCCTTCTTGGAAGTGACTGCAGATCTCTTCCTGCTCTGACTTCCTGTTTTATAATCCCGCCCGCCCCTAGCCCTTAGGCTGTATCAGGCCCTACTTCCCCTCCAGGTGCAGAATATATAGTTAATTGGCTCATGTGATTTGCCCCACACTGGGCACTAAGAGGTTAATAGAGCCCTCGGGAGGCTACGCAGAAGGTAGCCAATCAGAGAAGGCCTGAGGGGAGCAGCCAATAAGGGTTGGGCAGGCCCCTATAAGAAGATCTGCAGGGCAGAGCAGCTTCAGTTTCTCCCTGGAGCTCAAGGAGGACTGGCTGCCTTGCAGGCTGAAGGTGGCTGTCACCCTGGACAGAGCAGGCAGCTCCTGGCAGGCTGCAGGGATCTGCAGGCTGAGGCCCTGAGGCAAGGGCCAAGAGGGTGCTGGGGCTGTGGGGAAGTGACCCAGGGAAATCTACTGAGGAGGTAGAGGGGACGCAGCAAGCAGCAGCCTTCGACAGGCTCCCCCTCGCCACTGGGGAAGTGGCTAGACAGACTGCAGTCGCCACTGAGAGAAGTGGCTGGCCAGGGATTGCAGAGACATCCCCCAGAAGGGGGGAGCACAGAGTGTGTCACAGCCAGAGGCCGAGGACACCACAGTCTTTGGAGGGACGTGGGTCCAGGAGGAGAAGAGGTGATGGGTGGAGCACCACCAGAGCAGTGCGCACTGGCTACCAGAGCTAATTCCCATATCGGCCACAAGGAGGTGTTGGAGTGAACACGGTTACAGCTCCTTCTGCCCACGTTAATCTCTCCGTGCTTGGGGGGGGGGTGTCATGCAGAGCTGTCTGGATCACTTGTTAAGCTGGGCCTGTTCAAACAAAATGCTTTTTAATACAGCCAAATGGGAAGTTATCCATTTAGGAAGAAGGAATGCAGGCCAGACCCACAGAAAGGGGGACAGTGTCTTGGAAAGCCGTGACTCTGAAAAGGATCTAGGGGTCAGAGTAGACAGGCAGCTCAGCATGAGCTCCCGGTGAGGTGCTGCGGCCAAAAAGGGCCAACACGGTCCTTGCAAACATAACCAAGTGAGTAATGAGCAGGGGTAGGGAGGCGGTTTTACCTTTGTACGCAGCATTGAGGAGGCTGGTAGTGGAATACGGCATCCAGTTCTGGTGGCCATGTTTTAAGACGCGTGTTGGAAAAATTGGAAATGGTGCAGAAAAGAGCCACAAAATGATATGTGGTCTGGAGAAAATGCCCAACACTGAGAGACTTAAGGAGATCAGTCTGTTTAGTGTATCAAAAAGAAGACCGAGAGGTGACTTGATGACAGTGAATTATGGGGAAAAAATATTGGTACTAAAGGGCTCTCAGTCTCCCAGAGAAACTCCAAACTAGAACCAATGGCTGGAAGATGAAGCCAAACAAATCAAATTAGAAATTGGGTGCATATTTTTAACTCTGAGGGTGATTAACGCCTGGAACAAGTTCCCCAGGGCAGTGGTGGATTCTCCATGTCTTGATGTCCTCAAATCATGGCTGGCTGTTTTTCTGGAAGATGCTTTAGCCAAACTCAAGTTATTAGTCTCAGTGCAGGGATAAATAGGTGAAATTTAATGGCCTCTAATATACAGGAGGTCAGACTTGATAATCTTATAATCCATTCTGCCCTTAAAGTCTGTGACTCTACAGATGTGGAGGCAGCAGGCCACGGAGGAGCTAACAGAGGGAGAGAGACTTCCTTCAATTTCTGCACTCGCCAGTGCCTGACATGGGTCTGATCTCTGCAGGGTGTTGGAAGAGTCTCTGTGAGTTGGCCTGTCATCCAGACCTTGTGCCTGTGACTCCTGAGTTTGCAATGCCAGGGCCCAGTAGTGCACACTGTGGGGACGGCTGTGAGTGTACAGTGGAATCTCTCCCACATTTGTTGCTCTCCCCTGTGCCACAAAGCTTCTTGCCAACTGAGAGAGAACCAGCATTTGGGAAAGGCAGCCTAGCGGCAGGGTCTGGAGGCTCGGGCCCGGCTTAGTGGAGTACATGCTCCATCAGTGGTGGATTACACTGCTGGGCATGGGTTTGTTGGTGTCAGGCACAAGTGGTTGAATTGTGTTGCTTTTCCAATATGTGTCTGCTGCATTGATTGGCTGAAATAAGAAACCCCAGTAGCTAGTGGATGGAAAACTGACCTTCACACCTATGAGGAAATAAGCAACTTTCAAGGCAAGTGATTTTCTTGAGGCTAACGAGCCCCTTTATGTTAACGTCGTGCAGGTTTGCATTTAATGAGGATTTTATTACGTCCAAGTTCAAAGGGGACATCCTGAGATTGCTCACACAATGAGAGAGGTGGCGGCTGAATCATTGTACTCTTTTAATAGACTTTCTCCTAATCAGTCATTTTCTCAAGGTGAATAAATAGATTAACCCAATGATTAATAGATTGAACTTCCCCATTATCTGTAATGCAGTCACATCATCATTGTTTTTGAAGTCATTTTAGTTTCCACTGAAACAGTTTTAAAATGGGGAATGTTGGCAGCAGGTAGCGAGGTGTAGTAGATCTTTTGATTCATGTCTTAAGTGATTGTATTTGTGCTGGTAGAACCCATCTCCGCTTGGGCATTCTGACGCTAGCCAGTCTCGTTCCATGGTAGCTGCTTTTGGTGGTACTTTTCCTTTGTGCGGCAGGTGTCTGAGCCCTCACAGGCAGCGGAGTATGCAGAGTATCACTTGGGCACACAGAAGGGATGTGCTGGCTGTCAAGCTGTGTGAGCAGCCAGACTGTGTGAGAATAGCTTAGGTTTAAGTTTGAGACTGAGGCTATACTAATGCAAACAGCATCAATCTCCCAGCTCTCAAACGACAGCCCTGGCCGTCTTTCGGGTGCTCCACAGAATGAACTCAAGAGCCGGGGACTGGAGTGCTGGGAGAGGCAGCGGGTAATCAGAGTTCTCTCCTCTTCTCTCTGGGGGAATATGGAGTTTACACACTTTTAGTTACAAAACTATTAAAATAATTAAATAACAATGTAATTGTTAAGTTGGTCTGTGAGTGACTGCCAAAACCACATTGTAATGGCACTTCTCGTGTTCGCCTGCAGTGTCGTCATAGCCTAAACCCAGTTCAAAATGAGGGCACGTCTGCACCCCCTTAGTACCTACCTTACCACTGCCTGGCCTGCAACGCTGGAAAGGTCAGCGTACCCACTTCTTTTTTCACCACTCCACCACCGGAGGAGGGGCCGTAGGGATTGCTTAGAAAGCTGCAGCCTGTCTGGCACACAGCTGTGGTACGCGCCGTACAGCAAGGAGTCAGTAGCTCAAAGTGGGGCGAGACCTGCTCGTGGTCTAGGAGTCTTGTAATGAATGGCTGTAGGGTTTACACAGGCGCCAGGCCGTGGGAGGCCTAGGGAGACGTTGTGCTTCTCTGCGGATCACAGGGAGCTTCACTCAGCTCGAGAGTGCAATGAGGGGTCCGTGGTGAGCAGCAGACGAGTAAAGATGGAGGACGAGCTTTGGACTGATTTGATGGGAACTCGAATACCAAGGGAAGTGTAAGATAAATAGAAATTTACCCTAGTGCTACCCTCAAGCACCAACGGAGCAGTTGAAGAGGCAGAGGGAGCTTGCTTGGCTGAAACTGCGTTAGGGGATCAAGCGACCCAAGAGGCTGGCTAGTGCCTCTCAGATCCTCTTCCCTTCTGTTGTGATGGGCAGTGAACGTAGCCAGGCCTAGGTGGAAGGACACTTGCAGCCAGGCCTCTGGCTGGCAGTGGGAGTAGCTGCGTGGGCTCTGCTCTGACATTCAGGCTGGCTGGGTTTGCTCTCTAGGTCTGTTGGTATTGATTGGTGGGCCCAATTGTGAATGCTGGCTAGTGACAGAATAATGAGTCAATTAAACCGCTCACTGAGGTATGTTGTAACAGTAATGACCTTTGGCATGCTGCCACTGCTAATCAAACCTGGCTGATCTTGTGTTACAAGATAGCAAAAGGCCTTTAACTAACTAAAACAATTACTCCTGGTGCCATTGGTAGTTTGCTTTCAAATCCTCACCCTGTTATTGCCACGGTTACAGCTGGGATAGTTTCAGAAATGCAGTCTCATAAGAGTGCTCCCAGGAGTGAGCTAGCAAATGTCTTTTCTCCAATAGATGCTGCCCTGTGTCATGCAGACTCCTGTTAGCAAGATACCAGGCCGGAGGAGAGGAAAGAATTTTCCAAGCTGCTCGGAACAGAGCTTTTTTAATTTGTTGTGTTAAAATCCCTTTGCACCTACTTTAATTAAGCTTCATGACTCCCGCGAGAGGTAGCTATGTGTAATAATCCTTCTTTTCCAGGTGGGTATCATGAGGTGCAGAGATAGTGACTCACTCAAGTGAGGGCATGTCCTAGGAGTAGAACCCAGGAGTCCTGGACTCTTGGTCTACTCTACGCATTAGGCCGCTGTTTGGGGGAGGGCGGGGGGGTTGGAAGATCTCTTCTTGTGTATCATATCTTCTGCAGTTTTTGTTGCGAGGGACTTTGGCATGGAAAAGCGGAGCTTAGACGCCGCAGTGACTGTGGCAAGAGAGGATTTTGGTTCCTCTGAGTTTATCTGCTCTTGCTGCTCATTCTCCACCTGACCTCACAGTCCCTATTAGTGAAAACTTGGAGCCCTCTGCAGCAGCTAGTTCTGACGTAAACCGGATTCTGGCTTTAGCTGGGGATGGAGCAGGAGGAGTATATGGAATCAGAGGAGCAAAGACCCTGTTTTTCCATGCCAGCATGGCTAGGAATTTAAAATGGGAGGATGGGGGAAAAAACAGCAAGTAACAAGCATCACTGACTACACATGGGCTCTTCCAGTTTTCCATGGAGTCACCACCTACCTGTTCTTTCAGCTACTTTTTCACTAGTTTCTTGTCGTTTGTCCCTTCTCCTTGTGTATAACTCTCCCACAGAGGCAGCTGAAAATCACACCTGTTCGTAACAGTTGTGTTGGTTTCCATTTGTTGCTCTGTAATTAGTTGACTCACCTTGATTGGTTTCTCTTAGGGAGCATGAGCCAGTGTCATTCTGCCTTGGTTTTCCTTCACCCTTCCTCGTTCATGCAGCAGCTTAAGCCAAATGCTGTCGCTAATGGCATTGGCCCAGTTCCAGGAATAGGGCTTGTTAGTTGAGTGGCATTCTGGGTCCGGTTCCACCCGCAGAGAAAGGACAGTGCAGCTCCCATCATGTGCAGATCAGGTAGGAAGCCATCCAGTTTCACCAAGGGACACTTCCTCTCTTTCAGCCACTCGGGCTTGCTCTGCACTGGAGCTGTCGGCTAGGGGGTGACTTTGACGGTTCAGCTCTGCCGGCAGAACCCCTAGTGTAAATGTAGTTACATTGGCACACGAGTCCTTTGGATGTACAGCTTACTTGGCTTGGAGAACTGGTGTATCAGTTATACAGGCAAAAGGACTCTCTTGCTGATCTAACCTGCATCCACACTCGGGGGGGTTAGTGGTGTCACTGTACCAGCTGATCAGTGTAGACCAGGCCGAACTCCCTCCGCCCGGGCGCTCTCCCAGGTGGCCTCTGAAGGAGGCTGCCATGGGTGCACCAAGGCTGTTGGCTCTGGTTTTCTGGCAGCCCGAGGCACTTGCCAGCCCCAGTGCTGCTGTTTTGTTGCTCTTTTGGGTTAATTCTTGTAGGGGGTTTTGCCTCTTGGACAAATGGAGGTTTGTGGAGCTAGCCGAGGTGCTGACTGGGCCGGCTCGTGCTGCAGGGGAGCGCACCCCGGCAATGCAGCTGTGTCTCCCCCTTTTACAGGGAGAACGCAGCCTGCAGGGGTGCAGACACCTGTTGGTTCACTTGGCAATCCTGCTGCCCCGGTTACCCTCCCTCTCATCTCCCCGTGGCCGCAGTACGCTGACTCCCGGGCGTGTAGCCCACTCAAGGGTGGGGAGGAGCACTTTGTTCCCGGGTCACTGCCTGCTTCAGCCAGGCTTTCTGGGCTTCTCGTCATTACCTGGCATTGGAGGAGCCCCTCCCCTTCTCCCCACTCAGCAAGGCAACAAGGCAGGGCCGGGGAGGGTGATTTCCAAGCAGACCCATCCCTGCACTCCGGGAGCCTACTGCCTGCCCTCTTCAGGTGAGGGCCCGTTCTGCTCAGGCGAGCGCAGCACGCTGGGAGAGCAGAACTGCACCAGTCAGCTGCTTGGGAATCTCTTCCTATATTCAGCAGACACGCCAGCCTGGCTGTGTGGGCCTTAGCAGACAAGTATTCGCCTACCGAGCTGTTTACCTTCCAGTGACCCTCTCTGTCCTCCTGGCCCCCCTGCCTGGTCCCCTTCCTCCTTAAGGTGGTAACAGTTGGTGAGGTTTGGGCAGAATCTGCCTAGCTCATGTTATTTGCATCCCCGCCCTGTTGCTTGAGGCCCTGCTGTGCAGATCCCATCTGCTCTGCACCATGGCAGCAGGGCCGGAAGGAGGGCAGTCCTCACCGGCGGTTCCTTCCTGCGCACTGGCTCCAGTGGTGCAGACACCTGCCCTGCAGTTGTGTTGGTTAAGCTGCTCATTACCTGTACACAGGTACAAACCTTCAGATGTGGAAGTCACCGGGAGCAGCTTTTGTGAGCAGAGGGTGGAGTCACTGGCTGAAGGCGGGGAAAGTATTTCTCGGGGTGACCGCCTGATTGCACGGGAGTGCAGCTGATCCATCTGGCCTGCAGAAATGTATGCGCAGGGGAGAGCTCCCTCTCTCGCTTTGCTGGCTCAATGCTGCCTCGGTTGAGAAACACACAAATTGCACATTAGCAGTGGCTGGGTTTTGGGGCAGTAGTGGTGAATAGTTCCAAGCCACTCACGCTTTCCTTCTAGCTTCAGACGGGTTTGCAGAAAATCACCTTTTGGACCTAAGCTGCTTGACTAGACTGCGTTTCCACGGTGTGCCAATCACGGGTGTTGTCTGTGATAGCGTTCCACCCATTTGTCTCTGTTTCATGTTCCTCTGGTTGGAACGGGAACATGCTAATGGCCCAGTAATACACCAGCAGGGGATGCCTTAATGGGCACACCGATGGTCTCTTTAAAGCAGCTCCATCTGCCCAGTCTGAGGTGACTTCTGGATCTTCCCTGGCTGTTATTACTGGTTAGGTGTGAAGGCAAGAGAGTCAGAGGTACGCTTGATATGTAGCCAGTAATAAAAGATTTGACTCTTCCAAAGCCAGGATGTGTTTTCACCAACAGGTTTCCCGCAACTTAAGGTGCTTGTTCAATGTCAAAGGCAACCGAAAACACAAGGCTTCGGTTTTCTTTTTTAAAGGCTCTCTTGTTTTTACCAGCAGGGTCCTCGTAACTAGCTCTGTGGGATTGTGGATGGCCTTGGTCCAGTTCCTAATTGACAAGTGTCACCCTCATTCTTGACCCCTTTGTTGGTAGTCACAGCCTAGCAGAGAAGCCAGAAATGGACCCTGTGACTGGCCACTCGGCCCCTGGAGTTGGTCCTACCGGGTCAGGGTTGAAGGAAGCTTCTACAGATTCAGCCCATGCTGTGCCTTTTTTGAGAATAAATACAGCATTCCTGTCTCCACTGGTACCAATCTAGCACTAAAAATTCACTTAAATGAAGGAAAATCATTGAGCTGTTTTCTTCATAACCCAGACAATGTAAATATAGTTGTGAGCTGGTGATGTTTTAAATAACGCCTTCCTGACCTGAAAACCAGCTCAGAGTGATGCTGCAGCTCTGACGCCCATTTAGAGGAAATCTGTTGCTCTCTGAAGAATAGCAGCCACCCGAATTATTCTGCAGTTTGATTTTTCACTAGAAATGGAAACGTTCTCTTCTCTTAATTTTTCCTTTAGGACTAAATTGACAAAGTACCGCCTCATTAAGTACATCTGCTCATTAAGATAATGAAGTGCCTACCTTAGTCATGTACTGAAAGCAATGATAATAGATCGTTAGCATGACTCCAAAAGCTGCAATCAATTTGAGGATTACACCAAAAATGTGGAAAACAGTCCCCAGGAAGGCACAGAAAGCTAAAATAAGACTTTTGTTTTATTAAAAGAAAACAGACCATGTTGGTGGAAATGCATCCTAGCTTTCAAGGTTTAAGATGTTTTGTTTTCAGGAGCTCTCTGTGATGTGCATGGAGCAGATTGTGTCACACCGGTAGAATTGGTGTTAGGATCCACAGCAGCCAGTGAGCGCCTGATGTCACAGCCGGAGCTGCTTAGAAACCAGAACACTGGCTATTGGAAAAAGGGGAACGCCAATTAATCGTTTTCTCTCTACACACTTAAAAAAGTCTCTTGGGTTTAGGCATCTTTGCATCTAATTTAGAATATTGCAGGGCTTGAACTGGGCTGAATTACAGTGGCTCAGAGAGCCCATACCCATTTTCTGGGAGGCTACCATCTTGTGCTCCAGAATGTGAGTGTGAGATTTCAAACAATCGCTGGAAAGATCACGGTCAGTCAGGCTGCGAATGGGGTGAAAACTGATGCAGATGTGAGTCTGCACACATTTAGAAGCAGTAGCTTCGAGGTCTTACTTGCCCCATTCATCTCAATGCAGGGTTAATGCTGAAGGCTCTGACGTTTGAAATGTCAATATTAGCTATTTCGTTGCTGAAAGGGAAGCACCCCAGAGGGAAGGATCATGATGGTCTTACGAAGAACTGTAGAGTCCCTTGTGTGTGCCATCTCATGCTGGTGTGACGCATGTGGGGCAGAGCTTGAGAATCCCATACGACCCCAGTAGTGGAGTCCTTGCTACTTTTCAGCAGGGCATCCTGAGAAGAGGCTCTTCCTTATGCTGGCCAGGGTCTGGGGAGGGGGTCACAGCAGCAAACTCCTGTTCTGTAGGAGAATAAAAACATTCTTGCAAATGTCTTTTCTTCGGGGGGTGGGCTGTGGGGAGGGCTCTGCAGGGCACCGGACCTTGCTGGCGGACCCTGAGCCCCAAAGCTACGTCTTGTTGTGTTAGGGATTCATTAGCCCATTGTTGTGTGCATTAATTACAATGCCGTTTTTTCTCCTCCGTAGCTGGATTATGAAGAGTTGCTTGGGTCTGTTTGGAAGGGTTGGGGTGTCATGCAGACTTGGTGGCCAAGGAAAGGATGAGTTCGGCTGTCTGGACCATTGACTTTCAAGGATGGTTTTGGTTACAGTAACAAGAACTGCTGCCCCTCGGGGCAGGAAATGTAGCTGGTGGTGTGTGCTGTGAGGGGCGATAAAAGCCCTTTAGTCCAAAGAGACGAGTACAAATGATGGTGCCCAGACATCGGGAGGCAGAACCTTCAATTAGATCTTTCTTCCTGAAGGTTGTGTGTTGTACAGATTAATGTGAAGCTTTCTCTGCTGACATGGGGGTGTGAACGCGATACACTTCATTTTATAGACCATTCTTTACACAGTGTCTCCAAAGGCTTATGGAGCTTATCAAACAGGGGCACGTGCGTGTATTCAAAAGACCCATTGCTTTTATTTAGACTTTTTCCTCTGGTGAATTATTTAATATCCTGCTTATAATTTTGTGGCATAATTGATTTGCTTTGGAGTTACAACTCTGCATTAACTTTTTATGGACATTTGAGATAAGCACACTCTCCCTTCTAGTTCCAGCAGCCAATGATCTGCCATATGTATCCAGGTTCTTCAGGCGTTAGCATTTGAAAGCCCTTGCTGCTTTGAGGTCAGCCGCTGTGTGACATGTAGTGTCTCGAGACAGGCTGTGGAATTTGCAGTGGCTAATACCCGTTCTTCCATGTCCCGTGGCTTCTACAGCTCAATACAAACATTTTCTCACGTGTGTGTGTTGGGGGGGGGAGGGCAGAGGGAGCCCCTTCCCCCCCCATCCTGGGGCTGCTCAGGAGCTTGTCATTGGGCCAGGAATAGGGTCGCTTGCTTCACTTTAACTCTGCACTCAGTGGGTGAAGGTTTGTCGTGTCAGGAGCGATGCAGTCATGCTAGCTTTGGGCTGCCTGCCAGAGGTGCTGAGCGCAGCTGAAGATAAGGCCCTTTTGTGTGTTGAAAATGAAAGCTCAAATCCGGTTGGTAAATGGGTTAGAAGAGCGAACGCTGAGAATTTACCTTTGCAATTGCCTAATATGCACTCGTCAGGAAGTTGTGTCCTGTTGCTGAGACACAGCTCTGTAGCTCAGTCATTTGTGAGCGGAAACCCTCCGAAGCAGGCCCACGCTGAGGCTGCCGAGGGAGACAGAAAGCACCCTGTCAAACGCCGCCTGTAATGTTCTAGTCCCCTGCCCTTTTTCTGGTGGTTCTTTCTTGTAGGTTTTGCAAACTTTGATTAGGGTCTAGCCCAGTGTGATCCTTTGTGATACATACAATGCTCAGAACACCAACAGAGAGATGCCTCCTGCCTGAACAGAACCTGTTTATCACCTTCTGGTGGCCTGTCTTAACTCGCGTCCCTTAAGAACGTAGTTTTCAGGATACCTATATAAATCCTTAAATATTATCCATACATGTATTTGGCAATGATTATGACGACCAGTAAGCTTCTGGCTTATATGCCACCCTTTGGTGAATTACTATGCATATACCTGGCCAGAAGGATCCCTGTCACACTTATGCATGCCCTCTGCCAGTTGGCACGAAGGGGATCCCTCAGTCCCACTCCTCTACAGATGTTTCTTGCTATGAGTGTTTTAGTGCAGATTTTGATTCGTTTTGCATTTAGAAATTCTCTGCTGAGCCTTCATATACAGTATTTGACATTGTAGCAAAGGGGGATTTTGTTGCAGCTAGTTTCATGTAGATCTTGTTCTAACTGGTGTCTATATGGAGCAGTAATAGATTAACCTGATCTGGAACGTGGTCCGTGGATTTTTTTTGCCGCACTTTACACCAAAGAATATTTATTTAGCTTTGGGTTGGCAAGAGGCTACTTTAAATGTCTTTCCTCTAGGTTGAACATAGCAGAAATGTTAGGGATAGATGAAGACCAAAGCAGCTAAGATACGTCTCCTCCCCTCATCATTCTGTTGTCGGCAGCACAGTTCTGCAGCCGGCAGAGATTTGTCATTGGAATCAATTCCCAGCAACAGTGGAGCCAGGGAGGAGCTGGCAGAAGCTGTGTGTCTAGCAATCTTGTTTCACATCTGGCCCACGGTCTTTGATGAATTCAGTGAACTTTGCTCAGTTTCATCCAGTTAAACAAAACTTCCCCACGTGTTGTTTGACAGAGTTTAGCAGTCCCTGCTCGGACTGACTTTGCATAGCAATTGACTTGCTCTCCTGGCCCTTGGCGTGTCTGGTCGTATTTTTTAATGTGGTTGGCAGGGTTGCCAGCGGAAGCAGCCTGGGCCCAAGGACAGCTAGAGGACCTGAGCTTTCAGTGCTTCCAGTCAGTTAATCTTCATGAGCCAAACTAGTCACTCAAGGAGAAGAACAAAAACATTTTTTTGCGCAGTGAGTGAGGACAAGGAAACAATCAACAGAAAATCTCCCCCTTTGGGGAAAGAGCATAAGGTGCAATTTGAACTGATTTGACACAGGAGTATTGAGAGAGCCAGTGAGCTGCTGGGAGAACCGTCTCGCCTAAAGTTCTTAGCAGACATGCCAGGGTTTCTGAAAGAGCTAAGCCGTCCCCTCAGAAGGGTTGGTGGTACCCCCCCACCCCCAAAACACTGGTCACCCTCGTTAGAAAATGATCCAAGTAGGCTGCTAAACACCGGGGGGGGAGAGGGGTTCTAAAGCTTGAGGTGTGTGAATGCATCTTCTTTGGGTGTTGTCCTTACGGTGTCAGTAATGGGATGATTGTGGTGGTAGTTGGGGTATTGGGGTTCCCGTTCCGATTAGTTTATCTTTGTTTAACGTAAACGCCTGAAGCCACTCCCTTCGGTCAGTCGAAAATCACTTTTCAGCTTCAACAGGGCAATAAATGTGTCCTGTAAAATTCAGGAGCCAGCCAACAAATTGCCATTTGGAATCCATACAGCTGATGAACGTGATCTCCTTAAAGGGAAATCTATTCATTTGACTTAGTGCTTCCACGATTAATAGCTTGCCAGATTAAATTGCTCCATAAAAGTGCACACTACTTTATTTGATCTCCTCCCGGTGTGATTAGCTAGGCCATACTGTATGTTAATTACATTGACATTTTTCTCTTCTTTAGTTTCATTATTTTATAAACGTTTAGCCCAGCATGCTTTCTCTTAGCATGGGTAAAAGCCATTATGTTTTGCTTTTTTGGGCCACTGCCTTCTGCCTTTTTTTCCAGAAAGATCCTGGATTGCTTTATAAAGGTAGCAACCTGCTACAGAGAACACACTGGGGATCTCTTTTTCTGCCACTGAAACAGAGCAGCTGTATTAACAGCGCCCAGCTGCACGACGCAGTCACTTAGAATAGGAAACGAAGAGCACGTGTTTCCAGTGACGCTCTTGGTGCCCATTTCGGCAGCAAATACCCAAACAGGAGTTTGTCCAGGAGGCTGAGACTAGGCCACCTCCTTTTGCAGAAAGTGCTATGGAGTCTTTATTGACCCCGTGTTTTGTGTCCGCACCTGAAAGACAGCAGCTGAGCCTTCCCAGCTAGGCTGGAGTGTTGGGTCAGGGCTGATTTAGGCCTCATTCTTGGAGGACTCCTACTCAAATACTGACCCGGTTAAAGCCTGCTTTTCTTATGGGGTCTGGCCGAATCACAACACAAGGTGGTGAGTGGCAGCACACTTATGCAAACAGCCTAAGATATTAGGGGAAGTCAACACTAGTCAATTTGATGTAGATTCCATGTAAAGCCATTTGTTGTGTGTGTGTGTGTGTGTGTGTCTCTACACGCACATTATATGTATAAAAATTGCCTCAGACTCCTGAAGTACCAGTTCATTCTCCTTTCCTTGGAAAGATATCATCAGAGTTTTATTGTACAGTACAAACCTGATTACTTGCCAAAAAACAAACAAACCCAAAAAACCCTAGGTTGATGCAATATTAAGCTTGAGAATTTCAGTGCTCACAAGTTAATGTTCTCACAGCAACATTAATATGGCCTCATTTCACAGTGGTATTTTTGATTACCATTTACGCTCACTAGATAGAGTATTTACAATGTGGCCAAGTTAATATGGGAATCTGTGTTTTTATTCTCTGACTTCTCTTGATCTAAAGCTGAGTCCCCTTATTATCTGTCTGCCCTTTATCTAGTTTTTTTCCAGATAGGATAGTGTGTTGCCTTCCCATAGAATTTATCCCAGAAGGTTGGCACAGGTTTTCATGTTAATGAACCCATTGTTTTACTGACCAGATCTCCAGAGCCCAGGATGTTAAATGAGTGCCTAAGTTTTACCTTTGTCCATAGCTTTTCAGGAGCAGTCTAAGTAGCTGTTTGCTTCAAAGGCTGTAACAAGGACAAGGTGCATTCAAGACCTCCATTGCCTGCTGGGTAAAGGATTGCATCTTATCTGTTTGCAATCACAGCCATAGGCCACATATATCTTGTCAGATATATCATTCCTGTTCCAATATTTCAACCCCATGAGCTTGAAGGGTTTGAGGTATCTACCTTCTCTGAACATTATATATAATAGGGAAGAAGGGGGAAATAGATAGTAATAAATATAAATCAGAAGCTAGGAATTGTAGAAAATTTATAAGGGCAGCAAAGGGACAGAGAGACATCTATGGTCAGCAGAGATAAGGACAGTAAAATCTCCTCCTTAAAGTATATTAGGAATAAAAGAATCCTAAGAATAGTATTGTGCAAACAACTGCAACAGTGGCAAAGCTAAAGCCAATTTGGAGGAACAAGAACATCTCCCTGGAATCCAAATTGAAGCTGCTGTACGCACTGGTCGTCTCCATTTTTCTGTGTGGTGCAAGACATGGACCCTTACGGCAGAACTTGAATGGAAAATACAGGCGGTAGAGATGGGATACTGCCGTAAAATCCTGGGCATCTCCTACTTCGACCATGTCACTAATGAAGAGGTCCGCAACATCATCGCCCAATGCGCTGGGTCATAGGAAGACCTCCTGACAACCGTGAAGAAGTGCAAGCTGAGGTGGTACGGACATGTAACAAGATCTGGCCTATCCAAGCTCATTCTCTAAGGGATAGTACAGGGGGAGAAAAGAAGAGGTAGACAGAAGAAGAGATGGATTGACAACATAAAAGAGTGGGCAGGAATGGACTTCGCGGAGACTCAAGCACTGACACACAATCGTCAGGGGTGGAGACAATTGGTTGATTGCTCATTAGTGATGGTGCCCCAGTGACCAGTGTGGTTATAGGGGTGGTGGTGGTGGTGATGATGAAGAATAGTATTAGTCCATTACTAGATGGAAATGATAGAATTATCAATGATAATGCAGAAAAGGCAGAAGTGTTCACTAAATATTTCTGTTCTGTATTTGGGGAAAAGCCAGATAAGGCAGTCATGTCATATATGAAAATGAGGAAACACGTTGCATTCCAGTAATAACTCAGGAGAATGTCACAGTAGCTGCTAAAGATGTTTTAAAATCAGCATAGAAGAATCACAGAAGATTAGGGTTGGAAGAGACCTCAGGAGGTCATCTAGTCCAATCCCTGCTCAAAGCAGGACCTAATCCCCACTAAATCATCCCAGCCAGGTCTTTGTCAAGCCTGACCTTAAAAACCTCTAAGGTAGGAGATTCCACCACCTCCCTAGGTAACCCATTCCAGTGCTTCACCATCCTCCTAGTGAAATAGTTTCCCCTAATATCCAAACTAGACCCTCCCCCACTGCAACTTGAGACCATTGTTCCTTGTTCTGTCATCTGCCACCACTGAGAACAGCCGAGCTCCATCCTCTTTGGAACCCCCCTTCAGGTAGTTGAAGGCTGCTATCAAATTCCCCCCCCCCTTCTCTTCTGCAGACTAAATAAGACCAGTTCCCTCAGCCTCTCCTCATAAGGTCTGGATAACCTTCATTCAAGAGTTTTAAAAGATCTGGCTGAGGAGCTCTCTGGGCTGTTAATGTTGATTTTTCATTAAGTCTTGGAACACTGAGGGAGTTCCAGAAGGCTGGAAGAAAGCTGATGTTGTGGCAGTATTTTATAAAGGTAATTATAGGCTTGTCAGTCTGACATAGATCCGGAGCAAGATAATGGAGTGGCTGATACGGGACTTGATTTATAAAAAACGAAAGGAGGGTAATGTTTATTTGCATTAATTACATCGGTTTATGGAAAATAGATCCTCTCAAACTAACGATCTCTTTGTTTGATAAGATTACAAGATTGGTTGATAAAGGCAATCATGTTGATGTAATAGACTTAGACTTCTGTAAGGCATTTGACTTGGTACCACATGACATTTTGATTAAAAAACTAGTGATATAAATAACATGGCACACACTAAATGGATTAAAAACTGGCTAACTGAAAGACTTAACAATGTAATTATAAATGGGGAATCGTCATCAAGTGGGTGTGTTTCCAGAGGGGTCCCGCAGGGATCTATTCTTGGCCCCAGGCTATTTAACATTTTTATCAACGACTTGGAAGAAAACATAAAATCATCACGGATGAAGTTTACTGATGACACAAGAATGGGGGGAGTGGTAAATAACGAAGGGGACAGGTCAGTGATTCAGAGTGGTCTGGATTGCTTGGTAAACTGGGCGCCAGTAAACAATGTGTGTTTTAATACAGCTAAATGTAAATGTACACTTCTAGGAACAAAAAAATGTCGGCCATACTTACTATCCTGGGAAGCAGGGGCTGAAAAAGATTGGGGTCCATGGCGTATAAACAGCTGAGCACAAGCTCCCAATGTGACGCTATGACCAAAAGGGTTAATGCAATCCTGGGATACTGTCCTGGGCTTTGGGGTGCAATCCGACTAGTGAGGGGTTGAGTCACTGCCTGCCCTGTAACCCTGGGTGCCTCAAATGCTTTACCACTGTAACTCCCTGCCTGGGACGTTCACAGTCAGCAACAATCATGCAAGTCACACCCTGAATGTTTGTGTATAGATGCAACTCTGACCCCAGCAGCCTGCCAGCAACATAGCAGCCTGGCTTGCTACTTCAGGGTGACCGCAAAACACTCCAAGTCCTGAATTTTCACAAAACTATGTGCTCTGCCAGCCCTCTCCTGGACAGTTCAGAGAAGTAATCAGGGTTGTTTGTTCCTTTGAAGACGCAAGAGCACGTCACAGCTTATTAACTTAAGGAGGGTATATACACCCTTCCGTTTAAACACAGCACTGACTTGGTTTAGAGTAACAATAAAACAAATGTATTAACAGTAGGACATAGGTTAAGTGATGACAAATAAAAGGAATAGAGTCAGAAAGGGTTACAAGCAAATGTGAAAACATGCATCTGAAAGGCTAACATTTAATTTAGCAAGGTACAGGCTTTGCTTAAGATGGTTTCTCACCTATATTGTATTCAGTTTCCAGAGACTTCAACGCGCTCCCTTCTTTCTCCCCCATTGGCTGAAGGACCCATTTTTCTCAGGATGCAAGAGCTATGTTCTCCTGTGTCCTGTCCAGTGATGGATGCCAAAGATGGCTTCTGTTTTTGCTCATATCTTCCAAAGTTCAATGACTTTGTTTCAAGAGGCAGGAAGACCTCACGCTATTCTTTCATTCCTGTGGGCTTCCCATCCTCTTGCTGGTTTCTGTGTCAGTGGCGCTTCTGTTGTTCTTGGTCAGACCTTGCTTAATCTCACTGGAGACAGGGAGATAGCTGCCTTCTCTCCTGTCTGGGAGGGAACCTGTTTCTCCCTGTTTGGCCATAGACTTTAAAGCATAATATCATTAAGTATCCATATTTCCTCCTATACTGTTCATACATACATTTCACAATGATACTAATCAATGGTGTGTCATTAGCGTGCAGAAAAGACCTCCCTCTGTACACTTTTGTAATACAGTAATAGTGTATACAATCACTTGAATCAGTTGCTCATCACTTGAGGTTCCTCCCCCTGTCTTTACAGACCAGTAAACCTTTGCAAAATGTTCTTTGAAAAGCAAAGCCCAGACCAGCTTCTCTCTCTGGCTGTGGCATAGATGCCATTCTGTCTCCTCTCCCAGCTGTTGGCTTGATAACGTTGTTTACCTAATATGTAAAAATGGATCTTCATTGTCTTTGCCTGAAGACCAGGCTGGTCAGAGAATCAAATACACATTCCTTTGTCTGAAGCACCTGTGCTTATTCATTGCTGGCCAAACACATTTTAAGAATATAATTCTAGTGCATATTCACAACTCTTTGTACACACACTGTGCATACATCATCCAAGAATATTAATGATTAGTGCAGGGGTAGGCAACCTATGGCACGGGTGCCGAAGGCGGCACGCAAGTTGATTTTCAGCGGCACTCACACTGCCCGGGTCCTGGCCACCGGTCCGGGGGGCTCTGCATTTTAATTTAATTTTAAATGAAGCTTCTTAAACATTTTAAAGACCTTATTTACTTTACATACAACAATAGTTTAGTTATATATTATAGACTTATAGAAAGAGACCTTCTAAAAATGTTAAAATGTATTACTGGCATGCGACACCTTAAATCAGAGTGAATAAATGAAGATTCGGCACATCACTTCTGAAAGGTTGCTGACCCCTGGATTAGTGAGTCGTTAGTTTTCCAGTGCTATCTTACATGACACACTTTCAGAGTGAGTTGGGGTATGCGGCCTTGGTCAGGCCAGCTGAAATGCATTACCTGACACCAGTGAGCCACTGGCATGGGAGGGTCACACCATGGTCATTACAAAGCGGCAGGAGGGCCAGCCACTGGCTGACCTGAAGGCAGCAGGTCTTAACCCTCTTTCCTGGACAGGGTATCTGCCACCATATTTGCTTTTCCCTTTATATAGAAGAAACCTGTTTTGTCCCCTTTGTCTGTGTACAGTCTCCAGGACATAATACCAGAGAGTATCCACAATTTCACCTCCCAACTTGTTACAAGCATTCATAGTGCTATCAATGACCAGTGTGGGGTTAGATTTCAAACAGTCTATTACACGTCACCGTTTAAATCGGTATCCTGACACCAGTGCGTGAGGTGTAGCGAGCATGTCAGGCCTGACGAGTTGCTGACACAGAATCATGAACCACAAACAGGCCTCTGTGTCACAGGAGCATAAACAGGGGCATCTTGAGTAGAAGCAGAGAGGTTTATTTTATCTCTATATTTGGCACTGGGGCGATTGCTGCTGGAATATTGTCTCCAGCTCTGATGCCCACTAATCAAGAAGGATGTGGATAACTTGGAGGGGGGAAGAGAAGAGCCATGAGAATGATTAAAGGATTAGAAAACCTGCCTTAGAGTGAGAAATGCACGGAGCTTAATCTATTTAGCTCAACAAGGGGATGGTTAAGTGCTGACTTGATCAGTCTGTAAGTACCGTACATGGGGAACCAATATTTAACACTGGGCTATAGCAGAGAAAGGTCCAAGGTTATCCAGTGGCTGGAAGTGGAAGCTAGAGGAATTCCGGCTGGAAATGAGGCGTACATTTTTAACAGCAAACAGGTTCCCCAGGGTCATGGTGGAGTCTACATCACTGGCAGTTCTTAAATCAAGCTTGGATGCTTGTCTAAAAGCTCTGCAGTAGGGATTATTCTGGGGCCGTTCTCTGGCCTGTGCTCTACAGGAGGTCAGACCGGATGATGAGCACAATGGGCCCTTCTGGCCTTGGAATCTATGATGACTTTTCAACGCTTTTGTTTCTTGTTACCCCAGTTTAACTCAAACACCTGAACAAACAGGTGGGTGGGAAGATCATTGCTAAGCATTCAGCATCCTATGCACCTTCAGCTAAGGGTGAGCTTCTGGGCGCTCCAGTAAAATCAGGGCAGAGCACGTTTGGATGCTTCCAATGATTCTTTAAAAAAAAGCAGCAAGCAGAAGTTTTATTGTGATGGGCCCGATCCTTTCAGGCTGCCTTTATATAGCAAAGAAGCAAGCAAGGGCCCAGTCCGATTGTTTGTTGCACAGCACCGTTTGTGTGTGTGTGTGTGTGTGAGGGTCACTGATTAACTATTCCCTTCTCCCTCTGTAGGTCATCAACTGTCAGGCTATAAATAGCCATTCAAAAGGCAGTTTTGCGCAATTCTCTGTGGGCAAACCTCAATTTCATTAAATCTGAAATAAACGGTTATCAGTTTTGATCCAACGTGCCAAGCAGACAGGATAGAAAAACAAATAGATCAGGGTCAGAGACCCCAGCTGTAACTCGGCCTCAAATGTTCACTGATTCTTAGCCGTACGCTCTTATCTGGGGAGACCAGCTGAGGTGACCAGAACTGACAGGAGCTAGAGACAGGCTGATCTGAAGGTTTTTTTCTATAGCGCCTGTAATGTATTCTGCTGGCACCGGTCATCCTAAATCTACGCAGCTGTGGGCTTGGATGTTTCTCTGCGCGGGCGGGGGAGACACACTCACCTGCTGCTAAACTGTCACTTAAAGGCTCCAGCCCATATTTCTGTCCATACCAAAGCTAGCCTTACCGCCTAGCTCGCCCCCTCCGTCTGCGCTGCCCCATAGCAAACGCCAACACAGCTGAGACCTGGAACGGTCTCCCTTGACCCAATCACAGGTGCCAACAGTGAATACAACTCCCATCCCGCTCTCTCCAGCCGAGATGCCTCTGACCGGCAAAGCCATCTGTGTTACAGCCTTGCTGACGGAGCTGGCCTGTATCCCCATTGCATTATTTATACTCAAACTGTGTGAAGTGTGCTTAGGGCCCACTCTCTTGATTGCTGGATCCCGTGTGCGGATGTGACTCTGAGGGTGCTGGCCTCCCAAAGCGATAGGCAACATTCAGTGAACTGCCGGCAATTGGAATCTCTCCTCGCTCCGGCTTTTCTAAGCAAACCTCCCTGCTCTAGCAGTGTTTCCGCTGAAAGACTCTGCTCAGCATTGAATGCTGCTGCTGCAGCAGAACCCCACGAAGACCCCATCTGTTAGAGCTCATATTGATTTGTATCTCCGTTTAGAAAAGCCTCCAGTTCTCCTTGAGCAAGTGCCATCAATAATGCCGAGATACTAGATCTAGTGTGCTGTAGGAACGTGCTGTAGGAACGTCCTAGGGATTGGGTTGCTTTAAGGTTATCTGATCCGGGTTAGGACTTTCTCAGTTAACCAGAGTAAGAAGTAGATTGTTTGTTTGCTTACCTGGCTTACTGCGTTAATCACTGCTCAGGGACGGGTAAGCGATACCTCAGAGCAGTAATCAACCACCTAAAGCCAATAGCTTTGAACATACAAATATTGCAGCACTTCATTTCAGACTAGCCAGAAATCAAATCCGTGCAGGGGAACCACAGCAAGATCCAGTCCCAGGTCTGTGTCCTAGCTGCATAATCCTCACATCTGTACGCCCTTTTTACCCCAAAGATCCCAGTGCTTTATAGGCTGTGTGCGCGTGTATAAAATAACTCAGAACAAACAGCCATTTTGCACTAGTGGCACTGCAGAGCACGTTTCACGAGGGGACGGGATGTATAATTTATCCATTTGAAATCTCGTGGGGCTTTAGGTAGCCAAAATATAATTATTCCAACTGGAATGTATCCAGCACACCTGTATGAAATCTCCCGACTCTCTTGCAAAAGGTGCCTGGGATCTTTAAAGGCGACCTGCAGATGGAAACAGAATTGGCTTTGTGCCCTATAGTGTGTCTTTGTGATGTATCTAGAAGTCTGGGAAGATGGATAGATGTTGGGTTTCTTTAAAGAGGGAAAAGGTTTTTCCCCTGTTGACTTGTTACGTTGAAAAGAGTGAGAATGTCACGGCAGTTTGAATCTTTAGCAAAGAGGTTTCTTCTCCCAACTGTTTAGTAAATATTTGAGCTTGAGGTCCTGTCTACATTAGCAAGATCAGCCAGGGGATGAGTCCATCAATTGGGAGAAAATACCCTTTCTCTCTCTCACCAATTCACTCCAGTCAGCGTTTCTCTGGCTGCTGTTGGTTACATGTTACCCACTTGTGGGGTTGGTTTTAGCTCTGTTACGTTTGGTCATATCCCACTCCCAGTGCTAATAGTTCTCTTCCCGCTGTCCCCAGTCCCTCCAGAGGTGGTCTGTCTGGTCACTCGTCTGCACTCCACTGAGCTGTGATGCTCAGCGTACCTTCCCCAGACCTGCAGACGAGCTCCGTGCAGCTTGAAGGCTGGTCTCTTTCACCAGCAGAAGTTGGTCAAATAGAAGATATTACCTCCCCCACCTTGTCTCGCTAGAGGTCTCATTTGCCATTTAAATCTAAACATGAACAATCCCCGTTCCTGCACCTGAGGCTTGTATTTCCCTGTTGTGAAAATGCTGCTCTTTGCCAAGCAGCGTCCGACAACTATCAAAATCCATCAGCACAGCAATTCAACCAAATGACTGCGCTGGAAGCGGGTTTGGAAGAGCTGTCATGGAAAAGGCGCAGTCCCGTGAAACACAAGATGCTCAATGAGACCATCTGTAGGCTGAAAACCTCTGATTTTTCCAAACAAGTGTGTATTGCCTCAGTTGACAGTCCCAGCGATGATCATACATGAGGATGTGGCTGTGGGGGGCGGAGGGGGCCTACAGAGGAAAATGTATCCAGAGAGGAGTGGTGTAGATTGGAGAGGAAGTGTTGGGGGCAGCGCTGCCTGCAAGTTGTGGGGAAATCAGTCCCTAGCCTGGCCGCCTGGTCAAAATGTCGGGTTTGAGCTTATTTATGTGTTCACACCATCTCCGGGGGAGTTGGGGATTTTGCACACGGTGGAAGGTTTATAATCAGTTGCATTTATAGCACTGGGGAGCCAGAGTGCAGCAGCGTTGTGATCGTTCTTTTGTTTGGTTCGGTTGAAAGAGAAATGTTTCTCCAGAGTGATGTACTCGTGGAATCTTTGAACCACAGGCGGGGAACTGTCAGAGCTGAGCAGTCCCAGTGGGGGGAGAGAAACAAGCTTTCGTCGCTCGGAGACCCCTCATATCTTCCTGGAAAGGGGTGAAGTGGGGCCAAGAGCAGCTTAGTTCAGCATAGTCTCGATCGCCTTCCGTAGGACTTCCGGAAAAGGCTAGCGAGACAGCATCACACTGTAGCTGTTCTGAACGGTTGTGTACTCCAGGGTGCCCTCAGCCGTGGCTGCCCTCCGTGCAGGACGTCAGGATGTTTCCTTTGTTAATGACATTTAAAATCCCACTTGTCAGCTTGGCCGACGTGTGTTGTGAAATGCTCTCCTGGTGGGCCTGGCTGCTCTGCACAGCATGAAGTCTGCCGGCAGGGCGGGGGAGGGAAAGTCACGTTTGGAAATGAGTTCTGGGACCAGGTCTCTGACGGCTCATTTGGCGGCACAGAATGAAACCAGAGTTGATATGTGAAGTAGTAGGAGAGTTTAGAGTGTCACAATGGGATAATGCCAAAGCCGTTCTCCTCTGGAGAGCTGGGTTTAAGTCCTGGTCTCTTGCACAATCGGGCATCGCCTGGCATGCTCCAAGGCCAGGCTTGGGCACACCATGGCTCAGGACAAAATGCATTTGGAAGAACTCTCTTGGCACCTGCCCACAGCCTGCCTGGCAGTTCCAGGAGGCCTCTCTCCCTGTTCTTTCACGAGCTCTGAAAACTGAGGCTGAGGAGCGGTTACTCTGAGACGCACCTTGTGAGCACCAAGAAGCCCAGAGGAGCAGGAGCTGAATCTTTGATGCCCACAAACAAAAAAGTAAAACCAAGTCAAGTCGGCTGCATAAAACCCGGCGTGACCTTGTTTTACTGGCTCCTAAACAAAAGCGCTGCAGCAAAAGGCTCCCGCGTTCGGATTTAGGGATTTTTTGGTGTGAGGTGATTAAACTAAGCAGGACTGTGCCTCAGCAGAGTAGACTTTGCTGAGTCCCAATTCCCTCTAGAGTAACGAGAACCTGATCCAAAAATGTTTAATTATCTGAACTGGCTCTTTATGAGGCAACTAAAGCCACTTAAAAGTGAATTATTGATAGTGTGTTAAAATGTTTTTCTTTAAAAGGAGACAAGGAATGCAATTAGCACTTCAACACAGCAGCTCCTACGGAATCTTCTGGGTGTAAGGTTTTGTTTGAGGGCAACTTTAAACAACCACCTCATTTGGATCCCTGATTACTTGCTCCCTATTCCATAACCTTGAGGGTATGAAAAGTGTGTGTGTGAGAGAGAGAGAGAGAGAGAGAGAGAGAGAGAACATGCATCTTTATTCTTTTTCATGCTGCCCCTCTCTCCTTTGTGTGTATTAAATAATGGAAGAGGGGTTTTAACTCAACAAGTTGTTGAGGGTTGTTGACATTTTCCGGCTTGTCATTGCTATCCCTGAGGTTAACTGTTCTCTGCTTACCTAGCTCTCTGCCATGTTACTCCGGTTGGGAAGAGACAAGCACCTTGTCTCTCTGGTGCCTTTCCCTGTCGCTCATTATGCAGGATGAAGCCTCGGCAGCTGGGTGAATATTAATTTTTCAGGCTCTTTAAAGAGAGTTCCAGACAGTGACGGTCCGTTGCGATGCAGCTGGCTTTCTATAGCAGCCCTGCAAGTATTCTGAGTCGTGTGCGTGACAACCTACCACAACTGTGCCCAACTGTGGACAACTCTGGCAACTTGCTGGGAGCCCGCAGCCACGCTTAACTTTCAGGAAGTCTTTCAGTAGAGGAGCTATCAGACGCCCTCACTTTTTAATGCAGAGATGCTGCCTCTGAGGATCCTGTCACTTGGTTCAGTTGACTAGTACTGGTGGTGCTAACCAGGGAGATGGAGGCTGCTCTTTGGGCCATCCCTGAAGTAGGAGAATTGGATTGATTTGCGATGGGGACTGTATGGCCAGCTTCGCGGTGTGCACCTGGGTTGTGTGATGTAAAACCTTGTCCAATAGCAAGTGAGTTTATTATTAATAATGGAGCTGGTTGGAAAACCTTTGATAGCCATTTTCTGTTGGAAAATGCAGTTCTGTAAAAAATGGAAACACTTAGGAAAATCCTACCTGGTTTGCTGAAATTTTGTTGTGGAGAAAAAATGGAGGGTAAAAGTTTGGATGTTGTTAAAATATCCTGTTTCAACACTGTCGAAATAAAACACTTTTCTTTTCTTTTCTTTTCTTTCTTTGGCAATAACTTTTTGTTTAGAAATGTTTCATTTTTATAATATAATACAATATAAACATTCTTCTTTTGTCAAAACAAAATGTTTTGATCGCTCTGAAATGGAAATCATTTCAGAAATTTCCTTTGTGGAGAATTTCAAAAATTGGGGTTTTTGATAAGAAACAAAGCTAGATTTGAAATCTGAAAACCCTTTGCAAAATGGAGTTTGTCCTCCCGCTGTTCTAGTTTTAAATCCTGTCCCTGCATATGAGCCAAATTTCAATCTGCCCCACAGGAAATGTTCAGTTCATGTTTTTCCCAAGAGGGTTCCATAATTTTCCTTTTTTCAGTATCGTAGAGACATTGCCCAGCCTTGGCTCAGTCAAACTGATACATGTCAGTGGTCGTTAGCATCAAATACCCCCGGTCCATGTCGCTGCTTCGGTGCTGATCAGCTAGCACGTGGTGGCTGTTAAAGACAGCAATTACTTCCCATGATATTGGCGGAGTCTTGGGAAATCTGAGCTAGTATTTAACATATAATAATCAGTTCTCTAATGACTCAGACTGGTTTTACCCTGGGAGGCGGCTAATGGTACCATCCCAAAGTCCAGTGACCTGTTCGTCCATTCCAAAGCACAGGAGAGAAGATGGCTAATACAATTTTTGAAAGCACGTGGAAAATTTTGGCATAGGAAAATGAAGGCCATATGAGGGGAGAGTGCATTTTTAGCAGCCGAGCCGGGGGCTGTGTGATTGTTCTGTGCTGCATTTCCAGCATTCCCGGCGCAAGTTAGACTAATATTTTCAGAGCAAGATCTTTGCAGTGCTTTGTTACCTACTGTAGCAGTTCAGAACCAGTGTTAAATGATCTAGGAAAGCGTGCAGCTGTACATATATGTAATATGTGCGCACTCTTAAATAATGTCAGTGTGTGCACAGATTGCCAACAGTGGCGTGGAAATCCCACAGTTTGTAGTTTTCCAAGTATAGGGGGAATTACGGCATGGCCCACACCACTGGGGAGCAACTATTGG
Organism: Platysternon megacephalum; assembly: GCA_003942145.1. Taxonomy (NCBI): domain Eukaryota; kingdom Metazoa; phylum Chordata; order Testudines; family Platysternidae; genus Platysternon; species Platysternon megacephalum. The sequence goes on from QXTE01000090.1 coordinate 979,578, forward strand.
CAATTTTTGGCTTTACTAGTGATCTGAGCGCGTGAAGACTTTTTTGTGACATCCCCATTTCGTTCCACTCACCCCACAAACCTACCTCTCCTGGTGAGCAGCTCCCCCTGCTGGGCGTGCAATAATAACAGGGTTTAAAATATTTTCCTGTACTGGGCAGACGTCAGTGATGCTGGTTCACAAACAAGAAAATAAGCAAAGTGCCATGTTAATTCCAGCTCCCTCAGAACCACGGGGGAAATCAATTTACAGGCCAAATTCAAGGGCAAAAATGGGTCTGAAAAGAACATTTCAACATTCACCCGGGGGTGCTGAAAGGGATAGAGAAGAAACAAATACCTTAAAACAAGCTGGCACTGTAGTTTTGTTAATGCAAGTTTAATATTAACATGACAATTAATTTTGGGCCAAATCCCAGAATTTTCCATCATCTGAGGGTCTGGCCTCTATTTTTAGCATTTGTTAATGATCAAACATGGAGGGAACATTTTGCCTGGCCTTTTTTCCATCAGTTTTGCTTGTGCTTTTCCTGACTGTTCATTTTATTGACGAAGGCTAAAATGTTCAAAGGTGGCCTTGGTTTTTGGATGTCCAGCATCAGACGCAGGCGCTCAGCACCCTGAACTCAGGCCCAGAGCAAGTCGTATTGGCTGCCGTTGGAGTTGTGGATGTTCAGCATTTCCAGAAATGAGGCCCAAACTGTTTCCGGTTGGGACCCGTAACACCAGACGCTCCTGGCTTAAGCGTGTAGCCGTCTGTAGCAGCTTGGAGCTTTACAAAGTTGTATAATTGCAACTCATGTGATCCGTTTCATGCTGTTGACCCTGAAGATCTGACGTTCCTCTCTGGACATTGCAGCTCCACGGTAATTCCAGCTCCTCGGGAAAAACACGGATGCATCTCGTCAGGGAAATTTCACTGTTGTGAGAGGTCAGAAGCAAACCTGCTGCTCTGCATTCCTACGGAGAAGTCGGGGACTTGTTGTTGTGTGCCAGTCTTCACTGCCACTTGCTTTATGTCGTGTGTAATGATGCTTAGGAACCATCTGCAATGTCTGCTTTATTTTGTTACATTTTTTATCAACATTTTGTTGTTCTAAAACCAGCAGGCCGGTAAAATAAGGTCATAGAGGGCTTATTTTCCAGAAGGCCCTTTTGTGGTGCTGCATGTCAATATCATAGGAATTTTAACACCAGGCCCTTTCTCCAGCGACTTGCATGGCGGAAAAAGTCAGCAAATAACTTTGAATAGTCTCTATACCTCACCACTTTCCATCCCAGGTGGAAGATGTGCTCCTTTAACCTTGCCTTCAGTAATAACCACACGCAGCACAGCAGATGGAAAGTAAATACAGATATAAATGAAAAAACGGAACACAAACCGTCACCTCTTTTGCCCTTTGGCTAGAGAGCGCAGCCTGCATGAGACGTGCTAGTCGTGTTGCTTAGGGCACTGCGGGAAGGTGCTCTAATACCATGGGGATGAGGGCCGGTCGAGATGGGAATTGTTTCCAGTCCGGACGCAGCACGTAAAAGTCTCCTCCCAACATGTGCCAGCTTTTGTCTCTGTCTTGCCCAGTCCAGCTGAACATCTTAGTGTCTGGTAGAAATTGGAGCAGAGCTACTGCTGGGCAAGGTGCCCAAAGATCATTCACGACAATGCCATAGCGCTGAGTGCTCTAGAACAACACAGAGCAGGTAAGGGAGATGTGGGCATGGGGCAGATAGAGGGGATCTTGCTGGCAAAGGGATGTAAACGGCAGAAGGAAGGACTGAGGGGGCGCAGGCTGAACCCTTCCGAGTCCTCCACCCCGAGAGCGGAAGAGACGTGTGTTCATGGCGAGCTGGAGATCAGAGCGCTTGCAATTCCTCAGGCTTTCAGTCTGGATGTAGCTGCTCAGAGAGGGCTGGTTCTGTGACTTTCCCTGGCAAAGCATCTCCGTGGACGATCCCTCTGCTCCCCCCCCCCCCTCCCCGAAATGACCTGCAAGTTTGCGTTGATCAGTGACGCTTTGTTTATGCCCCAGGTTTGGCGTTTGATTCCACATCCCGCTCCCCAGGTCGTGGCCTTTGAGCAGCAGAGCTATCGCCCAAACGGGTTCCATTAAACATTCTCTGCAGCCGCTGAGCACTGGCAGGCGAATTTCCATTTGCACTCGTCTGATGAGAAACCACTGCCAGGCTTGCATCAGCTTGTCTCTGCCGAGAATGACAGTGTAAATAACAGGTTCCAGTCCGCGTAGTAGCAGGTAGCGTCGGGGAGGTTAGGATGGGTTTGAGAGTTACATGGCTGCGCTGACACAGCCGTAACCGACACCACGGGTGTAATTATTAACTCGGTTAAATATCACTGTGCGGCTGCGTTTCTCTTCCCTCGACCGTGGCTGATTCTTGCTCAGCCAGTGAGTGAGCCCTACCCTCTCTTATTCAAGAATCCTTCAATGCTTTAGCCATTTATGGCTTGCTCATGTTGTTCTGACCATTCATCCACCCAGTCCTGAAAAGGACAGCGGCTTCTCAGCACCTTCTCTTGGGTCCTGTCACGGGTGCAGTTTGGAGGGGCCGGTGCTCCATGGCAGGCAGTCTCACTGCTGGAGGCAGTGGAAGAAATCTCCTTTCTATGACCTAAAGAGAGGGGCTTTTCTCTCACTGGCACGGGATGCAGCTGGGGACCCCACGCAACACCTGGGGGTTGAACCCTGACAGAACAGCACAGTAAGAGTCATCTGCTTTCACTTTATGTGACACGGAGTTAATGGTAAATGTTCGGTTGCTTAATTAGCCCAACAGCCTCTTTGATTGCCTCTCCCAGGGAGCTTTACATGGTCCTGGTGGGATGGAGTATAAACTTCTTAAATTTCACTCGTTGCTTGGCGTGTTTGGAAGCCAGTGCCTGCGAGCCATATGGTATTCAGCAGTAAAAGAAGCCTGCAACGAACTAGGTATTCTGTTTTTCTTAAAGGTAAATGTCCTGTACTAAAATGACTAATTAGGCTACTAATGGGCATAACGAGTAATTAAAATGTTTCAGCTTTCACAGGCATGCCAGGTTTTGCAATGTTTTGAGTCTCGAGAGTTGGAATCTAAACCTGTCATGTGAATTGTGAGGCAGCTGGTGGATGATGATCCAATCTCAGTGGTCGCTATGAATAAATCAATATTTGTCCTCAGTTATTAACTGTTGTCAGCAGAGAGGGAGATGGTGACATTCAAAACCTCTGTACGGTATCTGTTGGCAAAACTGACTTTCTGTGGGCGGTCACTGGACTAGTGGACTATCCCTGCCCTGTCGTTTGCTCCTTACCTACTGGTTGCCTCAGGAACTAGAGGGTTAAGAAAATAGCCTTTACCAAAAGATTACATTCAGTGATTTCACTCAGTGTTTTGGCACATTTCACTGCTGTAAAATACATGGCTGTTGGTGCTGGGGGGATCCTGCTGTTTGCACCAAAGGGGACAAAATTGGCTGGGTGCAGGGTGCTTAAGATGCTGAGAGAATCCGGGCCTGTCTGGTAAATACCCTGTATTTTTGCCTGCTGGCACATTTTTAAGATTTTGTCCAGCCAGGTGATAATACAGGCCAGTTACTGGAGAGGCCAGCGTGGGAACGACCCTGGGCAAGGGGTGGCTGGGCCTGGGGTGAGAGGGTAGTTAAGATCTGGAAGGGTCACCTCGGTGCTGGTTGGTTGCAGCCCCCGCTGTGCTAGGTGATTTGAACGCACCTAGTAAGGGAGAGTCTCTGCCCACAAGGAGCGTGCCCCTGGCCTTTAGAGAGGCTGCTGGTCGGGGTTAGAGGGGGAAGAGGTGACATCAGGTATGCCCGCTGTGACCTGTGCTTGTATCAAAGCACCCTGCACTCTGACCCTTCTAGCCCACCCCCAAAGGGCGTGTCAATCAGCAGTTTGGGCAGGCTGGACCTGCTGAGCTTTGTGTTCTGCTGTCAAACAGCCAGGAACCAGATGACAAGCTCTAGACCGGGGTAGGCAACCTATGGCCCGTGTGCCGAAGGCGGCACGTGAGCTGATTTTCAGTGGCACTCACACTGCCCAGGTCCTGGCCACCGGTCCGGGGGGCTCTGCATTTTAATTTAATTTGAAATGAAGCTTCATAAACATTTTAAAAACCTTATTTACTTTACATACAACAATAGTTTAGTTATATATTATAGACTTATAGAAAGAGACCTTCTAAAAATGTTAAAATGTATTACTGGCACGCGAAACCTTACATTAGAGTGAATAAATGAAGACTCGGCACCCCACTTCTGAAAGGTTGCCGACCCCTGCTCTAGACTCTGAGAACGGCTCTTGGTGTACGGCATTGATCAGGCAGCACCCATCGAAGGAGCGTTGACCCTCCGAAGTATCTCCTGGCTTTAATTATTGCTTTTGGAAGCAAGGTATGGAGGGAGTGTTTCCTTTCCTGTCTTAAGAAAGGCTTTTAACATGGTGATCCCCTTGACGTTACGTCGCTGAGGCAGGATCTCGTCAGAACGACGAATCTCGGGTAGGAAAATGAAGTCAACGAGCAGTGTGCTGGCCAGGGGAGAGGGCACGTTAGCCCGATTAGTCTCCTATGCTAGGTCTGAAATTCTTCTTCCCATGCATTAATAATACTCATAACATTTGGCGTTTAAGAAGCCTCTGACAATGTTTTGATAATTTATGTTGCTTAATTTAGTAAAGCCATTCGCTAAGCCTAATTAATAATTCTAACAGCCCAAAGGGAAGCTCACTGTGCCCGGAGAACCAGAGTCTGTGATTCCTAGGCCGTGGAGGGCACTCGGCTGAGCCTTGCTGGCAGGATTCCAGCAGCAGACTGGCCGTGTGGAAATACTGCTGTGGCTAGAATCCCTCCCAGCTGCCATGCGCGGTCCAGGACACCTGGATTAACTGCTGTGACTGTGCTGGAATAGTTCATCTTCTCACCTCTCAGATCGGCCTTAGACAAGAAGCCTAGAGGAAGCGACTTAGGTGAAAGGGTGGGACTTTAGCATCTCACTTGGCTTAAATCTCTGGCGATGAGCCCTGCTAAAGAAAAGTAGCTCATCCTTCGAACAAGGCTGGTGTAACCAATTGTGTAATATCCCACAAGTGATGAGGTGGAAATGCGCATTGGAGAGAGCCGTGAATCGGGGTAGAAATCCCCACCACTCTGCGNCATTAATAATACTCATAACATTTGGCGTTTAAGAAGCCTCTGACAATGTTTTGATAATTTACATTGCTTAATTTAGTAAAGCCATTTGCTAAGCCTAATTAATAATTCTAACAGCCCAAAGGGAAGCTCACTGTGCCCGGAGAACCAGAGTCTGTGATTCCTAGGCCGTGGAGGGCACTCGGCTGAGCCTTGCTGGCAGGATTCCAGCAGCAGACTGGCCGTGTGGAAATACTGCTGTGGCTAGAATCCCTCCCAGCTGCCATGCGCGGTCCAGGACACCTGGATTAACTGCTGTGACTGTGCTGGAATAGTTCATCTTCTCACCTCTCAGATCGGCCTTAGACAAGAAGCCTAGAGGAAGCGACTTAGGTGAAAGGGTGGGACTTTAGCATCTCACTTGGCTTAAATCTCTGGCGATGAGCCCTGCTAAAGAAAAGTAGCTCATCCTTCGAACAAGGCTGGTGTAACCAATTGTGTAATATCCCAGAAGTGATGCGGTGGAAATGCGCATTGGAGAGAGCCGTGAATCAGGGTAGAAATCCCCACCGCTCTGCCTGCTCCCCGTCGTGGAAGGAGCTGGATCAAATGAGGAAAGCTGGAAACCTGCCAAAGCTCAACTCCCCCCACGCTTACGCTTCTGTCCCCGTCTCATTAAATAAATAGGACGTGTGTCTCCACCTAACACGTAGCCTGTCTTCACAATCAATAAGTCTGTGTGATAGAACTGAACAGGTGTAGCGGGCTTATTTCTTCTACGAAATGACAACAGTGCTGAGTCAGATGTTTCCGGTGAGCTGAAATATGAGCTCTCTTTTGATTAAAATAGCCCTTTGTCTTGTCTTCTCCCATGCCGTTTATTTGCGTGGCTAGGAGATGCGCTCTCTCAAGTTGTGGACTTGGTTAATTGGGGGCTCATTGAATTGAGGGAGCTGAAGAAATCCAACAGCCTGCTCAAAAGTAGCCGCCTGTGATTAAAGCAGAATAGGGAGGAGAAATTACTCTGCCATTCCAGATGGTTTGCTTGTGTTTAATCTATGCCTGCTTTTTAGAAATGCCCTTGTGACAAAGTGGGACTGCTCTTAATGTTTTCTCTGAATACTGTGTGGGTGCCTCAGTTTCCCCTATGCAGTTCTTAGGTATCTAGGTGGGGGGATCAGGGTGTGTGATTGTTGCAGAGCCCAAAAGGGCCCCTGTGATACTGTCTGCACAGAGAATGGCCGACACTCTGTCTCCTGGCAACTGATGGCCTGGGCCCCTCCTCTACAAAGGTGCTAACTGAAGGTGTCGGAGAACAAAGAGATCAGGTGACCTCCTGGCCCGGGAAAGAGACAAAGGCAGAGGAGGGGCTGGAGAGTTTCAGTTTGGAGCTGGCTGGGAAAATGGAGGGGAGGCCAGACAGACCTCCTGGCCTCCCCTGGCCCCCCAAGATGGACCTGACTGAGGGGGTCTTGTTGTCTGTACCTGCAAGACCTGTCTGGGACTATGTTCCTGTTGTCTAAATAAACCTTCTGTGTTACGGGCTGGCTGAGAGTCACGGTGAATCGCAGGAAGCCAGGGGTGCAGGACCTTGTCTCCCCCACACTCCGTGACAACCCTATAGGCGTTTGTTTAAAAAACTAAACCTTAATTAAACTGGCCTGTCACGCCAACAACGGTCAAAGAGAAATGAGGATGGTGTTGAGTTACTTAGACTTGGGGGAGGGACCATCTTTTTGCTCTGTGTTTGTACCGCCTCTAACAGGGTGCACGGGGGCCTGGTCCCCGGCAGGGACTCCTGGGGGCTGTGGCTATACAAATAGTAACAACGCTTGGTTGGTGTTCTGGTTTTGATGCTAAGCGTCCTGCTGTGCACAGCGTGGCCAGCGGTGCCACCAATGCTGCACAAGACTCACCAATGTTCAGTTGAGTTGGCAGAGATCACACCTGTGCAGCCGGGGAGGGATTAACGCCAGCCAGTTGGGGGTGATGCTAGGAGCATTTCACAGTCTCTGAATGCTGAGTAGGTTGGAACCCTGGCCGATCGGAGCTGCAGTGGGGTAAGAGAGAAAGATGAGCTGGTGATGCTGCTTTTGTGCGTGAAACAGCTCTGGCTGCAGATTACCACTCTGTGCCCAGCGCCTGGTATTTGACCTGCCTTGGACTGGGAACAACAAGGGCTTGATAAATGGACTGAACGTAGGCCAGTATTGCTGACTTGCTAACAGGCTTCCTGCTCCTTCCCGTAGCCCCCTGCCAGCCCCTCGGAAACACTTCAATTTCTGAGCAGGGAGAGCCCCCGAGTCAGCGATCAGCAATGCAATTCCTGGGCACATTTCAGCATCGCTGCCCCTTTTGCCTGCCTCACTTCGCTCCATTTTGCACCCAGGCCCCCTGGTTGTTGCGGCCAGCATAGTGGTCAGGGAACCCAGCCGGGTCTCACGTGCCTTGATGACGGCATGTGACGAGTTTGACACACCCTGCAATGGCATTTAGCCATTTACCCCTGCCAGGAGGCTGTGTGCAGCATTTCGCTATGGGCTTCTTCCTGATGCAGCCCATTGCCTCTGGCTGTGTTCTCCCCAAGGGCCCAGGCCGGACACAGCGGAAAACNTGGCCCCCCAAGATGGACCTGACTGAGGGGGTCTTGTTGTCTGTACCTGCAAGACCTGTCTGGGACTATGTTCCTGTTGTCTAAATAAACCTTCTGTGTTACGGGCTGGCTGAGAGTCACGGTGAATCGCAGGAAGCCAGGGGTGCAGGACCTTGTCTCCCCCACACTCCGTGACAACCCTATAGGCGTTTGTTTAAAAAACTAAACCTTAATTAAACTGGCCTGTCACGCCAACAACGGTCAAAGAGAAATGAGGATGGTGTTGAGTTACTTAGACTTGGGGGAGGGACCATCTTTTTGCTCTGTGTTTGTACCGCCTCTAACAGGGTGCACGGGGGCCTGGTCCCCGGCAGGGACTCCTGGGGGCTGTGGCTATACAAATAGTAACAACGCTTGGTTGGTGTTCTGGTTTTGATGCTAAGCGTCCTGCTGTGCACAGCGTGGCCAGCGGTGCCACCAATGCTGCACAAGACTCACCAATGTTCAGTTGAGTTGGCAGAGATCACACCTGTGCAGCCGGGGAGGGATTAACGCCAGCCAGTTGGGGGTGATGCTAGGAGCATTTCACAGTCTCTGAATGCTGAGTAGGTTGGAACCCTGGCCGATCGGAGCTGCAGTGGGGTAAGAGAGAAAGATGAGCTGGTGATGCTGCTTTTGTGCGTGAAACAGCTCTGGCTGCAGATTACCACTCTGTGCCCAGCGCCTGGTATTTGACCTGCCTTGGACTGGGAACAACAAGGGCTTGATAAATGGACTGAACGTAGGCCAGTATTGCTGACTTGCTAACAGGCTTCCTGCTCCTTCCCGTAGCCCCCTGCCAGCCCCTCGGAAACACTTCGATTTCTGAGCAGGGAGAGCCCCCGAGTCAGCGATCAGCAATGCAATTCCTGGGCACATTTCAGCATCGCTGCCCCTTTTGCCTGCCTCACTTCGCTCCATTTTGCACCCAGGCCCCCTGGTTGTTGCAGCCAGCATAGTGGTCAGGGAACCCAGCCGGGTCTCACGTGCCTTGATGACGGCATGCGACGAGTTTGACACACCCTGCAATGGCATTTAGCCATTTACCCCTGCCAGGAGGCTGTGTGCGGCATTTCGCTATGGGCTTCTTCCTGATGCAGCCCATTGCCTCTGGCTGTGTTCTCCCCAAGGGCCCAGGCATTCTCCAGCGATGAGGCACTGAGACATGGAGGATTTCGGCTAACGTTTTCGGACGCGTCAAGTGATTCAGGAGGCTAAAATCCCACTGGCTTTCAATGAGACTTCGTCTCCTAAATCACTTCTGAAAACTTTGCCCTTAGCCCATGTGCTCCCCCACCCCGCTCCCAGTCAGCAAGCTCTCCGTCTGCTGATCCTTCTTTCGGAAAGAACCATGAACTTGTCTGTTGGTTTCTGGGTGCTCGCGTGGTCCCCGAGTGCCGTTCTCTGCTCGAAATGCTGCACAGAGCAGGTATGAGAGCCAAGGCCGCTGTGATACTGGACTTGACTAGTCAGTGTGCAAGGGTTCTCCTAGGTGGGAGGAGGAGATCAGTGCAGCTTATTCTGAGCCCCTCTTCACCTCTCGCTCTTCCGGGTGTTCACAGGTGCATTCTCCCTCGCTGCTTTCGGCCTTAGCCCAAAGACAAGGTCAGCTGGGATCCACTCTTGGATGCTTGGGTCCTCATTTCACCCTCTTCCCTCCTGCGAGCAGTGACAGCCTCTGCTCTCACCAGCTGGAGACAGCGGCCACCGCGCTGTAGATCAGGCAGGGCATGTGGTGCTGGCGGAGAAGAGGCATCTCCTCCGAGGAGTTGCTGAGTGCCACAGACCCTGGAGAACGGCATCCCCAGGTTAATATAATATATGGAGATATACCTATCTCCTAGAGCTGGAAGGGACCCCGAAGGGTCATCGAGTCCAGCCCCCTGCCTTCACTAGCAGGACCAATTTTGCCCCAGATCCCTAAGTGGCCCCCTCAAGGATTGAACTCACAACCCTGGGTTTAGCAGGCCAATGCTCAAACCACTGAGCTATCCCTCCCCCCTAACTTGCTCTGAAGTCTGCCTGATCAATAGCAGCAAACCCCCGGGTGGGTGCAGTGTGGGAATAGGTAAGCGTGCACAGCGTCAGAGGCTGGACTGCGGATCGAAACGTTCCCTCTTGCAGTCAGAGCTTCACGGTTTCCTCACTGGTCGGATGTGCCGAGGAGCTCGCCAGCTCCTCCCGAATACCGGGCGCAGCTTTCTCTCTCTCTCTCTCTCTCTCTCTGAGATCTTTTAAAATAGCTCCGGGCACCTCCAAGTACTGGGTCCTGACTGATACCCTTGTGATCAGTGCTACCGCCGGGCAAAGTTATCCCAGCCCCCAAAGCAGGGAGCTGGATGGGGGCAACTCAAACCAAGAGAGTGGAATTGTGGCTTTGTTGCCCATAAGGGGAGCTTGTGCAAAGGAGCTGCTCTTCTCCCTACAGTGCTTGGCTGCAGCAGCCTGTGGAGCAGCTGCTTTGCCAAGTGAAATTCCAGCTGGTAACGAGACGTACGGCAGTTCTGAGGTGCATCCCAGGGCAGCTGATGGCTCCTAGTTTCACGTCTGTACGGCAGAAGTTTTGAGGGGTAAAACACAGAGAGGTTTCCGAGTTATCTCCCCGTTGATGGAGAAAGGAATCCCGCGCGGCAGGGCTTTCTGGGAGGCTTGCAGTAGCCCTGGTATTGCTCTGCTGTGAGGATGGGGGCGAAGCAGGGATTGGGGGGCCCAGGCAGGGGGTGTCTCCCATGTGCTGCGCAGAGTAGCAGCTGCAGAGTGGGTCTGTTCCCATGGAGCGGCCTGGACTGGGCAGGGATTCCCAGGAGCTGCGCTGTGTCCGCGGGTGTCGTGGTGCTGGGTACCTAGAGAAGAACCCGGAGAGGCAGGGCCAGGATTTCAGCCTGGGCTGTGTCCCAAGGAAGGCAGCAGGGCCGGCTTTACGAAGTGCGGGGCCCGATTCGTGGGGGCGGGGCTTGAACTCACCAGGCGGGCGGCGCTCGAGTCTTCGGCGGCGCTCCGGCCAGGGGAGCGGGGGGCCGTGGGGCTTGTCGCTGCTCCGGCCGGGGGAGCGGGGGGGCCGCGGGGCT